>JARQWA010000057.1:0-171950 GCA_030294605.1 Ambrosiella beaveri
GGGGGGGGTTGTGTATATATATATATATATATGACGGACCTATAAAAGAAGATCAGCTGGGCGTCTAATGATGGTCATCGCAAGAGTCTGACTATGTATTTCTTTGAATGGTTAGCGGCAGTCAGTATTTGTGATTGTTGGTACACTTTCTTCTGATTCTCCCTTTATTTTCTAATCAAGTGTGACCCGTTTTAATGTCAGCCGGTGGGGTAAAAGTACTCTTGCTCGTTGTCATCCGCAAAGCAAAAGATAAGGAACCCATCGCCAGCCAGAAATCTCACAAGAACAAAGCACAAAAGTGGAAGGATCGATCGGGCGCTTAAATCCAGGGAAAGGCATGGTTTTGCTCCACTTTTGGTGTTGCTATGGCCAATCATAATATGGACTTTGGCAAGGGGGGCTCCAAGGTGGGCCCTGGACAAGGGCTTGGGATAATAACACCATCATTTTTTCTTCTCCGAAAAGAAAAAGACAAAAAAGACAACAGGATCGTGCATCGTAGTAAAGATTACCGATAAATATTGATAATTAGGCTGCTTATTGATTTTTCTTTCTCTCGGTATGTTTCCTGCTACCAAAAACCAGCTAGCCTTTCTGTACATTACTCTTTCCCTATCCTCCCGTCCATTGTTTACTGCCCATGCCACCCACCAATGACATCTCCTGACAAACTGACTGGCGCTTAACTTTCCCCCCCATGTCGAATCCTTTCGAATTTCTGGAATGTCATTCTCTTTCTAATAACACACCTCCATGGCAGCAGCAGACATCATATCGCACCGCCAGCACCTTGTGACTTTGCAGTCTTCTAACGGTCAATGACCTTTACAACTGACTATTCCAGATAATCCCATCGATATTTGCAAAAGAAAACACAGGATGTTCACGGTAGTCAGACGAGCAAATGGCAGTTTGCCATGTGCCAAACGATTGTGAAGAATTGTATGCCAATAATGGATGTTTATACTTGCAGCCGACTTGGTAAACATTGATGTTTGTTTGCTGGTTGTATGATCCTGTGCCTTGTAAGAGAAAACCTTATGAAACCGATAGAAGATACACGAGATGAAGTTGTCGTCCCGAAGTCGGGGAGATACGGATGGACTGCCATCGGCCGGTCGGAGGTCACGGCGAGGCTTGGACTTACCAAGTGTAATTGTCGTCCGGCGTCACCGCTTGCGTGTAAAGCATCCTATGCACTCCTGCGGGCTCTCTAAAAAAAGAAAATGTCACTCAACAAGTTCATGTTCACATTAGCAGGTAAATAGGATCAGCAAATGATTGTAGATACTTTTGTTCTCCATTGAATAAAATGACGTAATTTCAAACCCAAGATAACAAGACAAAAGAAAGTATATCCTCTCAACGAGAGTCCAGTCAGGATATAATAAATAATACACAGAAAAAAATAAAATAAAAAACTCCTTTCTATGCACAAGATTCCCATCCATACTCATCATACATAGCAAGAGATCCCACCAATCCTCTCCAAATCATAAAGCGAATTCCCACCAAGCCAACGCCATCCCCCATAAAAGAAACCCACCCAAAGTTTCCAAAGATGCCCATCCAAAGAGAAAAAAATATATAATAAACAATAATGTAAGAAAAAAAAAGTCGGCATCCAGTCCAGGCTCTGTAATCACTCGGACATCTCGATGCCAAAAGTTGCTTTAAAGCCAAAAGTCGCAAAGCTAGAGAGCCAAGCTCAATATCTCGGTTTTTTGTAATATCAAGTTGTGTGCCCCGCTATGCACATACATAGATTCATGTTACAATGTCAATGACAGCATCCGTAAGAGCATCAGGGACCAGCCCTCGCTCAGCGGACTTGAGTCTGTGAAGAGACTTGGTAAAAACTAGTGACTAGGTCGAGTGACACAGTTTGGCGGCCGTCTGTGAAGTTGCAATGAAGAATATCATCATGGGGCCTATCATGTGAGTCTGTCGGGCAGTGATCGCAGTACCAAAAATAGCTGCTGGCATCCCAAAGTATTTTTTTTCTTGTCGGCTTATGACTGGCTGCCGGGTGGCCTGTTGGGTTTTGGTGAGAGGCAAAGAAACCGTAAGCCCGGCGGTAAAAAAAAAATAACCATCTTGGGGCCAGAATCGAAAAGAACTAAAGTTTTGAGATTTGATGTAAAAGTGCACCAGAGAATCCCAAAGACACAAAAAGAAAAAAAAATGATCTAAAGGTGCAAAAACGAAGAAAAAGGCTCCAGTAAGAAAACACAAAAAACAAGAGATAAAAAAAAGCAAAGTCATGATAGTCGTAGCGTAAACGCATTTTGACATGCTTCAACGAAGCATCTCAAGTCCAAGTGTTTTCTTACTCAGCCTTTCTCCGCTTTCCCCGCGGCGCCGGCTTCATCCGCGGAGTATACGTCACTGTCCGCGTGACAACCTCCCGGATATGTCTAACGCTCGTCCGCGAAGGCTGCTTCCGAATCTCTCCCGCCGTCGGCCTCACCTTCAAAGCCGCATCCCAGTCAAACTTGGTGTGATGCCCGCGAGCACTAAACGGCGACCGAGCACTCATAGGAGAGTTCACTGGGTACGGAGAGAGCCCGCCCACAGACGGCGACGGCGGCACCTTCAAGCTCGGGAACGACGCTCCATGAGCCGGCGCTGACAATGGGGTTGTCTGGGCGAAAGGAGACTGCGGGATTGCCGGGGCCGTCAGGGGGCCGCGGAGGCCAGGCTCCTCCTTGATGGTGAGGCTGGGGGATTCACCGGCGGCGGCGGCAATGGCGGCAGAGGCGGCGGCTTTGCAGGAGCAGTTGGAGTGGCTGCTGCCGGTGGAGGGGGTAGTGGTGCCGGAGGGGGAGGGCCGGGCGGTCATGGGGGAGTTTAGGGACCATATTTGGAGATACTCAAAGTAGGCGATGGGGGGGCTGATGGGGGTTTTACCGGCGTCATTGGCGGAAAGGGGTTTGGCAGAGCGGGGGGAGGGGCCTGAGATGGAGATGGGGAAGTTGCTGTTGACGGGAGTTGAGAGCTGGGGCAGCTTGGGTTTGCAAGTGGCAGCCATTGTGGTGATGTTTTGTGTGTATGGAAGGAGAGAGAGAAAGGTATAAAACGAGGGTATATGGATAAAGTTAACCGGGGGTGAAGAAGGCTATCCGAATCGGAATAGTAGATAGAGAAAATGGAAAGATGAAGATGGGCACAGACTAATGTCTTTGTGTGGTGGTGATAGTCTTGCTGTGAGTTGAGCGAGCGAACGACAAGAGCGCAAAGCAGAGTGTGAACACCAGCAAAGGCAAGAGTAGGGAACAAGAAAAGAGAAAGATGAAGGTCGGTAACGATGATTTCTTGATCTGGGGCAGACGTTCAGTAATATATTCCCAGACCCAAACGAGTAGGAGCCGGTTATTGCCCTAACAAATGGGAATAAAAAAAGGCTGCAGTAAGAGAAAAAAAATAATACTGGTACCGCTGGACAACGACGACAAGCGCGTAGTAGCTAAGCCTGGAAACAGTGCGTATGCAAGGGAAATAATATTCTGAATAGAAAGAAGAGAATATAAACACAACAGTGTGTGTATATGCGTGTGATGGTTGGCTTGAATATGTGTGTAAGGCAAAGGCAACGATGAGGAAACAAAATTTCCACCATTTAGAAAGAGCGCACGCAAGTCTTTTTAGCAGCGGCGGCACAAAAGGGCGATGGGCGATTCGGATGGGATTGGATGGGCTTGGGTGAGCAGTGACTGCTGGGCCCCGGGGTGTGCTGGGCGGCAACGGGGGACCAGGGGATGAGAGGCGTGGGATGTGAGGCGTGTATTTAGGGTGTGAGGATAGTTGGATGGGGGTGAGGGGAAAGAGTTGATCCAGGGTTTTGGAATTCCCTGGCGATAATATTGGATTCAGCGGGTAGAGATGATGATATTGGTGATGCAAGTTGATGATTAATAGATAGGCTTCAATAGACGATGTTAGTTTCATACACAGGAAATATTGAATAATAACCATAATAGAAACGCCTAAGGTAGATGCTAGGTGGTTACTTTATCGCGTGTTGAACTAAATATCTCCACATAGCATCTCTCCCGGAGAGCATTTGCCACTGACAATCCACCTGACAAAGTCCACAAATCTTAACGCTAAACGGCGATTCCGACATCATGGGTTGGCCCAGCTGGAAGTAAGGGTCCTTGCGAGGGAGACAGGCTATCCACTATCCAGCTATATACGACTAATGTCTCTCGGGAAAATGAAGATTTATAAACCTTTGAATTGCAGAGTCACTGACTATATACAGGGGATAAATTAACACTGACGTTTAAAGAGGAGAGTTTGTTTTCCCTTGAGAGATACATAGAATATGCCAAGTTTAGCATTGCAGATGTATTTTGTGGGGGGTGCAGGCAGCCCTCCTCAGTCAAGTGAGTAACAGAATGTGACCGTCATCCATCATGTCTGTCTTCCCGCAGACGGTTCGAAATGATACTCAGCTAGCCGGTGAACTGAACCGCAGTTCTGGTCCCCCCCCCTCATGCCGTTGTCGACCACAGCAAGATCCAGACTTCCCACTAAACTCCAACTTGATCATCACAAATTATAACTATATAAGCCTTTACATTGTGTTTGTCTGTTTTGGTGTGTATACATGATAATGGATAACCACACAAAGTCTTTCTCTTCCAAAATTACCCTTCTTCAACAAGCACAACCACCACCCTCCTTCACAACAATCCCCCTCTTCACCAATCACAATCCACCATCAAACGCTTATGCCCCGCTTTTGTGCAAGTGCACCAGCAGCATCCTACCCGTTGATTGGCCAATCGTCATATGAAGCAAGGGGCGTGTATAAAAAGTGATTTATATGTCAATTATCTACAACTTAGATGCATACAAAATACATACACACCAAAAGTTGCCTTTTCAAAAGATGGATGCAAAAAGGCCACTCTCAAGTAATGAGCAGCCGAGGGGCTGTTAGCGCCAGAGGAAAAGAAGAAGAAAAAAACAAAGAGCGCCGCCGGTGATGTTTATCATCCTGGGCGGCGGCATGGGTTCAGGGAGTTTATAGAGGTATTCACAAAAGCAGCTGTTAATGGCAAAACCCTTCGTGAGCAGTCCACTTCTATAGTGAATAAAATAACCATTATTGCAGTAGAGTCACCCAGTATATTACTACCGTATTCTTCTTGGGTTCTATCGAGAGTATCCTCTTTACTCAACGCCATACCTAACGACGTTACCGCCCAGAACCCGTCGTCATGGATTCGGTGCAGCGCCACATGGGCCAAAGCCAATCATATCATGAATCCAGAATGCCATATATTTTAAGAATCTACATGGCTGTCAACGGGAACAAGCGAGCTTTTCGTCAATGAATATATCGAGATGGATCATGTCCTCGATGGGGTATCGCGGGGAACTCTCTTATGACCGTAGTATCCAGCGGTAGACGTGGTATATGTATATCCCACGTATTTGATTTGGTGGTGAGACAGTATAATAGCAGTTCTATTAGTGATATTCGTCTTTCGATTATATATTGATACTTTCTGATATATCGAGTTCGTCTATTCATCAATTGTCCTTTGGCTGGCCTTAAGGGAATGATAACCAATGTATCATCACTATATCGTAACCATTGAGTCACTCCCAATCTATTAATCTGGCAAGCATAAGATCATCAATATAGTACCTCTTTCTGTAGCTAAATGCAATCCTCTATATCATCATCCCCACTTTTGTCCGTATTCGCTTACCCATCTCATCGCCATAACCCATTAGCCCAACCTCAGCCACGTCAATTCCGGCACTCGCCTTCCTCCTCTCCACGCGCCACTCGCCATCCCATCCGCGTCTCGCCAACCCATAGCCCCACTCCGGACACCCACACGCTTCACTCTTTTCCATACTTACCTTCACCATTCTTCTTTGCCCCATCAACCCTACCAGCTCTCTGGCCCCTTTCCGCAACCCTCCCGTTCAACAACATCAACAGCCGCGATCCCATACTAAAAGAAAAAAGAAGACCGCCACCTCCCGTCTAGCGTCTATCGCCTCCCCGGCCACCGACATCCAGTCTCATGCATGCTATCCTTTCCCTCCCTTCACCATCAATCCCCTCTAAACGCTGAAAACCATTGCATCGTGACATCCGCGCGTCTATACCTTCCCTATCCATCATCACCCAGCGACAGTCGCCATGGGTCCAATATGAAGAAAACATAGGAAATCTTGAGTGGCCGATCGTGGCGGCTTTCCCAGGTTAGATACTTTTTTTATGTTCATTATATGTTGAAACGGGGCCTGTCTTGTATTACTTGAGACAACTGGGCCCCATTAACCGCGCAGGTTATTGGCTTACTGGCAAAGGAATTTATGAAACAGGTGGTTGAAGAATTTGGATTACTGGTGGAAATATGGGAGATCGGAGACAGATGAAGTCAACATGGGCCATTTGCTGGATGGCCATGTGGGGAGATGGCTAGGCAGACTTTACAGGATGGAACAATTGAGTGGTTGATAGGTGTTGATGGGTTGTCAATATATTGAAGTTGATCTCGGGGGTCCTGCAATAGCTTTGTGTTACACAACTTGACATCTGTTTTCATGGCCAAGGCATGAGCAATACGGCCTTTTTTTTTTTTTTTTGGTATGTAGCCGCTGGAATATCGTCTTGAAGTTTCAACTTCGCTCTATATTATCTATCTTGATCATGTCATCGTGTCATTAAGAATTTTCTCTATTGTTGGCATCTTGAAGCCTGTATGTATGTATGCTTATTGCCCAAAATAGCAACATGATTTCTTCACGTACGTCAAGCTGTGCCTCATCCTTGCGTCTTCTCATGTTATGTCCTATCAGATTATCAGCGTAAGAACACCATAGCTATGATATATATCACATGAAAAGTCTATCGCAAAGAGTTCTTCATTTTTAAATTTTTGAATGTTCCCATCCACTTACACACGTACTGCACTTGACTTCCATCATGATCTTGCTGCTGATATTTATATACTTCCTCAGCGCTTATTGGGTTGTCAAAGTCCAACTTCGCTTAATCTGCATGCAGACGAGCACAGAAAAAGTCTCAGAATAGTATCATTCTCCAGTTTCATCGGTATTCTAGTAGAGGTATAAGCCTAGCCGTTTCTTTGCCTGTTTTTTCGTCTCAGTTGTGCTCCGGAGACAGTCATAACTCCGTGATGGCCTCGTAACATCAAGAATTCATTGAATACATAGAAGTAAATAGTGCATGGGCTACTGCAGGGCAATGGACTACATCAATTATGTTGGATTAGAGTCCTTTAAACAATGATTACATAAACTCTCTAAATGAAAGCCACCCTCACCATATCATAATCACTATCCATAAGCCACATCAGACTCCTACACTAAACTCCCGATTTTCACGACACATTTCCTCTCTTCAATTCATATTTTGCTTTCAAATTTATCATCTTTCCTCTCTGTTTTCCTGTCCTTCATACCAACCCCTCCCTCCACTGTCCTCTGCATCTGCAACTCCACTCCACATCATGTCCCCGTCAGATTAGGGATATAGCCGGCGTTCAGCCAAAGCACGCGGTCAACCAATATGGCCGCATGAAGACTAAGCATACATATTGTGTTGTATTTGACTCCATTGTTCTCGGTTTAAAAAAATGGATAGAAAATAGGCAGGCTGGGACATTGTTGGTGAGGATACTAAGGAATACAGTGTGAATGTTGGGGGCAGCTAGCCAAGTCAGTCCAAGCAACTCATTGATATCTGGGGATTTATATAATGTTGTATCATCAGGCATGGAGTTATATGATGACAATGCATAATGTCCACCGATTACAGTGAGCTTCTCACCGACATCACCTCCCAACACCGCAATGTAACCACCCCCTCCCTCTCCATCCCCATCCCCTCACCTCATGCAGACCTTTAGTAACACATGCATTTCCCATATCCCCCCTCTCCCCATCAGGCATCAACTACCCCATCCCCTCCATCTCTTCACTTCCTCTACGTCACCGCCCAGTCCAGATCTTAACCGATCCACAAACTAACCACTATACCCCACCATAACAAACGGCAAAAGCACACACACATGTGTGCATGTGTATATGTTGCCCTGCTTTGAGGTACTTCTCCACTGTCC
Source organism: Ambrosiella beaveri (assembly GCA_030294605.1). Lineage (NCBI taxonomy): Eukaryota > Fungi > Ascomycota > Sordariomycetes > Microascales > Ceratocystidaceae > Ambrosiella > Ambrosiella beaveri. The sequence continues at coordinate 8,118 of JARQWA010000057.1, forward strand.
ATAAGTCCGGTGTTACCGCCTAAAAATATCCATCTAGACCTTCGCACATGCGAACGTCTCTCATCTCTACCCGCAGAGTCACGGGAAATGGGACTCAGCAGCATATTACCGCAGATAACCAGGCCTGCCTTCCCAATGGCCGGCAAACACGTCAAGGTTGGGAAGAGGGGGGGAAAGGTAAACAAATAAACAGAGAGTATTATCGATGGTTGCTAATTGGTATCACCGGATAAGCGGGGTTCGCGTTGGTGAGAAGCCGCTGACGTGGTAGTGTGATGATACGTTGAACAACATGAAGATGCGTGACAGAGGGTTTGGGGCGTTTTTGGGGCAAATTCCTCGAAATATTAGAAGTAATCACTGTACAATATCGGGCCTTATCATATCCTAATCTCGAATGTTCAATTCGTGATCAAGTATATTGGGTGACTGACCATGAATCAACAGATCACACCCATCTCTCCACCAAGAATAAGCTATTCTCATAAACGGAGAAAGGCAACCAAACTCTCACAACAAAATCCCCCACATCACCGTATTATGATCACCAACTCTACTTTCCACTCCTGCTCCTCATATGGAAAACATACCGCACCAAGCCGCATTATCAGTCATCATCTCCACTCTCTAAGAAAAATTGATTAGCCCACATTAACACTAAAACGTATTTCCACGTCACCTGTATCTATCCAAGAACAGTTTAACAGCTAACCGCCACATTCCAGACTGCTGTTCCCGGAACCAGAACCGGCTAACTATTTTGAATGAGCGAAACCCCATTTCTATTGAACCCTACATCTCACTATGCAGAACCTTAATCTCTTTTCTGGGCATTGTAACCTTGTTATTCCAACCCTGAGCGTTGAAAAAAAGTTGCAAATTGTGTGAAAATAGTGGAGTCCAATTACAGGGGTCAAATTAATATTCGAAAATGGATAAGGCTCTGGGTTGTAGCTGTCACATGTCTATATTTAACCCTACCAGTGGCCGTTTAATGATGGGTTCATGATAATTGATATTTCCAATAAAGCAATGATATCTCAATATTTGGTAGAGCACATTCAGGATTAACACAAGATTAGAAAAAGGAGCATGGATCATGTTTATCTTATCGATAACTACAACCACAATTTTCGAAGACCAATGACATATTATTAAAAACAACCTCCAATTGAGATTAAACTTTCGGGAACTCCCGTCTGTACTATGATATTCCGAGATCCTCGTGGCTACCAGCACAACCCTTCTTTCACATTTCAAAATCTTCTGACAAATCAAAAGTGACTTGGTCATATCGACTCTCGCAGATATTCCCTTCCAACAACATATTCATAATGTCACTCTCAAATACATGTATAGGCATGACTAGACTAAATGAATCATCACCAACATCTTCCATGATGCTAACAGATTTTCTGTGTTATAAACACACGTCCCTTGTTTGACCTCAGCAAGGTCTTCTTGTAGCCAGGAGAAGGGATAATAGCGAGTACGTCAGTTGGAGCTTCCCACATTGCGTCTATTCGGCGTGGTACATCCAAACTGGTTGTCAAAATATTGGGTGAAGTCTTCTTCCAAATCTGGATATGCGTGACTGATGTAATGGCATACATACCCGTATGACTGGGAATGATTACAACTCCTTCTGTTACAGATTGCCGAGTCTGTGGAGAAGATGCCCAAATCTTCATGCGTCCGACTTCAGTACATGTCAATGGTATTACAACTAGTGTACACTCCGGGCCGGTAGAAATTTGCCGTGATTCAAGACATAGTTGTCTTTTGAGGAGTTCCCATGTTCGGTCATTGATCATCTGTCTGAAGTGTTAAAAAAACCATTTTCGACAAAGAGTGTTCACAGATGACTTACGTTTGAGAGGGTCACATTATTGTTGTTGTCGAGTCACTTCTGATCAACACTTACTAAACTATAAGGAAGACAATACGTCTGCCTCGGAAGTTGAACCGGACCTCGAGAAAACATGACACGACCGACCTTGAAGTCGTAGGTATACAAAATATGGTTGCGATGTTGAACTATTTCTTGTAACAACGATGCATTTTCACGAGCAAACTCACGCCAAGCAGTAATGTCAGGATCGTTGCCAACGTTTAGAGCCCTGAGATGCTGAGCCCAACTACTGTACCTTGTTGCAGCCTTGGTGATTAAAACGTCATCTTCAGTGGCTGGACACTGGACTGAGACTTCTCCGTGGTTGTCATCTTATAGAAGTGTCCAGTTGTAAGCAAAATGAGTGCTCGGGGGACGGACAGACCGGAACACCAAAAAGGAGCTCTCCCATATATGAGTGATTGAATTTTTCAGTTTGAAGTAACATGAAATGGCGGATAGTGGGCCATAATACTCGGAATCATTCAGCGACAAAGATACTCCAATGTCGGGAATGGGGTTGTAACTACTCATTATTCCATACTTGTGAGAATGCTGCCGACTGGATAAACTCATAGATGGGAACTACAGTCTTGTTATGATGGAAATTCGTCGCCTTAAGAGAGAGTCGGTCTTGACTTGTACGGCGAAAGAGCACGGATCTCCCAAGGTAGCCTGTATATTCTGGGCAGGAATACAGTGACATTAGTAGCTTTCCTCTGTAGTGCATGCAATATTGTTTCAATTTACTGTTCTGGTTTAGGCAGAATGCGAGGCAACTTCTCAGTCATAGGATCATAAAGATACTTCGAGTCGAGTATGACGGTGACCGACGGTTTTTATCTTTGTGCGTCATTTTCGGTTCCGGTTTTCTGACCGGCTATGATAATACTCTTGTACATGCGATGATAACGGAACCACGTAACCATTTCAGTGATATCGTCTTGCTGCCACCGAGGAATTACGGCATCCGCAGGTAGCGACTCCACGAAAACGATCTCGGATGCTTGGGTACATACATATGAACTTGAGCGGCTTCAATCTTGTAATGATGACCCGATATTGCAATAGTTGATTCAGTGGTATCATGGCGTCCATTGTGGTATCCGGGGAAGGTCTCGGGTTCGAAGCTAAAGAACTTGTACTCCCGATCAACATCTATATATTTTACATCTGAATCACCAGTGATGTCGTATTTGATGTTGCTATCGAGCGGATATGACGCGACTGATTCATTTGATTAATCGGTTACTGGACTCAGTCTGACCGAGGAATCATGAGCAGGGCTATAATCAGCCGGTTGGCATGGTTCACATGGGTTTAACATTTGGGCTGGCCGCCATCCAGGTGCGGGGCTCGTGACTATTGAAAGATGTAGTGGATTTCGAGAGGAGGTGCCAGCAGTGCTAGACGCCATGATTGATCTTGAGAACCTCGGATTTGATCAGATAATGGAAACGTGATGGCAGCATACATACCAGACCTGATACAAGCTCGGATTAATGGATAGAAGAATGGATATGTATTGATGTCAATATACAATATTAACATGAACTCACGTGGTTCAGATGGTGTTGCGATGTCGTTGAAGACTTTTCAGTATGCTTGAGTCCAGTAATTCTGATGACCTGAGCACCTGCCATTCTGGGCTGTACAATGTCAATAGCACATAAATATCTAGGAAACCACACCAATATGGCAACTACTTAACATATTGTACTAGCTCCAAGTATTTTTCTCACAAACAATATATACATCATGATGGCGTTTCACTTGGACTCTATACAAGACCTATATGGGAGTGTGCAGCTTCAAGGTTTACATGACACTACTCTAGCACGCAAGGAAGAGGGATGCATATGATCTATATGTGCCTTGGGAGGCTATACAGACATACAGGTGAAGACCACGAGACAAGATGTTGCTGACGACCGACTAACATCAATGGCCCTGATTTGAACCTTCAATGATGACAAGGCAAGTTTGAAACAAGAGTAAATGGCAGGTGTGGATGAGGCAGACTACAGCATGACTTAAGAGCAGAATCTGTATCTGTATCACGGGTTTAGGATGTCGAAGAAGATTTCAAACCTCACCGACTTTTGATGACAGATTATGTGAGAGTGAGATGAGCTAGAGACATGGTATCCATGCGAAAAATATATATGATTGACGGAACAAGTTGATGGTGACGTTTTGTTCTTGCATTCCGCATCGATAGGATAACAGACCTGCATTAAAGTGTAGCGGGCGTACAGGCTTGCTCGTGAAGTTCGGCCTCATGTAAGCGAGAGCTGACTGTCTGTGGGAGTTCAAACTGTTTGGGCTAATGCTTTCAGGACCAAGCTCCAGCTTGATGTTTATGACAACTAGGATCGACACGAACGGAAGCCTGAGCACGGTCTTCATCCGTGGACACTAAAACAATTTGACAGGTTGTGGTCGCTCAAATGATTGATGTCATAACAATGCGTCAATGGAAACATCCAGACGTTGATATACATACAGAAAACAGCATGCAATAGACTGATGGGTTGGTTGTTCAAGATAAAGTACATTGCATATCACACAATACTTTCCTCGCCAGTCTTACACTTGTGTCTGAATATTCATAGAAAAGCTTTGAGTAATCAAGTTTTAGGCATTGCCAAAAGCCAGAGGGACTGTGCAGTCTGACGGATATGGAAGATGTATACGATGATCAGTTCTCGAAATATGGAAAAATCGAAATCAGTCTGACCATCACATGTTAAAGCGCGCGCCAACATAAATTACAGGAGAAAAAGTTCTGCTTTGCAGAAAACAAATGAATCAGCCATAAAACAAGATGTAAAAGGACAAGGGCGGTTAGCCTGATACAGAAGATGCGGGAAGCATCCGCTCTACACGAAGAGCCGTATACCTAAAAGGGAAAACCAAACCGTAGAATGTCGCGGGACCAACTCTCGAATTGCTTCGCATACTAAGCCAAACAAACGAGTATTCAGATAGTCTCTAAACGTGGCACAAGACGGCCTCAAATCAGCGAATGTGACGTCACCGCAAAGGAGCCAATCATGCGCCAAGTCGCCATCGCTCAACCTATGGCCGAGTGAGGACTTGCTTGAGTTGAAACTCCGAGAAGAATCCTGCGTGCGCAAACTTGCAGGTAGCAAGCGTGCATGGAAACGAGAGGGTTGCAGAACATTGGGCTGACAGGACTCGAGATGCAGCGAACACAGCCGGGGGGGTCTGACTACGCAAGGCCTCGGAGACAAACAATGTTCTGGAGAGTCTGCAACATGGCTCACGATATGAACCAGTGGAGCTGTCGCAGCGATCGGTGCACGGCATAGAATCCTGCTGTCTTGCCGTGGGATTCGCAAAGGGGACAATGGAAAGAATAGAGTTGCCTGGATGATGGTATGAAGAGGAGGCTAAATTTAGAGGGGAGGGTTGCACCATGAATTAAAGAAGCTGCAGATTTTCTAACAGAGAGGGGGCTGATTGTGAGTTGGCAATTTATTGCCTCAGAATTTTCCAGGCGCCAGATTACAACTGGAATATGAAGACAACAGGAGAAAATGTGAATCTATTTTTTTGAGGGGGAAGAATACCTCTTGATGCAAGTTGTGGGCCTTGTCACCATTTCTAGACCACGAAGCGTGAAACTGCATGCGCGAGCAGGTCAACCTAGAAAGTACTTGCATGCATCGGTAACGGCGCGTGCCCTGTATGCTACCAAGTACAAACTGCAAATGAGTGGATCATGGAATAATTTTCCCAAGTTTATATGAAAATATTTTTGACAAAAAGCCAGATTGTATGAATCCCAAGTCGGATATGTTGGCTTTCTTTGCGTTTGGTCTCGTGGTATGTTGCGTTCCGGACATCTTCAGGCTTAAAGAGTCCGGAATGGGAGATAATTATCATTTTGTAGAAGCACAGTATTGAACTGTGCGAACCGTGTTAAAACGGAATATTACGGCTGTCAAATCTGAGTGCAATACCAATACTAGGTCCGTGTGAATCCGTCACAGACTCCACAGTGCTGGTTCACTGGGCAAGAATCTAGCCAATTGCATACAAAGGCAAGGCCCCCCGCCCTTCAATAATCTTGTCGCATTCTTGTCCTCTTCTTCTCCACCAACCAATCAATCATCGCGATTCTCTTCTGCAAGTCCACCAATCCAATCGCATCACCACATCGCGATCAAGTCATCTCATTGAAAATGTAAGTAAACACTGTTACAACTGCAGTTTGATGAGCAAAAACGTATCTACGTGATGGACAATTAGCAAATTCACTTTTTACCACACTCTTTTGCCTTTTTCTATACTTTTTTTTTGGCTGGTTGATGACGACCAAGTTGCTCGTCCTATCACAGACCACAGAGCCCTGCCACTTACAACAGCGCCGACGAATAAGAATGAGCAAATGACGACCACCGAGTCCGTGGTGGAAGTCAAATCGGATCCGTCTGCATCGGCGTTGCAAAAAATTGTGTCCCGCTCCGATTGTCCCGTCATTCACTTTGGACATCAATGACAATTATTGCCACCACCTATCACTACCATCACCATTGCAGGCCATCATCACCCCTTAGCTTGAGTCACTTTTTATTTTTTCCCCTCTTCTCTTTTCCGAGGGCATATCAGTCGTGATATAGATCTGTTGCGTCTCACTTATGCCCACTGTGTGAAGTCCACAACCGGCCTTAATTATCCCCTCCTTCCCTTCTAGTCTCGGGACGCATTTGCCCACTGAAATTTTTTTCGCGGCGTGGATGACGCTGTTATTGCGATGTTTCAACTACGCATTTTCAGTGAACATGAATGACAAGCCCATCCAAATACACGGACAGACAATAGCGACGCAAAAACTGCGACCTTGCTATTTTGCGCGTGCCTACTCCCATATGCTAATTGAAGTTGGCGCGTTATCCCCCCAATCCTGCTCGTTTGACAGCTCATCATCTACTCATTCCGCCAATCCGATTGATGCCCTTTCTGCACTGAAAGGTGTTGCATGAGAATGCAGCCTCTGTTGAGAAGATCGATTTCGCCCCTGCACACTCATTGCGCATCTTTGGTTCAGCGCTATTTCTTGCTGCTTGATCCAAAGTATCCGTCCTTGTTACAGTGGGTACATTTCTCTATACTGGGTCTCTCAAATTGACTAGTCATTGAAACATGAGGCTTTGTTCGCTTGTCATCGTCCAGGATACAATGTGATGCTGTGTGAGTCCTATCTGCTGCATCTACTCGAGTTCAAGTTGGATTAAGAACGGATATTCTATTAAAGATTTGGGACATTTTATCTACGCGTTAATCTCGCGTTATCCTTTTCATCGAGTTCTCAAATGTCGGTCCAGGCCTGCTGTATTGATTGTTGAAGGGCAAGGACTGGGGTTCCCGGTCTTGGGTGGTCTCTTCCTGATCTTGGTGATGTCAGTCGTGGTAAAGCATTGGCATCATCAAGCAGACATAATGAATTGCTATACCTCCCACTTTTCGAGACCATTCGTAGTGGATGCAGATTTGACCCATCAATAGTTTCTGGCATCGTACCTACCCACCTAGACAGTGTAAGCTTTTCAGTCCCTGTCAACACCCCACCCCAGATGATGTCCAGATCAGAAGACAAGCCTTCTCAACTGATCGATGATATATAGTCACGGCTATGTTGATTGGTCCTGTGTCCTCGACTACGGCAATCTAGATCCACATCCTGTCAATATCCACCAAGTTTTCCCTCCATCAGACTTCCCCTCCTTTCAACGCGCTTAAAGGCAGACTACAAACCAGCCTTGGGCTCTTATTCGCCAGCGACCAGTTTGAGAGTCCCATTCGATGCCGGGGGAGGTTTGAGACAATATGCACCATTGTATACTTTCTGACCGGCTGGCCTGCCATTTACGGAACGATGATATGCTTTGTCTAGACTTGATATCTGTTGAGTGACAGATAATGAGTCTTGAGTTGCAGCTTTCTCGATGCTGATTCGACCATATTGGACTGTTCCCCCAACTTCGCGGGTTGTCAGGGGCCATTATTGATATGTACCTATTCGTGCCTTTTTTTTATTGGCCTGGGACTATCCGTATTGATTAGGGCTGTGGTCAAATGGAGACAGGATCGAGAAACTCTCGATTCTGCGCTCTTGCTAATAGTGTTGATAACCCGTTACACTAATTGGTTTGCTGTGGATTGCTCTCAACCGTGTTAGCGCATTGGCTAGAAAACCAGGACAAGGCCCGCCTGGCGATTTTGTCTATACTCATCTCTATTCATCCATTCACCGTCTCTCATTACCACGCATTCATTATTTTTGCTCATTTTCATTTGTCGATACTGAGTTTCGTTTTAACAAGTTTCTAACAGCCAATCACAGATCTTCTATACAAGTACTTTGGACCACTACAACAAACGTGAGTTTACTTTTTCTGTCTTTCAGCTATTAGCAGACCTGCATTGCAACATTTTCTTCTGTATGCTGTATTTCCTTCAACCTATCACAAGCTGTGACGAGGTCTCTAGAAGTCTTGTGTTCCCCATATGGCTGTGTCAACATAAATGGCCCTCTCAATCTGGAGTAGCAGCATCAAAAACCAGAACCACCTCACATGATATCTGCATCATCTTTCGCCCCATCACGTTCTCTTGCCGAGAGACCGACTATGACCCTGTGGTCTGACACAAAGGTTCTCCGACTTGAATTTCAGTGCCCAACTGGGCGCTGAAATGTAGTCGCGGCTTTGGCTTCCCCCCTTGGTACGGGTTATAATGTGGGTAGTGGCTGCATAGACTCCGTTCTCTGCAATGCATCATATCATGTGCCAACGTGCTGGAGCGGCGTCACACCTAGCCTCGACGTTTTTCAACCAGATCACTCTATTAGCTACTAGAGTTGCGTCTTGATTTATTGTGCCTATTTCGACGCGATAATAAGTCTTGAGCGCAAATACTTAGCTGAGTTTGGCTGGAGTTGGTCGTATTTCACTCTACTCAATATGTACTCGTACAGCCTGCAGATGCATTGCAACTCTCAACCCCTCCTAGATGTGTTCTATAATTCTTTGTGGTGGGCTACTCACATATCCATTGGCATAGGTGGGTTTGGGTTTGTTGCTGTTCAAAGGTGTGGGAGTTTGCCCACGCATCCACGGATACCTAAATGAAGAGGCATACTGTTGTGCACTGCTCTGGTACACCTGAGATTTGAGATGCAACATGAAGAACAAAGATTTGACTACCTAAGCAGGTTTAATGGCGGAAAACCACAAGCTTCGAGTCATGTCCATTTTTTCCCCCTCTAACATAAGCTTCAGTTTACACTTCCGCCACGTCAAATTGTCTTGCTATCAATTCATAATTGCCTGGTGATGTAAGTTGCATCAACATTTTCTGGATTGTGCCTTCTGGCGTGCGATCCACCTGTCCTTTTCAGGTTTTGTTTAGCTCTGTGCGTACTTTGGCCCCCGGATCATCATATGACATAGAGTTTTACAAGTGTATTTCTCACCTGCAGCACTAAATTTATATGCTTGGTCTCTTGGCACAGGTTCGGATCTCTAAGGGGACCTTTTCTATATGCGAACGCCTGCCGTGCCTTGAATATGCGGTGGAGGGTCCAGCGGAGATATGCTAGGACCAACCAACATCCAGGCTACAAGTGCCAACTCATCAAGAGTGGCCATCTATTGTTTCTCTGCCTTTCACTTTTTCCCCTGGAGAAGGGCCGTATTCCGGTTCGGCAAACAAACGGCGCAGTTGCGGCTACACCAAACGTCGGGCTCCTGTAGCAGTTCAAGTTTGCCATTGTATCGCATAGGCCTTCCCCATCTCGCCATTCGTTGTCCGTTGACATGTCTCACTTGCTGTTGTTGAATCCTATTCGTCTTTTGTGGATTGTTCATGCTTGGTCTTCCGGATTGATGCACATGTTTTTTACCCAAGTGATGCTGTTGTGTCGTGCCGTGTGGATAATCATTCTCTTAACATGATATCCAAACAACACGTCGGTCCATGGTGCAGCTATGCCAGGTTGCATAAGCACTGTTTTATCGAAGGGTCAAGATGCACTATCAGTTGCGAGCTTAGAAATTATCTACATGATCCACTCACCCAGAGTAATATGTCTGAGTGAACTCCAAGCGGAAATATAGCCAATTTGGATCTAGTCATCAATCTTTTGTGTCACGCACAGAAGTATGGCTTTGTTAGCTCTATTTATAATATCCTGAGTAATCTAGAGGTGGTGACTGCAGTTGAACAAGTGGTCACGAACTGCGGCACATATCTGGACACAGGTTACTATGCAAGTCTGGTGTGTTATGCTGTTTAGGCGTCTTCTGCCACGCCCATCTTGCACCCTCCTTTATCCTTCGGCTCTGCTCGTCTTCACACCCCTAAGCAATGTTGTTCTGCAGCTGGTTGATTGGGTAGGGAGTGAGGTGACTTCATCTTGCTGTTGATTGTACTCAGTCTTTTGGGCACATACAATAGCAAGTACTTGCTGGACTTTCCGATCCTGTCATTTTTGAGTTTCTGTCTCCAGATTTCTTTTGTTCTACGGACCAGGCTTCATTCTTGTACATTTCTGTGTTTATCTATCAGTGATGGGTGCCCGCTTCCGGGTCTGTACTTTGACGACACTTGACCTGGTCCTTTGTTGATTTTTTGTCTCAGATCTCATACCTCCACCAATATTCACTCATGGTAAAATAGTTGACATCGATCCTAACACATCATTTGCAGTCTACATCCTTCAGACATTTATTAAGTTGAAACCAGGCCATAACCTCTTTCGCCCTTCCCAATCTTATTGGTTCAATACTACCCTCACTGTGTATTCAGTGCTGGGCATCATTTTCTGGGCTTTCATTGGCACCGACAACTTGGTCACTCAAGAGCAATTACAACCTTTTCGTTCAAACAAAAATGTACCAATCACAGTACCCAAACATGGGGCAAAATGCCGCCTATGGCATGCCTCATATCCAGGCCGCTGCCATGGCCGCTACTGCCGCCGCCTCTGGCACCGGTTATTCCTACCTCGATTCTCCCACCATGGGCACCCGCGACGACAAGCGTGACCCTCGTTCTCCCACAACGCTCCCAGACCGCCGACTCAGCCAAGTGTCCTCACCCACAGCTGCAGCTGCCGCATCTCAAGCCACCAGCATGCTGAACCATGTCCGCCATCCCGTAAATGCTCCCGCTCCCCTGGCGATGCCAGAACCTCCGGCTCAATCCGAGGAGACGCCTCTCTATGTCAACGCAAAACAGTTCCATCGTATCTTGAAGCGCAGAGTCGCCCGGCAGAGACTGGAAGAGCAGCTCCGGTTGACCAATAAAGGGCGGAAACCATATCTACATGAATCCAGACATAATCACGCGATGCGCAGGCCGCGTGGCCCTGGTGGTCGGTTCTTGACAGCTGAGGAGGTTGCAGCGATGGAAACCAAGGCTGTGACCGAGGGGCAGAATGGTGGTACGGTACCGACAGAGTCTCCCGCTGTAGCAGGGACGAAGAGGAAGTCGGAGGGTGAGGATCCTGGGGCTAAGAGAGCCAGGACATAGGGCTAGTTGGAACACCTGCGTCCCTCAGACCCAGTTCTTGGATATGCTCAGTGGATTTAGCCATGTGTGACGATCTTTTTTTCTTTCCTTCGTGACCTCTATTGATTTGGGGTTTGATTGCGTGGCTATCTTGATAGTGATCATCTGGAACTCAACAGGCTGGTATCCGGTTGGGGCTGATGATTGGCTGTTGTGGTCGCCTGCATGATTATTTTATGCCTTGTTGTTTCTTGTTTTTCCGTACATGTTTTTGCTTGCCGTTTTGATCCCCCTCTCGCGTTTTTTTTTTCTTTTCTTGCTTTCGTCGGCCGGTGGTAGCATCCCGATCGGGCTCGTTCATCTGGTCTGTAAATACTTTACCACTGTGTCTCCTTTTGCCTTGCTTTAGTATTTTTACACAGTCGAATAGGCTGTTTCTTGTTGTCGGTTTCAAGATAGGATTAAAGACGGTTTTATCGTCTTTAATTGGCTGTTGGGCGCTGTATATTTCCGCTGGTTGATGGATGGATGCTTTGTTGGGCATGTGTATATTTTGGGGGTGTTATTGTTTGTTATATTGTTTCTGGCAACAGTACATAAATTGCTATTTTGGTCTCGGAATGTCTTCGTGTGCCTTGATTATGAATGTATGATGTAGACGTGAAGTCAGGGAATGGGGATTTCTTGTTGTGTGGAATTTCCTGTGTGCTGGGAGGCGTTTAGATGATGGTGGAGGTATTCTTGGTGGAGATGGTTCGTGGGGTTGGAGTGACATTTGACATTTCCCCTCATTGTTTGGCGATGTGCCTTGGTTAGGAGTTATGAGGTTTGTGGTTTAAGGTTAAAATTTTGGTGGGTGTTGGATGTTTCGGTATTACATTATTTGAAATGATAATACGGCTTCATCTGACATATGACTAGCTTGTTGGTATTGGTACTGCTGTCCTGCTATGAAAAGTCTCCCAATCTTGTTACTGAAGGAGCACAAGACAATGGCATTCTACTTATTAATGATGCTTCTTTGAATTATCTATCTGCATATGTTCATTACCAGTATCCATCGTCCTCTTTTTGCCATCTCCCACTCAACTGTCTCCATTCTATTGTGTCCTATCAATCATTTAATTCGTTAACAATACCCACAGGCATCCTCATAAATAACATAAGTACTACAATCAACTAATACATCTCATTCAAGAAAACACTGATCTTCTTGACCTTTTCCATAAATGTGTCGAGATGTAGATACGAAAGTATTAATGGCGATTTTATGTGATAGGGTTGAAAGTAAATCATATCTTTTCCCGAGGATCTGCCGGGTAGCTATTCCTGTTGGGGGAGGTTGGAGATCGAATGAAAAATGGGAATCCGAGGTTTTGGAGATGGAGGGTCCTGTTGAAGGATGGATAGGATGTTATTGTGAATGATATTAGGAGACAGAATATATTTTTGTATTATTATTATTGGTTATTCCATATGTTGCTTAATAAGCGTACTTTATGACTCTATGTTGTGATTTGTGGAACGCAACTACCAATATCAATTTCTATTTGTTTAAATTCTCGTCCCTGACATATCACTTCATTATAAACAACTTGCTCTCATACTCACCTCCCATCTCAACACGTATCCCGCCACTTACAAAATGGCCGGTCCCATCCGCCAACCCATCAACGAACCCTCCCTCTCCGCCTACCTGAAAACCGCCGCTCCATTCATCGCCCAACCTCTCACCATCACCCAATTCTCCTTCGGCCAAAGCAACCCCACTTACTTCCTCACCTCCGCATCATCTCCAGCCAATGACATCTCTCCACATCCACCTCACCGCTATGTCCTCCGTAAGAAACCCCCAGGCAAACTCGTCTCCGCCACCGCCCACAAAGTCGATCGCGAACACCGTGTGCTAACAGCTCTCTCCTCCATCCCATCCTGTCCCGTCCCCGTACCAAGGCCACTGTGCCTTTGCATGGATGAGCAGGTTATCGGGACGCCATTTTACATCATGGAGTTTCTGGATGGGCGGATCTTTGAGAAATTTTGGATGCCGGATGTTACGCCGGAAACTCGCATGGCGATGTGGAAGGAGGCGGTTGATGTGTTAGCGAGGTTGCATAGGGTTGATGTTGATGAGGTAGGGCTGGGTGATTTCGGGAAGAAGGGGGGGTTCTATGAGAGGCAGGTGAGGACGTGGGAGAAGATTTGTCGGGCACAGGCGGAGGTGAGGGATATGGAGACTGGGGAGAAGGTGGGGGAACTACTGTATATCAATGAGCTGGTGAGATTCTTTGCGGATCAGAGGAATTTGCCGAAAGATAGGTGGAGATTGGTTCATGGGGATTACAAGGTTGATAATTTGGTCTATGAAAAAGATGGGAGTAAGATTATCGGAGTTCTTGAGTAAGTTGACGGCATCTTGGATGTGTTAGAGATATGATATGCTAACAAGCCCCTTTGTCAACAGCTGGGAAATGTCCACCATTGGCCATCCTCTCTCCGACCTCTCCAACCTTCTCACAAAATTCTCCCTCTCCATCCTCCCCACCATCCCTGCCTACGACACAAACCCCCTCCTCGCCCCCCTCCTCACCACGAACTCATCCGCCTCCTATGAATCCGCCTTCAACCCCAACGTCACCCCGGGGCTCCCCCCGCTCGACCAACTCGTCTCCTGGTACGCCAAGGCCTCGGGATATGACCCGCGGGACGGCGGCGAACTGGAATATGGTATGGCGTTTGGAATTTTCCGATTTGCGGCGATTTGCCATGGGATTGCGGCGAGGTGGGCAAGGCGGCAGGCGAGTTCAGAGAAGGCTAAAGAGAATGGGGGGATGGCGGCGTCGTTGGCGGCGTTAGCATGGGAGTTGGTGAAGAGAGCAGAGAAGGTGAAAGGAAAGTTATAAACAGGTTAATTGATGTGTTTGATTACATAATTGGATGGGTCTGGTAGTACTTTTGATTGGTCTAAGATTCTTGCTTAACCGGGTCATGTGATGTCATAGGCAACTTTTTAACGGATATTCCCCGGATCGAGACCTACTTATATAACACTAGTTAGTATTAACTTTGGTAAAATTGGAACCGTGACTTGTTTATTTGTTTTGCTATTTTTTTGTGACATTGATCATATTATTTCTCTCCCTCGAGAGAATCTTCTCGCCTGTTGCTTCAGCGCTCATACCGCACTCAAAGGGCGCATGCCGACCATCTAATGAGCGACTCTTTTTCTATATAACCGGGTTTCTGTCATTAAACTGCAGCCCATCTTTGTTTCATCCCACTTCACATCGTCGACAACCCCCACAAAATGGCACATCTCCCACCTCACGACAATCCCCCCACCGAAAGTCAACCCCTCCTCTCCCAGCCAACTGTCCCCTCTCGTCTCCCCACTTCATCCTCCTCCGCCTCCTCACTTCATCCTCCTATGACTACGGATCCACCACCGGAAGCGGTAGTGGCCCCTCCGACCCTGACCCCCACGTCCGCTTCCTCCACCCCATGTACTCCTGCATCGCCTCCCTCACCCTACCGTACCCCGTCTACACCAATGTCTACCGCATCCGCCGCGATATCCAAGTCGTTGTCGAAGACTACCTCTCCCTAAAGCAACTGCAGGAAGCCTGCATCAACACATACCCGCGGAACAACGTCAACTGGACCCGTGCTACCCTCTGCGAACTCATCGCCATCCGTATCCTGCAGCGCTTCGACGAAGATGTCGCCTCAGACGACCAGTTGCTTCTGTTGTCTAATATCCTCCTGACCAGCTTCCACCCCTGTATTAATACGCCGCTGCGGATCCTTGCAGATTCCGGCGATACGTTCTGGTTGGGGATACGGACGTTGCCGGCGTTGGAGGTGGCGATCATGACGGAGAGTAAGTTGTTTTTGGCGAGTACGTCATGCCAGTGGGTTATTACGAGGGTTTACCAGGGAAGTTTCATCTACACGCCGTCGCCGTTCATGGACATCATCCCGGGCAACTACAAAAAGACGCCCATTCGCATCTACTCGCTCCGCAATGCCCCGATCCTCAACCAGTACCGCCTAATTGTCCCGCGCAATCACAAGCTCCTGGACCAGATACAGTTTGTTGTACTTTTCATTCTCTACTTTTTCTTCATGACCAACCGGGACCCTTCCGTCATCTCATGATGCGAAATAACCTTTTGCATCTACACTTTTGGCTGGTCGCTCGATCAAATTGCCACCATCCTCATACACGGATGGACCATCTACAGACAAAACCTTTGGTCCTTCCTGGATGTCCTCTTCATGCTCCTCTACTCCGGGTACCTCATCCTCCACACCTAAAGCCATCGCAACGGCGAGTCCGAAATGAGCATTCAGGGCCTGGAGCTTCTGGCGGTTGCTGCGCTGATCCTGATTCCGCGAGTGGCATTTAACATCATGTCTAACAACGTGGCATTTTTGGGTATTCGGGCGGCGATTATGAACTTTGTGGTATTGACTGTGTTGTCGACTTGGTGTTTTGGAGGATTTACAGTGGCGCTGTATTGGCTCGGTGAAGGCAAAGAAGGATTCTGGGCTATCGAGAAATGGCTCCTCTGGATCTGGTTCGATCTCGACGGTTCCGGCATTTCTGAATCAGTAAGTAAACACCCCCCTTCCCCCTCCAGTTTATCAGTTTACCCTCGCAAGGTTAAAGCTAATCATAACTCCAATAATTCAACTTCCACCCACCCTCTCCTCGGCCCCGCTTTCACCGTCGCCTTTGCATTCCTCGGCAACACCCTCTTCCTCACCATCTTTGTCTCCACCATCTCCGCCACTTTCACCCACATCTCTGCCGACAGCATCTACGAAATCGACTTCCGCAACACCGTCCTCACTCCCGAGGCAGTCAAATCCGACACTATCTTCGCCTACTACCCCCCCTTTAACATCCTGGCGATTTTCATCCTGTTACCCTTGAAATCTGTCTTATCTGATCGCTGGTTCCATAAGATCCATATGGCCGCGGTCAGGACGGTAAATTTTCCAATCCTGGTCGGCATTGCGTTCCTCGAGAGATACGTGTTGACTTTCCAGAATACGCAGGATAAATTTTGGAGTTCCACGATGCCGAGTCGTCAGCGGCCCAGATTCTGGCAGTGGTTTCATATCACGGCGCATGCGCAGTTACTGTCAGCTTTTGACTTTCCGCCGCTGATGGGCTGGAAAGAAGATACTGCCAAGGACGATATACTTACGCACCATTTGATCCGCCGGCAGTACGAACGGCCAATCTCGTCAAAAAGAAGGCGGGACTCGACATTTGGGGAGCTGGCGTCGTCGATGGTGGAGATGGCAGGGGCACAGATGGGGGCAGGAGCGGCGGGGGTTATCGGGGAGCGGATGAATAGGGTAGAGGAGACCGTGGAAAGTTTGAGGCGGGTTAATGATATTATGGGGAGGAATGAGAAGTTGGAGGATGAGGTGAGGAGATTGAAAGATATGGTGGAGGGGAACCGGGGTATGAAAAAGGTGTTGGAGCTGTTGATAGAAGAAAAACAAAAGGGAAGAAGTACATGAACATGCAAACCGCATCTACCGCGTAGAGTCGCCAGAATAAGGATTAGAGAATACCTAGGCAATCTAGTTCAAGCACTTTGACAAATCTTGGAACTCAATATAACCACATTTGTCTATGTGCTGAATCTAATGTAACCTCTAATCCGTTCCTTCTTTCGAAGTTTGAGTCTGCAAAGTGTGGTGGGGCTGTTTTTTCACTTATATACTATGATTGGCTTGCTGCCACTGTTAGGGTTCCACACTCACAAAAGGAAGTGCAAGATTTTTCCATCCGTCATTCGGCAGGGAAACAAAGATCTTTATTGCTCATTTTCAATTAAGATTCACTTTTGGAATTTCTTTTTACGATTCCGCTTTTTTATTGGAATCGCATATGTCGATAATCATGATTTGTTGAATGGTCATCAAGGGTTACCGGCGCTCTCACGACAACCCACTGTTCGCTGTTTATCTGCCACCTTCACCCATGCTTCATCTCCATCTCAACAGGGCACTGGTTTTGGACTGCCGTGATGCATCATGGAAGATGAGATGATGTCGCCTATGATATAACCCAGATATTATAGAGATATCATTTGAATCATTCCGTTATCTCTTGGAAGACCATGACACCGGAATCAGCATAGCCAACATCAATCGTTCTTTACTCAACTTTTACCCGACCTCACTACACCCTTGTACAAAATGGCGCCACAAACACGTCATCCGCCACATAACCCTTGCTCAAATCACACAAAATTACCCCTTATATATCCTACCAATACCTACATCCAACGTCCTTCGGGACATTTGGTCAATTTGGTAAGCTTCTACTCGCTTTTACGGGAGAATAATGGTCAGCCAGGTGTTGAAATCCGCATAACTAACAATATTCCTAGAAACGATACAGAGAAGATTAGCATGGCCCCTGCACTAAGGATGACACGCTACATCAAAGAGAAGCTGCAAATTTTTTTTGCAATCTTTTTGAGGTAAGCAGAGTGAGTGAAGATTGGGGAATTGTGGACGAGAGAAGTCGGAGAGGGTAGGTGGGGTTCGATTACGGTAGGTGACAAATTCTTTTTTTTTGGTCATGGGCGTATAATGACAGGGGTTATAATCACTTGAACTTTTGCTGGTAAGTTGTAGATATGAATCACAATGAATATGACGATGAACGATATTCCACATAAATGAATGCTGTATTCTTCAAAGATATAGTACAAGGTGCCCTAAGCACATCTAAATGCGATTCTAAAAACAAGAAACAAGAGGAAGTAATAGTAATATACAAGTCGAACAAAAAATGCAAAAAGATGCCAAATCATAATAATCTCGCACTTCACCATTTGAATCTCTTGCACCTTAAGCGGAAGCCTCCACCGTTTCAAATTCCAACCCACTCTTATCCTCCTTGATGTCTACCTTCACCGTCTGCTCACTCACAAATTCTCCCCGAATAATATTATCCGCCAACGTATTCGCAATTTCAGTCGTGATCAATCTGTTCAACGGACGAGCACCATACTTGGGGTCGTATCCTCTCTCCGCCAACCAATATTTAGCCCCTGCTGTAACATCCAACCTAATCCGTCTGTCATCCAATCTACCCTGGAGCTCCTTGAGTCTGATATCCGCGATGTCGCGAATGGCATCCTGGGAAAGACGCTTGAAGATGATGAAAGAGTCAATACGGTTGAGGAATTCGGGGGCATACCGACTCTGCACGACATCCATGACGGCCTTGCGAACGGACGGGTCGATATCGCCGTTTTCCGTTTCCTTATAGCGGAAATCTGGGTTAGCATCGACCAGGATATCGGCACCCAGGTTCGAGGTAAAGACAATAATGGTATTGCGGAAGTCGACCTTGTGGCCCTGGGCATCCGTGAGGTAGCCCTCGTCAAGAACCTGCAGGAGAAGAGCAGAGATATCCCGATGGGCCTTTTCAAACTCGTCGAAAAGAAGGACGGCGTAAGGCTTGCGGCGGACAGCCTCGGTAAGTTGACCGGCATCGTCGTAGCCAACGTAACCAGATGGAGCACCAATGAGACGGCTGATAGTGTGCTTCTCCTGGAACTCGCTCATGTCGAAACGAACGACAGCAGACTCAGTAGAGAACAGGAAGCCAGCGAGCTTCTTGCAAAGTTCCGTTTTACCGACACCTGTGGGACCCAGGAAGAAGAAGGAAGCGGTCGGCCGGTTGTCACCACTGAGACCAGCGCGCTGCAGACGTACGGCATTGGAAACAGCCTTGATGGCTTCGTCCTGACCTTTAACGGCTTCACGAAGGGTGTCTTCCATGTGGACCAGTTTCTCGACATGACCAGAAGTCAGTTTGGAAACAGGGATACCGGTGACACGGGAGACGACGGCAGCAATGTCATCAGCGGTGACAGAGTCATGGATGAGACCACCCTCCTTACGTTCACCCTCCTTGGGAAGTTTCTGTTCAAGGGTGGGGATGACACCGAAGCGCAGCTCAGAGGCACGGGCAAAATTTCCTTCACGCTGGGCCTTGTCGAGTTCAACGCGAGCAACATCAAGTTGGCTCTGGGTGTTCTTGACAGCGTCAACTTCGGCCTTTTCAGCTTCCCAGGTCTTGGTAAGCGCATCGCGTTCAGACTCGAACTTCTTAAGGTCTTTCTGGAGCTTGTCACGGCGTTCCTGACTGGCGACGTCCTTCTCCTTGCGAAGGGACTCCAGCTCGATCTGGATGGTCATAATCTTCTGATCAAGGACCATGATGTCTTCGGGCTTGGATTCATGCTGAAGTTTCAAGTGACTGGATGCTTCGTCCATCAGATCGATGGCTTTGTCCGGGAGGAAGCGGTCGGTGATGTAACGGTTGGAGTAAGTAGCGGCAGCCACGAGAGCGCCATCTGTAATGCGTACACCGTGATGAACCTCATACTTCTCCTTGATACCACGAAGAATACTTATGGTATCCTGCACTGTAGGTTCATTAACAAGGATAGGCTGAAAACGACGAGCAAGTGCAACATCCTTCTCAATCATGCGGTACTCGGCCAAGGTGGTGGCACCACAGCACTGGAGCTCACCACGAGAAAGAGCAGGCTTCAGCAGATTTGATGCGTCAATGGAGCCCTCGGTCTTACCAAGACCGAGCAGAGTATGAAGCTCATCAATGAAAAGAATAACCTCGCCGTTGGACTCCTGAACCTCCTGTAACACGCGCTTCAAACGCTCTTCAAAATCACCACGATACTTGGAACCGGCAATCAGTGAGCCAAGATCAAGACTGACGACCCGTTTGTTCTTGATACTCTCGGGGACCTCTCCTTGGACAATGCGTAAAGCCAGACCCTCGAGAATCGCAGTCTTACCGGTACCTGCATTGCCGATCAGGACTGGATTGTTTTTGGTACGTCTAGACAAAATTTGGATTGTACGTTGAATTTCACTGTCGCGGCCAATGACCGGATCAAGCTTGCAGGCCTTAGCTTTAGCAGTTAAATCCACGCCAAATTCCTCCAAGGCCGGCTTCTGTTCACCCCTGCTCATATCCATGCGATGGGTTCCACCCGGCGGGTGTGGTCTACCGCCGGCATAGGTACGGATCTGAGTGGAAGTGGAGATGACTTGGCGGATATGTTGGGATGCAGAAATTGCGGCACCAATCGCCGGTGATTGCATGCGAATGGCCAGTGATGATGTCACTGACGAGTGCATAGCCCGCCGAGCAGCTGATGTAAATTGGAAACGAGCTTGCATGTTGATGAACTAGTAAAATCAAAACGAAAAGCAGAGTCGACGAAACAAACTCAAGACCAACATCTAAAATTTAGCACAAGATGGAGGACCTCGCACCTATATATAAAAGAAAATCACGTTATTCTACGTAAAACGAGGCGAGTGTCGATATTTTGAGCTCCCTCTCGAAACATCGTGAAGCCTCAAGCTAGTTCTCGTAGCTTCCAGTCTGGCCAGGGTCTAGGTCCCGTTGACATCACCCCACTTCCCTGTTATCGTTATCATTCTTATCGATATCACTTGTACGAAATAGGCAACTTTGACCCGCCACATTTGAACTCTCAGCCACACACCGAATTTTCTGTCAGGGCTTGCTTACAAAGGGTAGGAATCTTCGCACAAACTCTTTTTTCAAAAAATTGTGGGTGGCCTTGGCACCACAGAGCGAAATCCTTCGAGTTGCTTGAGCCTGGGAAAGAGTCGGCCTATCCACTATTCTCAATTCTGATAGGGAACCCGTCTTCCTTTCCTACATTCAGTAGTGTGTGTCTTTTTTCCTCTTCTTTTTTCCTCCAAATATTCGTTCTCCGGACGACAAAAATCAGACACAATGGCTCCCGTCGCGCAAAAGTGGTACCCTACCGACGACAATGCAGAGCTCAAGCAGGTGAGAACTTTCGTCCTGCCTATGAACATGACGACGGTACCTTGACGAGTTTGGATGTACGGATATATATTGAAGCGCTATGGGACAAGATTGTGGTGGAGATATTGGACGACCTCTGGATGACAATGACATACCGATATTCAGCGGAACTGAAATCGCACTGTACGAATAAACATCATTGCAAGACGACCCCACTTCACATTTACACATCAACAACGGAGCCGAATATGCACACCAGAGATGCGTTGAAACCATAACTTGACAAAAGCGACATTGAAGAGTCGCATTGAAGGATACAGAATCGAAGGAACATGCGATTCAGATCCAAAATTCCATAATCAAACTCGTCAACCTCTTCAATCTCATGGGTGCCAACGCACCCTATCACCTGGGCAATATACTGACCAGTTTCACAAACAGGTCCGCAAGGCTGTCCGTCCCTGGACTCCCCGTGAGTCTCTGGTTCCCGGCACTGTCCTGATCCTGCTCGCCGGTCGCTTCCGTGGCAAGCGCGTCATCTTGCTGAAGACCCTCGACCAAGGTGTTCTACTCGTCACTGGTCCCTTCAAGATCAACGGTGTCCCTCTGCGCAGAGTCAACGCCAGATATGTCATTGCTACTTCCCTGAAGGTTGACATTACTGGTGTTGACCAGGCCAGGATTGATGAGGTCTCCGCTGCCAAGTACTTCACCGCCGACAAGGAGGCCCAGAAGGCTGGTGAGGTGGCATTCTTCAAGGACGGAGAGAAGCCCCAGGTAAGCTTTTACCAGATATCAGTCTTTTGATTATTGATATGCGAATTGCTTCCCGATATCGAACCACCATGATCGCATTTGTTTAACGAAATCACACATTAACAACCTCATAGAAGAAGGAGGTTACTGCTGCCCGAGTGGCTGACCAGAAGGCCATTGACAAGGCCCTCCTGGCCAACATCAAGAAGGTTGATCTGCTCGCTTCCTACCTGTCCAGCTCGTTCTCCCTGCGCAAGGGCGACAAGCCTCACGAGATGAAGTGGTAGATCGAATATACCCGCGCAACAATCCAAAAAAATTAACATGCCCGATTTTTCTTCTCGCCAACTTTCCCGCTTTCTCATTCTTCCACACCAACTATTATAAGCCCGCATCTTCCCTCGACTCCTTTGAACACATGAACATATCGGAGCTGCTTGCTGTCCACCCATTCAGATGCAATGAGGGACATCAACGGGGGCAGGTTATCTGTGAGAAGGTCCCATTGTAACTGGATGGATATGGTTTTCGGAATAGTGGTTTTATTTTCCGCTGAATGGGTGGTATGGAATAGCTGAGGGGACGCAAATTATTGAGGGGTGCATAATGAATTGATTACGAGGTCTTTCGAGCAAAAAGATATGAAGAGCACAACACAAGGTCAACAAAAAAGAAGTCAAAAAACCAAAAAAAGCGTATCTTTTTTTTCTAACTTACATGAACTTCTTTGGCGCAATGTTCCTCTTTAGTTCATGGGGGTATGGGGCAACGGCGTTCGTGATCACTTTTCAATGGTAAATACTGGGCGGAATTTCTTCTGTTTTTCCTTCTTTTCCACGCAATCTTGTATCCCATTGTTGGCTCCATATCGTTACCGTGCATGCCATTGAATATGTTTGTAGATCTGAGATCCGATAATATGAATCTGGAAGGTACCATTTTGGGCTCGGCCATGTGGCTTAGTGGCAGGGATTGTGGGTATTGACTTCACAGTGAAAGACTTTCGTCATCGCTCTGCTATAGAAACACGTGGTATGGCCGCTCATTATCCAAGAACGACATGTTGATATCTTTTGTCTGTATTAATGGCCATTACGTGTTTGGCATATTGGGTATCTGACTACAATTACAATATTTTGGTGGTATTTGACTACCAACAACCATTTACAGTTCACGCTCAGCCCAGCTCTGGATCAAACCTTCGAGAGTAGGCTCGTAGTGCTTAAGAGTGACCTTGCCAGAATCATCAACGAACGTGTTGGCCTGGATGTAGACCTTGCGGGGTTGCTTGTTGTTCATGACAACGTTGCGGACCTTGATGCCCCAAAAGTCGGGGTCGACCGAGGTCATGTGGGAGTAGTACTTGGTACCCTCAATGACGTCGGCAGTGGACTTGTAAACGTGAAGGGCTTGCAGGTACTTGCCAACAGCTGTATGTGTGAATTAGTCAACGTCATTTGATACATCCGAGTGATTCAACGACTTACCCGCGTGACCAACGGTCAGGATCTTAGAACGGTCCAGCTTGATGGTCAGATCAGAAAAGTTTTCCTTGTCGGTGTAATCCAGGATACAGAAGTCTTCACCAGCTTGCAGGAAGCACTATCAATAGTTAGCATTTAGAGTTATGATAACTTCCAAAGAAATCACTTACCTGGAGAATCGAGAAGCGAGCTTGAGAGTGAGCTTGACCCCACTTCTGAGACTTAGGATCCCACATTTCAAGAGAAATAAGACCAGCCCGGGCCATAGAAAGGTAAGAAGCGTAGAGAACATCACCAGCTTCACTGTTTATATCGACGGTGCCATCGCCAAAGCCAAAGATTTTGAGGACGGGGAACTCGCAGCCAAGGTACATGGCGACCAGTTCAGCACGGCACTCCTCATACGAGGCAGCAATGCTACCGAAAACGGAACCCCAAGTCTGACCAGGCTTGTACCAGGTAGTAATAGGTTTGTTGGTTATAGGACTAACAGGAGAGTTCTTGACATCGAAGTTGTAAACGCCAGGGGAAGTCTCCTGAAGAAGTTTGCCACAGCCGTGACCAGTTAGCTCGTGGAGACCAACCTGAACCTCAAAGGCAGCATCACGGTGCTTTTTGTAGACAGGGAGGTCCTCAGCACGAATAAACGGAATCTTCTCGTTGGCACCCTTGGCGCTCAGAACGTTACCCAGAGAGACGTTCTTGAAACCCTCAGTCTGACGGATGTCATCATAGTTGGGGATGTTGATACCGGCAGGAATACCGGAACCGGCAAAGGTCAAAACTTCCAGAGAAGTGAAATCAGGAGACAGGAATTTGTCTTTCTCAAACTCAGAAGACCAGGGAAGAAGAGGGATAAGCTTGGGAGCAGAATCGACCAATTCACCGAAAGCGCGAGTGCGCTCAAGGTTGACCATAGCGGCGAAACCCTCCCACTCACCCCGAACACCAGCAGGATCACGGTAGGTCTCAATGAAACCAATGTTGGCTTCAACCATGGGTTGCTTGTCACGAATCCAGAAGCGCTGAGAGTTCTTGAAGCCAAGGAGGGAACCATTGCTGAAAGACTTGGCGTACGCCTCCGTCATCTTGTCCTGATTCTCATTGGCGGCATTTTCGCGGGCCTTGGACATATAATCAGAGATAGCCTTCATCTCAGCAGCATAATCACCGTATACAAGCTTGATGGTCTTGCCATCCAGAAGACCACCTTCAACCTTGAACTTAGTCTCCTTACCGATGTCACCACCTTCGGCAGGGACCTCCTTGATAGCAGAGGCAATGAGGATCTCAAAACCCTCAGTGGTCTTCTTGAGACGAGTGTTCTCAGGAAGCAGACCCTTCTTCTCCATCCAGTTGGAAACAGCATCAATCTCCTCACGGGTGATGTTGGTAGAGTCAGGGTAATATGTCGTCATGTGGCCGGCATCGGGGTAGCCCAAATGCATCGCAGGCTGCTTGTCAGTGCTGAAGATAGCACCCTTGGTGGCTTTGTAGAATGCCTCAGCCTCGGAGGAAGCAGAAGCAAGCCTATCGAAAACGCCCACATCGCAACGGGGGATGAACTTAGAGTCGCCGAAACTCTTGTAGTTACCATTGTTGCCGAGGAACATGCCAGCATACTGCAGGAAAGCAGCCAGACCAGCATCATCAACGCCAGCCTTGGATGCCAAAGTCTTCCAGTTACCATTGCTCGCCTTGTGAAGGGCAATAATGAAATCATAGATAGGTTCAGACTCGGGAGAGATTTGTCTCAGAACAATACGGGTACCAGCAAACGAGGCCCTTGCATTACACCATTAGCTCTTCGGTACTTTGGACTCAGGTTGCAGAGTTAGGTAAGCTAACTCAACAAACTAGTCGTGAGTAGTTATGCAAGTAAAGTTTGGTAACTTACTTGCTGATGTAGTGGGCATAACGCTTCAGCTTGTCATCAAGGTTGTTGAAGTGAGGCTCGATCTCCAGACGCACCACAGTGGGCGGGGCATCAGCCAGGAAATGTTTAAGTTCGGCGGCGTCCATAGCGGATGATGAGTAAAGACGAGAATAAACAATCAGGGGAGAAAACCTGGGGGTACAAGCAGTTGTTAAAGTAGACGTCCGGTAAAGCTTGGTGCAAATTGACCTGGGCGTAGACAAGGTAAGACTTGTAGATGGATAAGAAGAAAGAGAATGGAAAAATCGACGCGGACGTTGAACAGTGGGATTGAGGTGCTTTAGTAGTGACATAGACACAGGTGCACGAGGCTGACACAACCGAATGTGGTAAGCTGACATCTTCCTGTATTTGGAGATCTGAAATATGATGTATGTGCGGCAAGTAATGCGGGGATCCCAGTGTAGTTGCCTTCCTTTTTGTCTGTTCCTGGTGAGAATATGTACAGAACAGAGAACACTCAGGCGCACAGTACAGGCTTTGGTTGTTGTTTCTAACACAAATATTAGGTAAAAATAGCCCAGGCACAACTGACCAAGTGCAAAAACTTGCCCTGTCCTATGAAACGTGGGTTCCACATCATAACCACCTGCCAAACTGCGCATAGTCAGTTTTTGGGCGACCAGAAGCGAGGACCTTGTGGCATCCTTTTCGGTGTTTATTAGAGAGGAAGGAACAGGGCCAGGGCAGTTGCTCGGATCTGAGCTTGCTCATATTGGAATGCCACCACGGGATAGACAACATTTACTACATTTACAAGGTGGAGTTCCTTTGTTCCCGTGGGATCCGTTTCCAATGATCGGATCATCCCGCGTGCTGGCATTCTAGAGCCGAATGCATCCACCTGATATTATGGGCAAGTGTTATTGAAGTCATAGAATGTTCGTACTGTGCTGGACAATGGTTGGGAACAATCCGCTGCGAGTGTAACCACGGTAAATTGGGTAAGAGCTTGACAGCTGGCAAACTATCCTCATAGGTTTTAACAGCTGTCCACTAAATTAGACCTCATGACCTCACTTCATCAATCATATAGATGACCAGTCAATGACAGTGGTATCGAATGGTTAAGAATACTCATCTGTATGAATCTAGTTGGACACTCTGTCCATACCCAACACCAGAATGGATCTGAGTCTCCGGTATTGGGCCTGCCGTTAGTGATCCGATGAAATGTCTGCTGTTGTGCATGGACGCAAGTGGAGAGGCGGACAAATCGAATCAGCAAAAGTTCCTTGGGGCTACTAACAACTTCTTGTTTGGAAGTAGTTCCATCAATACGACTAAGTGTTCACGAGCTTAGCCAAATCATGACATCCAATAGTGTCACTCGATATCTAAGCGTGATATACTTTCATGACTAGCATGTTGCGATTTGGTTTGATAGTGGTGCAATAAATTTGGGGGTATCATCAGGGTTATGTAAAATCCTGCACGGCTCCTTTCTTCTGACTTCAACTGTAACGGATAATGTTGAACTTTGTTCTATTGACATTTAGGTATAAACTGATTTTTTGTTAAATTTAATCTTTCTTGAAGTCTTCTTCGAAAACAAATCTATTCTTAATTCACAGTTAGCCGAAGCTCTTTCTTAAATCTTAAAATCTCTTTACGTTATAAATCCATTATACACTGCTACCAGGTTTAATTAAGCAAATGTCAAAGTCAAATTCTTGGTGATATTCGTGAGTTAACTTCCAGATCATCCTAGTAGTAATAGACCTTCCAATCATCTCTCATGCTAATAATATATGATTTTCCAATATTTTGGCAATAGCAAGTCTTTTTTTCTATCACGTCAAGGTGTTGAGTTTGTTTCCAGAAGAATCCAAACAACATAAATTGAGTTGCGGACTGCAGCTTTGTATAATAATGTATCATTGTTGATACTGTGGGTAACAGGATTGACACCCATACCCAAGATCCTATTTACCATGACCTCTGGATCTGTTTCAACAGCAAGTATCAGTCCGGTTGTCTGGAATTTTGTCCAGTGAGGCTTGTCAAACTTGATCAGGTGAAGGTTGATTTGGGCCTCCATGCAGAGTTTCCTTTTAGACAAAACAGAAAGATTGCCACTAGATTGGCAGCACATAATCCTAATGAATTTGTTGGATTATCAGCAACCTTTGTGATCTCTTTCAAACCGAGGTCACTCTTCCATGTAGACAAAGCAGATGGATACTCTTTGTTGACGTCTATGGCATCAGCTTCATGGTCATTCGGTGTGATCTGATGAGATATGTTACATCACTGAGCTCAATGTCTGCATCTTACTCGAATCGAAATTTTTCTGTTGCCTTGCCCATCTCATCCCAAAATACATACATATCAAAATTGGACATGCTCTCTTCATGTAAGGGGATTGTTGTTAGCTCCAGAACTCCAAATTCAAGATTCAGAATCCCATCATTAGAATCAAATACATCATCAATATCTATGAGTGAAAAAATTGCCCAGTATACCGAGAAAGGATTCGACGTCATCACTAAGCAAGTACCCAGTGGCTATAGTCCGTTTCGTCCGATTTTTATGGTACGAAAGTAGTTGCGCCGTGTATAATATTGGTTTGCTTCCCGACTAAAGTGAGTCATAGGGAGTAACTTGTCTGTAATTTCAGCCTTGAGTAAATGCTGTACAGAGTTCTATTCGATGTAAGAATGTAGATAGAATGTCATATTGTTGAAATGAAAGCGACGCATACATTGAATTATGGTCCATAGCATTCATGATCCACTCAGTGGATGTTGTATGAGGTTTATAATAGTACTGTTGCTTCATGATACTGTTTGTATATGGATGGATTCAGCCATTCTTTGTGTATGATCACAATGATCAGACTAGTAAATATATTAGAAAGTCCCATATCCTTCTCGGGCTGATCTGCATACTCAAGGTCATTTTGCATAGCATCTCCTCATGCTTCGTGGCGATGTTTAAGAGCCAGAAGATCCAGTATTTAATTTTGGGAAGATGAAGACCGATAAGGTTGAAACTGTAGATTGAATTGGGGTCACTTGTAGGATATCACAGAGTCTCAGTATACAAAGCCATTTCTTCTATCTTTCTGTGACTGGTCGGCCTCCATCTTATTTTGAACTCTGACTATACAGACCCTGCTATCAGGCAATTGGTATGCAAATATGACATAGGCCAGCCCATCAGATGTAAGAAAATTTAATCCCTGATATCTTGATGGTTTGTCTAATCAATATTAGGTCACTGTCTTGCAGTACTAAAGACAGGAAAGCACAAATAACTTGTTCCTCTTCCGAGGAGTATCTCTGGTGAAGAAGTAATGTTGATGGTTACACACAACTCAATACCGATACAGATCGAAGATAAACTCAAAAACAGATAACCTAGGCATATAATTTAGAATATAACAATTGATGACAACCAATGTTAATGACTGCTTATCTCTGATGTAACACAAAACGGCGTAGCGGAACTAGCGAACAAAAAAAAGTGGGCTACAACCCACAATTTATATCTTAACCCTACTGTTAACAGAAAATTTTAAATATAACCCAACTTTGAGGAACATCTAAGATATTATCTAATATTGCCAGTCAGAAGAGCTCGGGTGATGAATGCTTCATTCCGACGCTAAAGCATAACGAGGGAGTTTCCTCATCCAATATCGCCACCTCATGTAAAGTTCTTGATATACCAACAAATGAAATTATGTGGAATAAATTTTATTTTTCATACATGGCACTATGCCGTTACTAAGGATTTCCCTGTGGCCAAGTCTTAGTGTTAAGGCTTATGCTGTGTCGGGGCCGGCTTCCCGGCGGACCTTCCGTGTTTCACAGCAGCGGACCAAATTGGCAGCCATCACCGTGAAAGCGTTTGCCAAACTTTGATTACATGCAACCATCGGATACGAACATCCAACAATATAGGGAGAGAAGAATTGGGTAACCCGTCCGTTGACTGTGAGTGATCACGAGGTAAAATGGTCTTACTTAGCAAATGTCCAAACCTGAGCACACCGGGGTGAACGGATTGCGGTGATTGTGATGGGCCATGCAATATGACGAGAGTCGCAAAGCACTTCGTGAAACATTTCGGGTTGAATGGCGGTGACGTCCAAGAGACGTGTCAGAAAAGAAAAAAAACGGCAATATACTTACTGATCGCAGATGCAGCATCAGAATCAATATTTACACATTGACGAGCCATTGACAAAAGATGCATGCATGCCGCCAGGTTGTTAGTACAGTAATATACTGCGGAGTACTGACATGATCAATTACTTGATCACATAGACGAAGAAAACGAACACATCGGGATGGGTCCATGACTGGGGGCTCGTGGAAGAAGATAGGATATAAAGCACGATACTGCAGTATTTGCTTCTCGACATTTTGTGAGCATACAGAATCACATTGCAGCCAACTGAAGATTGAGTTGGGAGGGGATCACAGGGCCTTATAGAACCAATGTCAAGTGTCGGTATAGCAAACCAGACAGACTTTTCCCCCTCACTCGGGCATATAAGATTCAGCGTGGACCAACCCATTCTGAAGATTCTTTTCCACTCAGGTGCTACAATCTAGAGCTCACTAATCACCTAAAGAGTATGTATATGCGAGAAGTGTCACCATTGCATCCCCCAATGGGCCAAATGGGTCTGATACCCACCCAATGGCCATCTCAAAGCAATGTGGCATTCCTCACGAGTTTCATGCCTGCGGGCCTTGTGGCAGGAAGTTGGAACAAAGCTTAGGCCCAGGAAGGCGGCCAGCACCAGTGACATCAACTCATATGTAAACCTCATTGCCCAGGATGCCTGATGTCTTGCCGTTATTCTTTATGCCCTGTAGACCCAGCCCTTTGTGCTTCCTGATCCTTTTTCTTTTTGTTCGCATGAATGTGGTTGTGTTAACGGCTTCTTGTTGGATAGAGGATGGCTAAGCCCTCGTTTTATGAGTATCCGCTGCTGATACGACCGCATGAGCGGTGAAGAGCCGCAGTGATGTTTGCTGCCGTCGAATAGTGCGTGTGTACGAAATACGGTGAAATGGTTATTGTGCAAGTGGCAAATGGGATACGAATTCTTTGTTTCGTGGTATGTGTGTGAACAAGTAATCTCACAGCCGTTAGTTGGCGGTAAGACAGATGGGGGGGTCCACGGCACGGAGAAAAAGAAAGCACTAGCATAACAGCTCTGGTCAATTGGTTGATTGGTTGCGAGCAAATTGGCTGGCCATTTGCCCCCTGTTGGTGAATCACCAGATTCGCGGAGACGCTTCCAGGACGGTGGTGTAGTGAGGGATGAGAGAAGAGGAAAGACAAGATGACTGGATCCCAGTCGATGATTTTCTTCCAGAATTTTCAGTGATCCTTCTGAATTCAGATTTTTTAGGGGAATGGAATTTAGCAGTTTTTGGTAAGATTTTGGTGCCAATTAGGCTAGCCCTGTCCAGTTTTGAAGCCAGATGGGCGGCTTGAGTCCCGAGTGGACGATGGGGGCATTTAGTGTGCCCCCACGTTGTAACCCCCCTCTATACGTTTATTGATAAAAACAAAAAAGACATTAGCCAAGGCGGTCAATAGGCCTTGTTTCTGAGCTAAAGCTCCATCACATTTTTTTATTCCATTCTTCTTGTCTTCCTACAAGGCTGGTTAGTCAAGCGAATTTAGGTTCAGTGGTACCGTCTGAGTAAGCTGCAGACTTTATTGCAGCAAGGAGCAAGTTGCACAGTTGTAGATGTACCACGATGATGCGTGCCAAGCATGAAGACTGCAACAGATCTCTAGGGCACTGCAAACCATCAAGAGGGCTCCTATTTCCCGACTTCTGATGTCGCTTTGCAGCCCGATGCCCAACTGGTGTGGTTGTGAGGATGCTGTTATATTTGTCGGGTGGAGGGAAGAAGACGACAGCGATACCACTTCTGCAGAATGTTTAAGCCACACGGATGACATCTGCCGTATCACGAAGCTAAGATGAACTTGTTGAGGCGAGCTTTATGGCTTGACGACTTGAACATCCAACTTGATGATTGATTCCAGGGCTGGGGGTAGCCCCCCAGTCCACAGACAAACTGCAGCAAGCTTGATCAGGGGCTATAGAGGCCCCCAAACTCAGCTCTGCTTAGATAAGTTTCCTGTGCGAAGACCTTGCCAACATCCGTCAACTCCAACTCCTGAACTCTTGTCCTGTTTAGTGGCCAGTCTTAGTGATGTTACAGACCAATACCAGCCGCTCGGAGTCGTCTACCTGAAAACTGGGACCCCATACCAAAGAAGGCCAAAGACCCGCGTGACATCAATTGGTCTGAAAAGTACTGCCGGTGATTGTCCATCCAACTGATGTAATGCCTCATTGATGGGGAGAAAATGTCGGTGCCAAGCATGTGAAGTGGGTTCCTGGTGTAAATAATACGAGCCAGATATGGCAGCAAAAGAAATATTGTGCAGGACCTGGAACACTAAGTGCATGGAAACTTGATGAGAGTGGTATGGAATTAGACTTGATTGATTGCTGAGGTCATGGGATGCAAATGGGGTCAGCGCAAAGGAGTTTTCCAACGCGGAAAGGGATAAACGCTAAAATTGAAAATATCAATTTTAGGAGGCCGAAAGTTCAAAGTCACGAGATGAGCTCGTCGGTACCATGGATTGCGGTTGTTGACTCTTCGTCAGTTTAGAGTCGGTTCCTGACGACAAAGTTGTCGACGACATCACCTGCACGTCAAGTCTCATCTTTTGCGAATGCACAGAAGTCGATTGCTCACATGTCGAATTGGAGATTTGAATGACTGATATTATCAAAAGTTGGTGCATGAATTGGATGAGTGAGTCCAGGTCACGAGGTCAAATATTGTCCAGATTTAGTCAATCTCGGGATGCCAAATCTGGCAAGGGGATCCTTTCTGGCCCAGATTGGCACCTGACAAGCTTAGTGATGTTCATGGAGCCATAGGCCATATCAGGCATATTTTTCAGTGGTCTCTTTCGCTGTAGCACACATTAGAAAGATCTAGGTACCAAAGTGGCCAACGATTAAATGGTAATATTTTAAATGTGTTTGTTTCAAGGGTGTGGGATCTACTGAGCCGCGGCACTGGGTCGGAGCATCGATACAAAAAGAAAACGCAAAAAGAAACTAAAGTATTGCTAACTAAAAGCCTCCGTACAACGACGAACTATTTACGAGCCCTTTACAACAATTCCTCAAGTATTTTCCTGATTTCATATTTCATTCTTGGAGCTCCCGGGTATAAAATTTATTTAAAATGACTCAGTAATCGCATAGAATGGAATGTTGTCCATTCTCACCTCCTTACTCTCAGTCACGACATATCCCATTGCTTTTCCTCGTTACACACCTCTAGCTCCAACTCCAGCTTCACCACATCCGTACATTCGTAATCCAACCTCAAAACTCTCATACCCACACCCCACCTCTCTCGTTCTCTCTTTATCATCCCACAAACAATTCTCACTTATATACGCCCCCCGGTTCAGAAACTCGAAGCCGTTCTCGCCTCCATATAACTCACAAACCTTGTCATTGCATTGGCCCTTGTTTTGGTAAGTCGGTCCCAGCGTGAAGGTCTTCCGCCATCTTATATAAACCGATCGTCATCCTCCCCCCCTCTCGTAATGGCCTTGCTAGCCACTCATTCGGTAGTTGCCACCTGAATCCTTACTCATTGCTCTCCTCCTTGTTATTTACTTTTAACCATCTCCGTCTATATCTACCATCTATCTACATTTGGGAATATATACCTTTTGCACATATCTCACAATGTTGTCGTTCAATGCCCCTGTGGCCGTTCCTATGACGTCCGCCTCTGAAGCTATCGTTGCCTTGGCTCCCTCTTCTGCCATCAAGTCTACCAGTTCCTCGACCACTCGCACCCAGAGTCTTCTCCCACCTCACAAGTTCCACTACATCTGGCTGGTTACTGGCCCTGCCGGCTGTGGTAAATCCACTATTGCTGCCCACATTTCCGAAGCCCTGAGTTTTACCTACATCGAGGGTGATGATGTAAGTTATAGATAATTCACATATACCCCATTCACATATCTCTGCTACATGCAGTCTATTAACACCAACCCTTCCAGTTCCATCCCGCCTCCAACGTTGAAAAGATGTCCGCCGGCGTCCCCCTCACCGACGCCGACCGCTGGGACTGGCTGACGGTCCTCCGCGACGAATCCATGCACTGCATTGACGAGGGCGCCGACGGCGTCGTCCTCACCTGCAGCGCCCTTAAGCGCAAGTACCGCGACGTCATCCGGGTCGCCGGCTACTTTAACCACAACCTGCACATCCACTTCATCTACCTTGATGCACCCGAAGAGGTCCTCATGGCCCGGGTGGCCGGCAGAGCTAACCACTTTATGCCGGCGAATCTTGTCCGCAGCCAGTTTGAGACGCTGGAGAGACCGGGGGCCAATGAGCCTGATGTCATCACGGTTAATGTCTCCAGACCGATAGATAAAGTTAAGCATGATGCTGTTGAGGCTGTTATTTCTCGCATGGATTGAGATGATTGGGTGCTTATTGTCTTGTCTTGGCTTTGGTTATTTGTTTGATTTGGGGTTTTGGCGTTTGTCGGATTTGGTTATCGGATTGGATTGGCATGGCGTTTTTTTCTTGTTTTCTTTTTGGCCCCTAATGATAGACCTTTGGCACTATTCCTTCGGGGTTTGCCTTTGTTTTTTCATTCTTTTGCCACGCGCAGATCTCACATCTTTGTCTGTCGACGGGCCATTTTTCTTTCGTTTGTTTTTCTGACTTGATTTTAGCGTTAGAAGACCGTACCGGTGAGCTATCATTATACTGTATGGATCTCCGTCAAAGCGAGCATGTTCATAGACTTGATAGCGTCGACATTAATGTCGTCTGCTTTTTGTGGTTCACACCCGATATCCCTCGTTAATTTAGTTTAGCTATCTATCGTCTAATTTGACGCAGAGCTTTTGGGCTCATTCAGTGTACTTAATCATTTTCCTTATATAACGTGAATCATGTGACTTGACTTGTCACCTTTACTATCACCCGCCGCTGATAATATCCGCGGCACAAGGAAGCACATCACACGAAATGTATATGTACATAATACCTAACCCCCAACTTCCATCCACCAAGGTCCACCCACCATCAGTAACTTTTGTCCCCTCTGACTTGCCGCTGACCCCCACCAATTCCTCAATCACCAGTTATCATTGCATGTAGAGGTTACAAGGTTACAAATATTGCTCATGTAATTCCTTATACAAGGTCACTATCGTCAACACAGCACAAGGGGAAAAAAAATCTAAAAAAACTAGAGAATCCCCATGACAAACTGACCACCACCCTGAGGAACCCTTTAGCAGCCCAACGGTCGCATCTGCATCCAACAAGTATGCACACTTGAGACAAGCGGCAGGTTTGGCCCCCGCAGATAAAAATTTATAACCATATATCAAGGCCCGATGCATGCTCGGGCGGATGAGCAGACCGCAGAGGTATCTAGCATTCCATTGTTTCTCCAGCCCTCCAAGTTGTTTCCTTATTTTCTTTTCTAAATATTTAATCCTTTTGGAATGCCTCACATACAGGCGAAATATGCATCCGATGGGGTAAGAAAATCTGGGGGAGAATTCCCGTCATCTGCTTATACCGTTGCATCGTTGGAAATCCTGTGGTGACGGGAGGGGATTAGGCTCAGGGTGCAAGAGCTTGTGTATTCGGTAGATCATAACGGGTATTATTTGATTATATTGATGTAATACGGGAGAATGCTATTGTATTGAATGTCTAAAGTCACCTTGACTACTATCGTGCCCAATACTTGGTCAGGCTCGGTAAACTCACCGGTGCCACGTCAAGCGGTTGTCAAGTGGGGCACGACGTGGGAATATCGGCAAAAGTGGAGCCATTCGTTATAACGTTTGACCATGGAAGACAACTTATTGCATATGCATCATCATCAACTCTGGATCTTCTATCAGTTTACGAACAAACTCACCTGCTCTCGCCACAGTAGCCCCGTCGACGGCTCGGTGATCGGCACTCCAACTAAAGTTCCACACAAATTTCTCCACGATTTGATTGCCATCTTCACCACCAAAGGCAGGAACCCGGCGCATCTTTCCGATGCCAACAATTGCAACCTCATTTTCAACAATGACCGGTGCAGTATAGGTCCCGCCTACGGTCCCGATGTTTGATAGAGTAAATGTCCCATCACTCATATCCTGTGGAGATAGTTTCCCCTCGTTTCCTAGATCCTGTAGCCGGTTGAGCTCCTGAGCGATTGATATCAGTGACCTCGATGCGACATCCTTGATGACGGGAACCACCAGTCCCGATGGCGTATCCATGGCGACTCCAATGTTGTGCTGTGATCGTAACACCAAACAAGGTTTGGCCCCAGATGTGTCAAGACGAGCGTTTAATATGGGGTATCTGGTGAAAGCTATTGACACGGCTTTGATAATGAAGGGAAGGTAAGATAGTTTGGCTACTGACGTTGATATTATCGATTGTGACGTCTGTAACGTGTTGTTGATTCGGGCTCGAGAAGACCGAAGAGCCGTAAAATCGACTTCGTCGGCATACAAGAAGTGAGGAATGCTCAATGACTTGGTCATAGTCTTGAACATTTGTGTCTGGGTCGGATTAAATGGCATAATTGTCTCGACCTGGCCTCTGACCACCGCTGGCCCAGACGCTGCAGTATCGCCCTTAGCACTTGGTAGTTCGGAAATGACGTTAGCCTCCCGGGCTTTCAGATGCGTAAACACATCTTCCTTCAACACTCTCCTGTCCTTCCCAGTCCCATTTATCTGTGTGATGTCAAGTTTATGCTCTCGTATCAGATGTCGCACTGCAGGAGTTGCAATCGCGCTGTTCTGCGCTCGTTTCTTATCTTTCAAAGCAGTGGCGGCGTCTACTGTGATTGGGTCTGGTTTCGAGGCTGAAGTATCTGGTGTAAGTGTTGGTACTGCAGGTGATTGTTCTGTCAATTTTGATACAGCGGCTTCGTCGGGTCCACCCTGGGCGTCTATCTCGACAAAGGGCTTCCCGACTTGAGCCATCTCGCCAGTCTCATAGCAAAGTTTCTTGACCACGCCAGCAAATCGGCTGGTGATCTCGACGGATGCTTTGTCACTCTGAACCTCACATAGCTTCGAGAATTCCTCTACTCGGGCCCCTGGTTGGACGAACCATTGTATGATCTCGCATTCGACGATACCTGAAATTGTCAGTTGGCTTCAGTTCGTGTATAATCGAGCTAGCTGAGTGCTAGCTTTATATGAATATACCTTCACCAATGTCGGTCAACAGTACGGGCTTCACAGT
Source organism: Ambrosiella beaveri (assembly GCA_030294605.1). Lineage (NCBI taxonomy): Eukaryota > Fungi > Ascomycota > Sordariomycetes > Microascales > Ceratocystidaceae > Ambrosiella > Ambrosiella beaveri. Next base: position 44,922 of record JARQWA010000057.1, read on the forward strand.
CAATACAGCCGAAGATATATGGAACGAACGATAACGGAGAGTATTGTAAACCTCCACAAATCCTGGTCTTATCAAGCTAGTAGCAGACTTGCGCAGAAACATAGCTTAAACTGTATGATGTCTTGGTTGTCTAATCACAGAATGCAAAATAGTTTGTCAATCGCAAATCAAAAGTTTGTTGTGTATTATGGGCCACGAAAATTAACCGATAGAGCGAAAGATTTAGTAGTTGTTATCTTTTGATATCGAAGACAGAGTTCTATGGTATTTCTACATGGAAGTTACCCCCAGATGTACATAGGCTTCTCCAAACTTGATACCCCATTGATTTTTGTGCGTCAACAAAAGAAGTCATGCCCGCATATCTAGCTTCAAGGATAGCAACTAGAGTTCTTCAAGTCAACTAGAAGCAAAGAAGCAGCTTTTGCATCGGTTAAACGCGGAACAAAAACGAGACAATCATCGAACTCGGGAAGGTGTAGAACCGCTGTTTTCAACCTGGTGTAGTCGATCCCCAGAATTGTACAATTGACAAATTGGGACTACAGGTCTAAGATGATTGGCTACTTGTCTGCTAGTTCAGAGTTGGCGGGAAACGGGGCTTGGTCCATATCTCTGTCTGTCCTATGACACCGTCTGGCAATGTTGGAGAAAGCTGGTGATGCGGCCAGAAGCGGTGAAGGTGCATAAGCCGAGCCAGGTAAGCTGGCATGACATGGTACATATACCAAATAATCTACAGATAAGAAGTTGTTGTCCTGAAGCTGAGTCTGAAGTTGGTATTGTAACTGCAGAGATGCAGTCTTGATCTCGATCTTGGACGGATTTCAGTCGATAGTTGCAGATTGGCAGGTAACTGACTAGTGGTCCATTTCATTATTATATAAAAGGTTGAAAGGATATCATGTACTAAAGCCGAAACAAGTCACGTTAATCGCCGGATCACGATATGAGAATCTATGGCTTTCATCCAATATATTTACTTATGAATTTAGATTATGGAGTATAGTTGGATCAAAGTGCACCCAATTAAACTATGTCATTTTGCAATTATCGGTGAAATATTCATAATTACGTCAAATATTCGGTGAAGGCAGGGACAATAACCCAACCCAAAAAAAAGCTCTAGAGTGGACCCGCAATTAAGCGCACGGCAGTCCGCTCAACACCCCCAATGCCCGTCTATACCAACATCGGCGACCATAACTCGGAATGTCGTTACAATTGCTATCCCGGCGCATTGCGCCCACGGTTCCCCGTCACCTTACCGCCGCCACCTTCACCGCCGCTACTCAATTCCGAGTCGAAACTCCCAACCCATTCATTCCCCCAGCTCCACAGGCTGCGACGACACCCAAGCCGAAGCAAGCGCCTATCATCGATGCCCCGAGATCATATGGAAAGAAAGTCGACTCGTTTACGCCACAACCGTTGCCGAGGCCGATTGGCTTGTTATTTCCTCCGCGACTGGGGCAAAATACGGGGATTGACAAGCGGACGCTATTGCAGAAGAGAGATGACATGACAAATTGGGGTAAACACTTGGAGCGCCGAGAGGGATTGTATGTAATAATACAAGTAAACAATATTGTATTTCTCCGACTAATCATTGTATCATTGCAGGAAGGACCAAATTTCCCGGCCATACTTTCGTGACTGGGTCAACACCAAGTTCCATGACGGCAAATCTTTCATCGCTCCTATCCGTGTATTCCGCGCCGACAAATCTCTTTTCTTCCCCAATCTTTTCGGCAAGACTCTGGAGAAGTCCGTGAAAGAAGTCGATACCACCCCTGTGCTCACCGGCAAGGTCAGTGTGGTCGCCATCATGAGCGGTCATTGGGCTGAGAAGCAAATCGATACTTGGATCAGCGAGATGCAAAATCCTGCGCTCAAAGAGGTGCTTCAGAACAATCCAGATGCTCAGATTGTCCGGATAAACTATGAGGAAAACTCAGTTAAGGCTTGGATCATCAATATTTGTCTGGGATCTCTCAGAAGAACGTTGCCCGAAACGGATTGGGGCAAGTACTTTGTTGTTCGAAGGGGTATCAACGATGATATGCGTGAAAACATCGGATACCTGAACAGCAAAGTTGGTTACATTTACATTGTGGACCATGAATGCCGTATCAGGTGGGCTGGCAGTGGTCCCGCCCATCCCGTTGAGCAGGAGAGCTTAGTCAGAGGTGTTCAGAGAGTTTTCAGTGAGCTCAAGGAAAACAGAGCTGCCTTGGCCCTAAAGGCTGCCTCTAGGTCCGTGGGGAAGAAGTAAATGTTGTGATGCACAAAGACACTTGTATAATAGATTTGTCCAGTAACGGATAGTGTATAATAGAATTCAACGGACATGTCCCAAAATCTACAGGTTGCCATCAATGTCATACATAATAATACAAGACCCATATAAGCCAAGACCCGCTTCCAAAACGCCAACAAACAGCAAACATGACTATAACAAAAAAGATATTGCTTACGAGAACCACCAAAACATCAAGAAGCAAAAGGCGATGAATGTCCCCATAATGATGCTGTCTCTCCGCTTGCGCGCAGATATCCGAGCCATCAAAGTATTAAGACCTGGAACTTGGCTGGCAGCATGTGAGATGCGCCGGCCCACATTCTGTAGTGTCTGGTTCTGAATAATAAAGTCATCACGAACAGCATATGCTTGGCTTAATACGCTATCTGCCACATTGTGTGAGTTATCAATCCGGTTGCGCTCATCAAGCATGTACTCGGCCTCGGCCTGTTCCGGGTTTTGCGCGCGGTATTGGTCGATGTCGTTGCGTACGTCAGAAAGAAGATTGGCGCGGGCGCGGGCGTGTTGGATATTTGCACGAAGACGAGAGTATTCGCGGTGGTGGTCGGAAAGTTTGTCGCGAAGTAGTTGTAAGTTGTTTTGTTTGAGGCTTGAGGAAGTTAAGGAGGAATCAGAATCAAGAAGGCGGCTGAGTTGGGCGATGACGGTTTCGCGCTGGTGAGGGTTAGCTGCGGAGTTTATTGTGGAGATGGATTTCGGAAAGGGCCCTATACCTTTTCTAAAAGGCTTTCGATCTTGGATTCGGTTGATAATTCGTCTGCAGTGGGCTTCTGAGGTATATTTGGCACATGTGCGAATTGTGAATAAGTATGAAATGCAGTTCCGGTCTATATCATGATAACTGTTAGCTTATTCTTTGCGACTCCACATATTAAGTATAGTTGTCATGGAGGCCAGGCGCATTGCACATACTTGAGTCTCGAGTGATCTAGCACTCTGGCGAAGTGCAGCCCAGCCGCTGTTTCCTGAGGTTGCCATCGTGAATACGGATTGTCCGATTAATCAAAAGCAATGGCAATCACAACAACGTAACCATTTCTAGGCTCCCGAGTATCACCGGTTGCTGTACAATCGATGGAAGACGTCACACCCTTGTAACCGCATTATGTCAGCATGTAACCTGAAGCCCCACACCGGTTTCGGGTTATTAAGCACGTGATCACTGCGTTTCCGGGACTAATACTGCTTATTTTACAACCAGCCTATTTTATCGAAAACGTTTAACAAGGGGGTCACAGTTTTGGCGTAGCCGAAAGAGCCCACAAAGATTTTTTTAGGGCTTTGGGGATTTTTGCTGTGTTGCCAGAAAGTGGGTCCCAAGGAATCACTAAGATCTAGTTTTCTATGCAATCATCCAAGTCAGTGCCTTCGCCCGTCGATTTTACAGTACCCTCTCAAACGTATCAATCAGACGCCGAAATATTCAAAATGGTGAGTGATTGATCTGCTGCAACATACGGACGGCGACAACGATTTCGGTGAGGAATTTTTGGGATAAACGGCTGTATTACCTCTCGATTATCCGACCATCAATCACCTCGAGATCCCGCACCAAAAAAAGTTAAAAATTTCAGAATCCGGGAAATCATCGCCAACCCACACTGATACCGACATGTGAACCGATCTACGCCCAATTCAAACGTACAACTAGGCTGTTATGCTGCCATAATAATTCTATACCGTTACAGCTTTGTTTGGTTACCGTCATTTTCAACTCCATGAATCGATTTGAATGATACCACGAAATCTCATCGGCCGTACATGCCACCTACCATCACCAACCTAGAACGAATTACTGACATTATACGTCGTATTATAGTCCGGCAAGGTTAAGGCTGTTCAGCTCTGGAACAAGAGCAAGGAGGATCTCACCAAGCAGCTTGGTGAGCTTAAGACCGAGCTCGGTCAGCTCCGCATCCAGAAGGTCGTTTCTTCTGGCTCTAAGCTGAACAAGATGTGCGTATATCCAATGAAATCGGCGCTGTGTCAGATTTGAAACCCCACTTCGGAGTACCATACTACAACGCTGCTTGTTCCGCTATCTGACATAACCAACTTCCATTTCGGACGTCTTGCTAACTGAACCACAGCCACGATCTCCGCAAGTCTATTGCCCGCGTCCTGACCGTCATCAACGCCAAGCAGCGCGCTCAGCTCCGCCTGTTCTACAAGGGCAAGAAGTACGCTCCTCTGGACCTCCGCTCCAAGCAGACCCGTGCTATCCGCCGCCGGTTAACACAGCACGAGGCTGCCTCCACCCTTGTCAAGGTCCAGAAGCGGAGGACCCACTTCCCCCAGCGTACCTTTGCTGTCAAGGTAAGTTGAATTTGCCCCACCCAGAAGCATTCTGCGGAGCTCCTAATCGTCCAATATACATCATGCTAACGAGAGATTATACAGGCTTAAATTTTAACCTATCTTGGTATAACGACATGTGGCGGGACATCATGATGGGTAGGACGGCGCATGGTTGACAAAAAAAGAACTTTTTCCTTGAACGCATCTGCATTGGTCTATGGATTTCGGATTTGGCTTTCTGTATTGTATTTACAACGCTTTTGCATGAAGCGGCCCCAGGGATAGGACCGATAAAACAAAAGGCTCCCGGATTACTGCCACGCGAACGTTTCTACGGCTTTGTTCGTTTTCATTTCGCTGGGCTGAGTACTGAAAAAGATTGGTTTCTCTTATGTCATGAACCATTTTCTTTGGCCATTTCTATTGATGCAAAATGCAAAACAGGGCCGGCGTTCATGTGGAGCTGGAGTCGGCGTTGAGGTTTGCTGTAACGTGATGATGACAGCTCCAGGGTGACTGTGATTGGCAAGTACAGAAATACTTTGAGATGTTTATGTGGAAAGAATATTAGAGGCCAGTATCTACAGTAGACATTCTTATCTACAGATGCGAGAAGTGAAAAGTTAAAATAAAAAAAATTATTAAGAGATAAAATGATCGTCTGGGACATCCGGGTGAACTTGGCGTTGGTGAAGTCGTAAACCCTAATCATTTGGCGGTTATCGATAACTAAAAGTATTGGTGGGGCATGAACGCAGCGTGATCCGGTAGCTTGTAACACCAACAATATCATTGCTTGACCACTTATATTCGGCTCCATACTCTATTATCGTCTAAATCTGATTCTTGAGCTAGATTTGAATTTATCAATTAATTTTCAGTTCGATCTCTATCTCTTTACACATGACAGTCTCGGAGTTCACCTCCCTATAACTGACGCGCATCGCGACAATCGCCATTATGTACGGAGACAACGGCAACGTCCTGGTCCGTTTTCAAATTTCCCTTCCTCCCACTATAGCCTCTACTTACTAACCGGTATTCCCCAGGCCAAACAAGCCAAACGCACCCTCAACATCTCAGGCATCCCCGTCTACCAAACCGAAACCGTCCGCTCCGTCACCCAGGAAATCCTCGACCTTAAAAAAGACGTCGAGACCACCCTCGCCCCCTTCCACGGCTCCTTCGATCCCTCCCGTGACATCTCCATCGCTACCGCCCTCCTCGTCAACTATATGTCGATGCGCCGGAACAAGCGGTGTTTGCTGGTATACCACAAGGTGCGCGCAGATAAGTTGGAAGACTTGGTGTGGAAGGGATATGATGTGGCGGATTTAGGGGGAACGGCGGGACCGGCGAGTAGTGTGGTGGGGGGGACGGTGACGAGTAATTTGAGTCCACAGGAGGAGGAGTATGCGAGGCAGTATAGTGATTTGTTGGCAGCATATAAGGGGCATTGGACGGATGTAGATTTGACGGGGTCGTTGACGCCACCAAAGGATTTGTTCATTGATGTGAGAGTGTTGAAAGATGCAGGTGAGATCGAGACAGAGTACGGGTAAGTCATCACTTTAGGATTGCTCGGCGGGACGAGGTGTAGTAACAATGAACTGGTGCTAATTTCAGCCTAGGCCTATCACATTGACCAAGAACAGTCAGTTGAACGTACGGAAAGGCGATGTGGAAAGATTGATCGCACAAGGCTATCTTCAGATGCTCTCCAAGTGAGATCAGGTCTTTTCTGATGCCAAATGATGTATCGTCTATCTACTCCCAGCAATCTCAGGATGCCATTATATAATGATGATGCTTTACTTTCTTACAAGTTTAGTTACTTGTATTTATCTTTCGCTTTTTATGTATAATACCACGGTATCTTTGTTTCTTTCATATTACGCTAATAATATAAATTTTCAACGTTTGGTCTCTTTGGGTTTTAACCCTTGCAACTCACCTGGAATTTTGAGTCTCTTGGGTTTCAATGTCAATCTTCATTAGATGTCTGTAGATTCTTCTTCTCATATACATTGCCAGATCCGCATCCTTCAGCCTATTATTTATCCCTAATAGTCTAACTTACACGTACATCTACTAATAAATACGGTCTCGCCCGGTTAGCTCAATCGGTAGAGCGTGAGACTCTTAATCTCAAGGTTGCGGGTTCGACCCCCGCATTGGGCTCAATTCCCGATACTCCAACTTGGCTGGAAATTTGACGTCCCTCTTCAGACGAGTGTATTTTTCAACCCTTTTTCTATAATTTTTTTTTCTTTCTCTTCTTCCTACTATTGTTAGGGATATCATGATACGGGAGATCTCGATTTGGTGTCACAATAATAACCTTGCAGCGGCCGAAGGCACCATGTGCCCGTGAGATCTTCCGGCGGCGGCCCGGAAGTGATAGCCCAGACTAGAGGGTCTTTTGTGCTTAATAATATGCCATTTGAGTTTGTACGACAAAGGTAGGGCCAGTTTAAGTGATAGGTTGCGACGACACATGGATTATTGGGAGATGTGGGGTCACTTTTTGGCGTAGATGAAGTGAAGTGGGATGCATGTGATGTATATGATGGTAAATATGGAGATGCCCACAACGTAGCATTGACATGCAGTTGTTTATGAGAGGAATTATATTTATTGGGCTATTACCGTGATGGAACAGTAAATGTAAGATGTGACGGGAGTAAACGATGATGATTGGTTTCGGAAGATGCCCGGGCCTCCGCCAATGCGGAAATTTGTGGTATTTATAATCTCCACAAGATTTACAATCGCTCAACCCACCGTTTTATCCATCACTGCGGGGTTTTTAAATTGGGTTCATAGACATGTAAACCGCGAGGTGTCAGGGTACCGATCCATTTATGGATTTCGCATACACGGAGTTTTAGATGGAATTTCAGGAGAGAAAAGACGCTGTTCACCAACCATTGATAATCACCATAGAACCATGAGTAGATAGAGATTTCAGGACTTGTGGATATGCGGTTGGTCGTTGGTGGGTTAGGTAAGACGAGGGGAGGACGGATTGCTGCATATTACACGGTGTGTGTAAGTGGATATCATATTCGCAGACAATACGGAATATGATGCGACATTGTTATTTCCCGATAACTTGATTCTCTTGTCATTTTCATTTCCATTGTGAATCCAAATTTACAGATACAACTTCGACAGGAACAGTGAGGTGTTAAAATCACCCGAGTTAAATATGAGTAATTGATACACAGATACCCTGATGTTGATAGAGCAGTTGTGTTTGTGTTCGTGTGCGCGAAGAAGCGATTGCGGCGTTCAGATTCAGATATCGAGTCTAGGCCGTTGGCGAGAGGTGCATATTTGCCGCTGGGTGGTTACATTCCATGGGCATGGTTGGCCGGCAGCGTGATGGATGTTCCCCGAAATGGAGGGGAGAGAGAAGCCAGAATGGATTGCAGCAGGCAGGCCAAATTTGCCATTTAAAAATTTTCTCCCATGAGATTTTGAATGTATTCTTTTTCTTGTAAACATGAAAACCGTGTAATCATTTGGGAGACATGCCTATCACTCCTGTTTGTAGATCTTGAAAAGATCGGGTTGTAAGTGTTGCGGGTGCCGATTCGTTCCACGTAGTGAAGACAGTAAAGGGCGATTACGGATTATGATATCGGGTGAAATCACGGTGGCTAGCTATTGTCAGGATTTCTACTATTGGAATAGGAAAAGGTTAGGGTATGCGCAATCGGTATTGAAGCCGACGTATTGAATAGGATTGTTCAAGACTTTGAATCCGCTTATCATGATCAGGGATGAAGTGGTGCGGTTCTTGGTGAACGCTTCTCTGATGAAGATGGAAACGGAGGAAAGTGAAGTCCATCAATTCATAAACTTGTCAATATAACCTCCTGCCATTGGCCGGTAAACCTCAATATCTACAACACATCAAAGCGCAATATCAGGATCGATATATCCTCTCAGCTCTCAGCTGCTCAACTCTAGCGCAGCAAATCCTCACGATCTCTGTGTTCTAGCCAATCATCGTTGGCGATTAATTCTTATCAGACTTACAATTGAAAATTTTTAGGGATTTAGCGCGTCAGGGCTTTTACTGATTTCCGCTTCAAGACATTGCCGACGGCGTGGGAGGGGCGAGAGTGCGCGAGATATCAAAGACAAGAAAATATTTGGAGAGTTTTCTTTTGTCGGAGCGCGCATTGGCCAACGAGATGGATGGGTGAGAGGAACGGGTTCGTTTTGTCGATTTGATTTAAATGATACACAGAGGACGGTGATGGTTTTACGATGAAAAAGCTAGATCTTTCATCTTTCTGGAGCTAATGTGTCTGTACAAGTTATGAGTATGGTCAGTCTGACTTGGAAATTTCATATATAAAAACAATTCTCATTTGCTGTTGTTGGTGAATCGACGCATTCATCTAGAGCTAAGTCAACTTTTTTTGTGGGTTCATGATATCATTGTTCTTATGCTTCCTCAAGACTGCGATAGCTTGAAATTAGCTCTATATTTTTTTGCTATGAAAAATTTACGGAAATAGCCCAATTAAGTTAAAGCCATTGTTCGGTCCAAAAGGTCTAGACTTTAACGAAGCCGCACCCCGCATTCACGTTTCCGCCATATAAATATCCTCACAGGGCCCATTTCAAGATCTTGAAGCCAGAAATCTCAATTTTCATATTTCGTCATTCACACATCCTCATCATCTACGTCGAATCGCATCGAATACATGATATAATCCATCAATCCTACACTCAACATCGATATTGTGAATCACCAAGAATACACGACCAGTCATACAGAACGCAAAACCATCCAAGATGCCGTCCTACTCCTCGTGGCGGCATCGATCGTCATCGATGTTCGGTGGTGATACCGTTGACGACAACAGCCAAATCGATCAACAAACTGGCCGTCCCCGTTCGAACTCCCTATCCGATTCCTCTCGACCTCCCGCAATGCGCTCATTCGTCACCGCTCACGGCAGAGTTGGTAAATCCACTGTCTTCATAACATTTCTAAAGGCTCCAAGCTAACCACCGTTTTTGACTCTCTAGGCCAAGAAATCGACTCCATCGAAAACGCTCGTTCCGTGCGGTCTGACACCGCCGAAATCGCTGCTTACTTTCTCAACAACGGCACCACCCCCCTCTCCACCTCTTTCCTTTCCCGTCAACGCCCCTCGGTCCCGTCCAGCCCCCGTGTCTCCACTGAAGAAGACCGCCCGCGCCTTTCCTGGCCCACAACTGCTGATCCAGAGACTACAATCCATGCGTTGGCGGGGGAAGGCGATGGACCATCGGCCTTGTCGAATGCGCTGAGGTGGTCGCCGCCAGAAGTGTCTGAGGGGAATGGAACGATGAAGACGCCAGTAGTGAGGATTCAGAGGATGGCTACAGATGATGTGGGAGAGGACACGCCGTTATTGGAAGGAAGATCGAGACGAACGACAGATAATGGGGAGGGGAGTTCGAATGAAAGTCTACACAATGAGGAGGATCTGGATGTTGAGGGACAAAAAGTGATTTCGAGGAGGCGCAGTCGATGGCAACATATCACGGAGTGGGGCCCAAATCTGTCAGCGTGGAAGTCAAGAATTCAATGGAATCCGCGCAAATGGGATCGCGGTAAGTTTCTTCAGGCTTTTATCCTCGATCCCGCATACTGTATGCCCGCCGTCACTGTTGGCGTTCTACTGAATATCCTGGATGCGCTCTCCTACGGCATGATTCTGTTCCCGTTAGCGAATCCCATATTCTCCAAACTGGGCTCTGCGGGCATTTCCATCTTCTACGTCTCGACCATCATCTCGCAGTTGACCTTTAGCAGCGGCAGTATCTTCAAGGGCGGTGTGGGCTCCGAGCTGATTGAAGTTGTCCCCTTCTTCCACAACATGGCCGCCAGTATCACTGCTATTGTCAGTGAGGAAAAGCCAGATGCTGTCATTGCAACTACTATCTGTGCCTATGCGCTGAGCTCTATGCTTACTGGACTTGTCTTTTTCATCATGGGAAACTGCAGACTTGGCTACATGGTCGGCTTCATTCCTCGGCACATCCTGATCGGTTGCATCGGTGGTGTCGGTCTCTTCTTGGTGTTCACTGGATTCGAAGTGTCTGGGCATCTTGAAGGTGGAGTTCAATTCGACTATGATACGCTGGCGCAGCTTTTTGACACTGAAACCATGTACCAATGGCTTATTCCGCTGATTCTTGCTGTTGTCTTGTTCATCACCAATAGCATGACTACCAGTCGCATGTTTCTTCCTTCATATATTATATTCATTCCGGCCGTCTTCTACATTCTGGTTGTCTCCATCGACCAGCTCGACATTGATACTCTGCGCGACGGCGGCTGGATCTTTACCGGGCCTCCTGCCGGTGAACCTTGGTGGTACTTCTATACCCTCTTCAAATTCGAGCTGGTTCACTGGGGTGCCATCGTCGAATGTATCCCCGCCATGCTTGCTCTGACCTTCTTCGGCGTCCTGCATGTTCCCATTAACGTCCCTGCACTGGCCTCTTCTCTGAACGAGGATAACGTTAGCCTTGACCATGAACTGAAGCTTCATGGTATCTCCAACTTTGTCTCTGGGTGCTTCGGGAGTATTCAGAACTATCTCGTCTTTGCCAACACGGTCTTCTTCCAGCGTTCCGGTGGTGACAGCCGTCTTGCCGGTATCCTTCTCGCATTCTGCACTTTTTGCATGATGCTCGTCGGTCCCACGATCATCGGCTTCATCCCCGTCATGATGGTGGGATGCTTGATTTTTGACCTTGGCTTCGAACTTCTAGTCGAGGCCATATGGGAACCTCGTAAGAAAATGACCCCATTCGAATACCTTACCGTCCTGACCATCGTCATCGTTATGGGTGCGTACGATTTTGTCATTGGTATCCTTGTTGGTGTCTTCCTTGCCTTTGTCCATCTCATTGTGCAAACAGCCCGCGTCCCAGCCATCCGCTCCATTTTCTCTGGTGTCGAAGTGTCGTCTACCGTCCGTAGAAACCCTACGCACGCTCACTACCTCAAATCTGCAGGCAAACAAATTGTCATCATAAAACTCTCTGGTTTCCTCTTCTTCGGCACCATTGTTTCTGTTGATGAGCACATCCGCGCCATAATCGACGATACCGCCTTTGAAGAGAACCCCATCCGCTATATCATCTGCGACTTCCGCCAGGTTTCAGGTATAGATTACTCCGCTGTTGAAGCTTTTGCTATCATCGGGCGTCTTCTTCTGGCTAAGCGTGTTGAGCTTATTGTCTCTGGTGTCGAAACTGACGGAAAATTTGGCCGCGCTATGCATGCCGGAGGCATTGTTAGCGGTGAGGGATCTCCCGGTGCGGCATTGCTACCTGATTTGAACTCTGCTCTTGAAAGCTGCGAAAATGAACTGCTCAAGATCTTTTTTGCAAGACATGATGCCATGTCGAGGCAACATGAGCAACAGTTGAGCGCTGCACCGGTGGCTGTCCCGGCAGTCCAGTCTGTTAACAGTGAGTTTGCCGATATGCCCGCCAACTCTCCCCGGCGCGATCTTCTTCACCGGGCGGCTAATGAGTCGTTGATTACATTGCAAGCGCATGTCCGTTCGCAGCGATGGAAGTCTTTTGCCGAACCTCTGCGTCTTATCCTTTCCATCTTCAACGGCATCTCCGATCGCAACGAGGACTTCTGGTTCCGCGCAGCCAAGTACTTTACGCGCCGTGTGCACAACACCGGGGAGCTTCTGTACTCAGCCGGGGAACCTGCTGACGGCTTCTACATGGTCGAAAAGGGAATGATCCGCATTGAGTATGATTTGCCTCAGGGGCGCTACACTGAGTGTATTGTCCCGGGGACAACCTGTGGAGAGTTGCCATTCTTCTCGGAAACGGAGAGGACAGCGGGGGCGGTGGTGGAGAGTGATTGTGTGATTTGGGTATTGACGGTGGATATGTGGAAGAAGCTTCAAAAGGAGGAGCCGGATGTGGCAAAGGAGTTGTTGATGATTTCGCTGAAGTTAACGAGCGAGAGGATGAGCAGTATTACAGCATATACGCTGATAATGGGCAGTTAATTGGGTAGATGGAGGATAGGTGATGGTGGATTGGTGGGTACGTTGTTTGCTTGTTGGGATTCATGCATCTTCTCTTTTGATTTTGGCATGGAGTTGCGGTTGTTTGAAATTTTTCCTTTAATATACGGATTCACAGTTTTGGTTTCAACGAGGCTCTTGTATCAAAATTTGATATTTTTCTTCATTATGTGTAGTGATTGAATGCTGGATGTTGATTATGTAAAAGCACAGTCGTGGAGGCCGCCTTCGACCAATCCGGAAAAGTGGGGATGTCAACGACGCCGTTTCAGTTTTTGGAACTCAACTTCTTTCACACCTCAGTTTCTCTTAAATACATCACACTCTTAATTTTGTGTCCTTCATTATTATTTACTTCAATTGGCCGTGCAAACTGAACGACCATCCCGCATTTTCAATACATTCTTTTATTTGGAAAATGGCCAAGAAATCCCTCCGTGCCATCCTCGGCGTATCGTCCCGGGTGTCAAAGCCAAAAGCCCGCTCCGTCTCAAACCCCACACCTAAATCGCAACAGTTATTGCCCTCCTCATCCAGAAAAAGGGCAACCTCTACATCAACCTCAACATCCGCATCCCTCACAGATCTTTCAGAGCGACTTCCGGATCTGGACATATTACACACACTCCCCTCCCTCGTCAACTCGCAAGCCTTCCCGTCAATCCTAGATGCCATCGATACCATCCGAGACTCCATGTTCACAAAAATAGACCTCGAAAACACTCCTCTCGGCATGTCCTCCGCTGTCATCGCCCAAGTCCTCACCACCCAACGCTCCATCCCCCCCCTCATCTCCCTCGGCCACCTCTCCGTCACCACCAGGCGCCCTGGCCTCAACAAGGAACTCACAAAACTCACCCTAGCTGGCCACCTCATCAAAATCACCATCCAACGCCGCTGGGAAGGCGTCATCCCCGCTGTCTATCTGCGCCGGAAAGTCCACGAGTGTCCCGACCTGCCCGAGGGCGCTGCTGAACTGTACATGGCGTATGTGCTGAGGGTTTCCGAGGCCCCGTTGCCGAGGGAGGTGGAAGATGCGTTAGTAAGGGCAGGGTTTTTGACGGAGGTTGTGGCGTCGGATTGGCGGAGAAGGGCCGAGGCGAAGATGACGGCAGCGATGGGGGGATCGGGATCAGGAGAAAGAAATCCGTTGGCACCGGGGACGGTTTGTTGGGCGGCGACGGGGACTTTGGAGGCGGTGGGGGGGACGAAGAGGTTGGATCTTATCCCGTCATTGCCGTCACTGTCGCGACATTCAACGGCGGTCTGCCAGCCAATGGCGGTATCGGTGCCGGGGCAGGGGGCCTTTATCAAGTTAGTCGATGATGCTGTTGCGTACCTGGTGGGTATCGTGCAGAAGACGCCGTTTGGTGAGATTCCGATGGCGGATGCGAAAGTGCGGTGGGAAAGGGGAACGATGGGGGAGGCGAACAAGAGGGCGCGGGGGGAGAAGGCGACGAGGATGGGGATGGGGAGGAGGTGGAAGAGGCTGGCGGGGGGGGGGGTTGAATGGGTTGTGGAGGAGGCGGTGGGTAGGGGGCAGATTGAGGTTTTTGAGACGGGGTGTTTAGGGAAGGGGTTAAGGGCTTGAGGGGATGGGAAACGGTGAGGTGGTACAAGGGCCGAGTGGGGCCGGTTGGGAGGGGCCGAGTGGGGGATTATCTGGTATTATTTGGGTTACTAGTGTTTGGGAACGGTTTTAATGCCTCTTGAATTTTACTGGTTCATGTCTTGTTTCTTTATGCATCTATGGTCCTTTCAAGTTTTGTGATCTATTGATTCTGTGCCATTTCTCGCAAAACCATTGGTTTCGACATTGTGATTCCAAACATTCTCATATCCTCAGATACTCATAGTCATGAACAACTCTGTATCCATGCCACCGGATACCAAGCAAGAAAACAAAAAAAAAGTCCGAGTCCAAGCCCCGATCAAGAAAACCATGCAAACACAGTATCGTCCTCTGTCGTGGCTTGGACTCATCTGTTACGTGTATATGTGATGTACGCGGCTATAACACATACTACAAACATTCGCTTATTCGCTTTCTGGTTTATATATGTCTTGACTTTTTTTTTTTGTTTCTACCCCACGGATTCACAATCGAGGATACCAGAAGTTGCTCTCGTTGACTCATTGATAAGGCAACACAACCGTCAATAGGCGACATCTAGAGACTTTTTGTCTCCAGAAGCTATAGGCTCGTACTCTGTTGTCACAACACAACGCCACGTTGTCATTGTTGTGTTCTGAAAAGATTCGAATGGTTATATTGATTCGTAACTTTTGCTTTTTTTTCTTACTTTTATGGACGTGTATTTACATATACACGTAGTTATGCACGTGGAGGTGGTGTCGTGCAGTGTGCCAGCAGAGAATACGACCAAAGGTGACATTCAGAATACAGAAGGGCACCCGGTGGAAAAAGGGGTTGGCGGGGAGAGAAGAAAAAAAAGGAAATTCAAAGGGTTCTGTGCGTAAATATTTTCCGATTTACTGACATTTGAAATGGCAATGTTTTTTTGAGGGGGGTTCATGGGTTTTTCTTTTTCGTTTTTTTCTTTCTTCTTTATTTTTCCTTATGGACTTTGCATTTGCTTTTTGGACTTTGAATGAACACACATCACAGCCTTGGTGGTATCAGAAAACATCCATGGCCTTGAACCATATTTTGATATTCATCGAACCATTTCTCGAGATAAATATCTTTGGGTCGACGGTCAAGGCCATAGCGTTGCCGGTGTAGACAGAAACACTGAAGGAGATTTTTTCAATCACATTATATACACCGGCGTGACCAGCATTGTCACGATCTGTTACCCATTTGCAAGTACACGAGAACAAATAAATGTCGTTTATGCTGTCAAATCGTCTCGAATATTCTTTTTGGGTTGACTTGACGATAACGTTATTACTTGATTCAGTCGTCGCGATATTTGACAGTAGTTAATCAAAACCAGTAGAAAAGAACAGGTCTCTGGTGACACCGTGTGCATGTTGGTGTGATGGATACCAATGTATGAATTCTGCACGCAACATATATAACATCTTATATATGTGTGTAAATATGTCTTTATACCCATAGAGGTGTAAAAGACATCAAATCACATTATCACATTGCAATCTCGAACTCACCTCAATTGCGACATCTCGTGTCGACACTATAGGATTCCCAACCCCAAATTAACTCCTACACCACCGCATAACCAAAAGCAGGAGCAAAATCCCCTCTTCACGTGTCTCTAAACATTTTCGAAACTGTAGATCCAAAAGATATAAAAAAGACTTATCTCTCTTCTGCATTCAGGTACAAGTACAGGAAAATCAGTCTCTCATTACTATTTAGCAGCTGAGAAGACAAAATATTTGCTTTTCTGACTTGCTATTTAGCCCTTGAACTTGGAGTAACACAAAGAGTGTGCAAGGACAATAGAAGACTCAATGACAATAGCGCTTAGCGTTGGGGTTGTGAACCGAGCCGGGGATTTGATTTTGGCGTGGCACAGGGAGGTCATGGTGATCGGCAAAGGTTAATCTCCTGGTTGACTTTGCTATGGAAACAGGGAGGAAGGGGCATTGTGCAAAGGTTAAAAAAGGGTAACGTGGGTTAATACAGAGTGAACATGAAGAAGCTTAGGGCAAAGTGGTGCTGATGAGTTATTAATTGTTTAGGGTTGTTTAGGGTTATAATCACCTTTTCTCCATGCTTTGATAACCCTATCATTTGTCAAAGCTTTTAAAATAGTGACAGTTGACCTTTAATACTGTTTTCTGTTTCGAAAGATTCTTCATGCCATGATGGTGTGTTCACACAATTGTATGATCACCCTCTTTGCAAACTTGAATTCCTTATTTCAGGAACATGAAACCATCAACAACCCTCAAGTCAATGCATACCAGCCATTTTTGCTAATCTAGGACTCGATATTCCATATATCGACATCCCTAAGCCGTTGCAAGTTTTCCCAGAGATTTGGCCGTGACAGATGTAGCCGAACCTCCTTGCATTGGGGATTTCCGGTGTACCCTTAGGATAGGGACAAGAGAAAAGATATTGACAAATACCACAATGCCAAATCGCCAACTTTTTATTTTCTTTTTCTATATATCAAGACAACCCAAATATCTACATAGTATTCCATGATGTAACTCAATGTCCCATTCTGACCATTTAAATACTTCCCCGTAAACATTAATGCCTTGTCACCTCAAATGCCATTGCTTCTTTGGTACAACTCGCCATAAGCTTATGTTGTGCTTTGGCTGTCATTGTCGTTGATTTGCTTTTGATTTTCTTGTGCAGATGAATTGTGCTTTTTTAGGGGTCTGGATGGATGATATTACTGTACTTAAGAACAGGGATGTCGCAGAACTTAGACAAATTGAGAGCTGAGCTCCCATTCGGGGTAGGAATCCGGGGCAAGGGTGGGTAGGTATGTGGGATGGTGAAGATAAGAAGGAGAGAGAGAGAAAGATAGGGGGTGATGCGATGTTGTGGGAGGTTGAGTATTGAGAAGGTTTGACAAGAAATAGTGGATCTCTTTGTTTTACAAGAGGGTTCAAGGGGATATTTGGGTTGGTTGGCCAGATATATTTGAGAGATATTTGCTGTGGTGATATCGATGGGGTCTGGACCAATAGGATGAAAATATTAGAGGGCTCTGGGTCACAAAGTGGGTTCGTGCCCTATTTGGGTCAGATTGGCCAGATTGATTAGTTGAAAACTCGGTTCGTGATGGTTACAAAAAAGCAACCATTGGTTTTGTGTATCTTTGTGAGACAGAGAATAAGCATAAACAAGACGTTCTTTTATTGATGTCTATTGATGTGAATATCTTGGAAAGAAATGTAAAATGTCAGAAACCATAGCGGAACCTGTCATGTTGGTGGCTTCGTTGGTTGATGGACCGGATACTGTTCTTATATTTTATGTGCTCACTATGGCATAATAACCTCGAAGTCCCATTGAAAACATATTCCACCATCCCATCCCATCACCATATTGTTGTTGAATGAATGTTCTACTCGGCTTTGTCTCATACACTCCGAAAGCCTTACATTGTTCCCATCATCACTGGTCTCAATATGAACAATCAAGAGGCCGGTCAACTCTTGTCACTGATTCTTCCCCATTATTACTTGAAAGCTCGATGCCCTGTTTTCTCTGGAGGGGTCTGTTCACCCTGTCACCGATGTAGCCTTGGTCGTCACGGTGTTCGCCCTTCCACTTATGTGATTTGGCGGGCTATAATGGGTCTTTTATCAGGTGATTATCTGAGGGTTTGCTCTTAGATATCACAAGCCGACAACGTGCGAGGCTTGATATTAAATTTTGTGTTATTGTTGTGGCTGTAGTCTAGGTATATATGATATTACAAACGTGATGTCGTGTGTGTATAGTATTGTAGTTTCCTGATTGGGTTGAAATACACAATTCAGACGTTGACCAAGAACTTGCCATATCAAAATTTCAACTTGCAGAGTAAAATTCTCAAGTTATAAAACAGAGATAAAGAGAATCAGAAGATGATGGACATCCTGTCTTCCTACTCACATAATTTACCATCTTTGTAGAATCTTCTAGGTGTATCTTCCTCAATCGTGTACCTATGATCCCAGATTTCCTATTCAAGACATGCATCATAGAAGATCAAATTAGCATAATTAAGCCACACTCTAGATCATGCTTGCATTGACGCCAGTGACTTCTGTTTTTTGCTCTCCACCTCTGTCGCGCACCTTCCGTGACTGTCACCGCCGTGAAATATTGTGTCCATTGTCTTGTTACTGTCACTCCTCACATCCTTTGTGGACTTTTATTCTTAATTTTCACTTCTCCCCTTCTTTTTGTTTTTGTTGTTCTCGATCCTCCACCCCCCAGTTTACGAAAAAGAAAAAAACGCACCTATTTGTGATCTCGAAGATAGTGGTGTCGTCACTCTGCAACAAAACAAAATTAAACTCCTTCCCCTCGTCACTACAGAGTGTGCGCTTGGCCGCTTTCTTTTTCTCTGGCGACCGAAAGAGCCCTCTTCATATCTTATTCATCAATTTTCGAGTTGACTGGTGTTTCTGAGATCAACCAACGGGTATAACCCACGCTCGCTGCTCGTCAATGACCCCAGCAAGAATCTCATCTCACCCAAACAATCAAGTGATCTCGTCGACGGTTCCAATCTTTGATTTTTCGGTACTCTCCAGCTAATCGATTGTGAACCCCGCTTTCCGTTTGACTGGCCTTGGTTCGATTTCGGCTTCAGCGATATCAACTTCACAGAAAAGTTGGCAATCATTGATATCATTCAGCTTGCCGCGCTGTGGACTGGACTTGAATTTTCCCGTCCCTTGATCTATATTTTGCGACCATCTGCCTCATTGTCGACCTTGAAGGGATCCGGCTCAAACAAAACAGGACCCTGTGTAAAGGATCTTTTTTTTTTTTTTTTTTTCACCATTTGTCCTTGACATTCGTTGAAAAATTTCACACCTCCTAGTTTGTCGTCCATTTCGACAAATAGCCATTCCTCATTTCCCGAGTCAATATCAACATTTTTGTCAAGACCTAATTACGACGTACGCTTCGACGATATTATCCGAATCCGATTACTGCTCTTCACGACTTGTGACAAGGTACTACACTAGTGAACAAGCCACCACATCCATAATCCATTGCCCCTTCGTCATCATTATCACCATTCCGATATCTTGAACAAAGTTCGTCGGCATCTTTGCAACACAGGCCACCTCAAAAATTAACGGACATGTTAAGCTGCCAGTGAGGCCGTCGACCACCATATGATCGCACAACACGGCCTATCTTGTCTGTTTAACCACTAAAGAAAAGTCTTGTGTCGTGCAACATCATTTGGCGGGTTGGCGGCACACGCCACTGGCACATACTACGTGACCATTTTCACGACTGCTGTGGCACCTCTGACTTGGATTATGCCGATGTGCCCTCGAGCAATCGTACGCCTCCAAGGAAGAATTTTGGCAGATGGATTTGGCTTGCTCCTATATTCGACTAGCTCTTTAGCTCTCTCATGACAATTACTAAGTGCCGTACTAACTACCAGTCTTACTGCTTACAGACAATTTATCCGGTTCTTTTCCACGATCTCCACTCATTGCTTGCCCTAGACCAAACATGTAAGTCTATCCTGTTGCGTATCTGAATTTCCCCCACCCGTCATCTGAAATAGCTTGCATGGACATGCAGCAAGCCAAGTAAAAAAAAACCTCTTTGGACAACCCCGGTTTTGTGCCTCGATTTTCACCAAGATGCCAAATGCACTTGCATGAGCATGCATTCCTTTTGGTTCCCCGCTACCTGACATGCAAGGCACCGTGGTGAAAGGGGTTTCATTTTGCATTAGTCTCCGCCAGGCCTCGGATTGAGTCCTATTCCGGCTTTGTTCACGGTGAATGCAGAACAGCAAGAACCAAAAAGAAAGGTTGGCTGCTTCTGGATTCTGGTTGCATCGCAAGGTTTTCTTTCATTTGAAATAGTCATCGTTTGGTACCAGCTCGGGAACAGCGAGGAACAACAGACCATGATATAGCCTGGCCCAACCCGGTCTGCCCTTCCATTCAGTCTTTCGGCCTGTGCGTAAACGCGGCGCGAGAGTTGTGATTTTGATACTTGAGTTTACAAGCCATTCAAATTGGCTTTTTTTTTTCTCGAGGGTCATCCAATCATCATTGGAGGCCGATGGATGTGTTTCATGATACCTTGTGGGCTTTCTTTGCATTCGTACATCATACATGGGCATGTTCAAGAACGTCATTGACGATTGCGTTGCTTGGAGAGCACTTGATTTATATTCAAGACGTTGAATTCCTCCTGAGAATTATGGCCTCCGCTGGTTACAACTTTGATTTCTGTTTATATTAAGCAAAAACCAGGTAAAGCTTGGACTAACAGTATTGACACCATTTCCTTAGTCACCCACAATCATCGACGAGTTCAATGACCAATATTCCTGAAGTCAGTGCTTGGGCGTGAAATCTTCAGGGAATACATCAGTCTTGATTTGAACCCAGAAAATTGCATTACCGAATATTGACTTATAACCCACAACAAACAACCAGAACTTGCGGTCGAACGATCAGAAACGACAATTCAACACAATTTCCTTTATAAAAAAAAAGGAAAAACTGAAAGAGAAGCTTTGCGCTTTTCCTCAGACGCTAATCGCCTATCCCACCGAAAAAAAAAATTCACACCACGCATATCATAATGACGACTCTTCCGCGTCCGGCACGGTCTCCTTTGGGCCCTCCAACTGGTGCTTTGCCTGCTATCCCCATGCCGAAAACCCGTAAAAGCACTATGGGGTTGTCGTCTGCCGCAGCCTCTCAAGGCATGGCTACGCCTCGTAGTGGGCTTCGTGCGCCCTCAGGTTCGATGCAATCACCTACTAGATCGAGCGGTGTTAATTCTGCAGGAAAGACGCTTAGAAAAACCGTTAGTATCAATTCCTTTCCTCAGCCACCGCGTGGCGACAACCGTTCCAACAGCCTGCCTCCCAGCCCTCTTGCAGGTGGCGATCTGAGAAAACGAAACTCGATCCGCAAATCCAAGACCTCCATGGGTTCCCCGTTTGGAAGCACTCCCAGCCTCTTGAATGGTTCTGAGGGGAAGTCTACTGGATCGGGCATCCGAACTTCCGATGGTTTTATTAGCGTTTCCTCTCCTCCACACAGCCGCACTTCATCCGCACAAGACTCATACTCGACTTCCGCGACCACATACGACGATCCCGCCGACGCTCTACCAAAGTCCATCTCGTCCGATTCGATGGCGTCCGGATCACCAAACAAAAAGTCCGATTCAAAGGGCAACGTCATTGTCAGTGTCCGTGTTCGCCCAAATCAGACTGCGAATGGCGACAAGGGACAAGACGGCGATTGGAATGTCGACCCGCGAACATCAACCATCTCCTATTATGGCAAAGATGCTGGTGACTACGCATACGGTATGTTTGATTGCATTTTCACACCGTGACATCATAGGTCGCATTTTCGCTCGATGTTATTTGTTGCCCTCATGGGCGCTTTTCATCTAATGTACCCCTTAATTGGTGTCGCGTGTGCGATACTGGTTTATTTTTTTATTTTTTTTTACAGAATCATCATGCTCATATGTTAATCGAACTAACGCAACTCACCTCATAGACAATGTTTTCAGCACGCAAGATAACAACTCGCGCGTCTACGACCACATTGCGAAGCGCTTAGTGCGCCGAGTCATGGAGGGATATCACGGGACCGTTTTCGCCTATGGTATGACGGGTACGGGAAAGACGTTTTCCATGCAAGGAACGGCTTCCTCTCCTGGTGTTATTCCTCTTGCCATTACTGACATCTTCTCCTACATTCGCGAAACCCCCTCACGGGAATTCTTGCTGCGCGTCAGTTATCTCGAAATTTACAATGAGCGCATCCACGACCTGCTTAGTATGCCGACCGGGACTGGAATCAGCGGCCAGAGTCAAGGAGAAGAGATTAAACTTCGTGAAGATGCCAAACGTGGCGTATACGCGACCCCGTTGAAGGAAGAAATTGTGCAAAGTCCTACGCAGCTACTTAGAGTGATTGCTCGTGGTGACCAAGCCAGACGAACGGCTAGTACACAGTTCAACGCTCGCTCTTCTCGTTCGCACGCTGTTGTTCAAATTGTTGTCGAATCACGTGAACGTGTACCTGGAATCGAAGCCGGGAGTAAGAGATCTGGCCTTTTGCCCGGCGGTGTCCGTGTTTCGACACTCAGTCTTATTGATTTGGCTGGTTCGGAGAAGGCAGCGGAGTCCAAGGAACGTCGTCAGGAGGGTTCACACATCAACAAGTCACTGTTGACTTTGGGTACCGTCATTTCTAAGTTGTCGGAGCAAAAGGAGGGCAAGGGTGATAAGGACAGCAAGCATTTGCCGTATCGTGATTCTAAACTTACTCGTCTGCTTCAAGGTGCTTTGTCTGGTAATTCACTCGTCAGTATTCTGTGTACAATTCAAACAAGTACAGCCAATGCGACAGCTCATGCGACACACATTTCAGAAACTCTCAACACCCTCAAGTTCGCTTCTCGTGCGCGAAACAGTATTGTTTCTCATGCCAAGAAGGCAGAGGAAGCTCTCGGAGCAGGCGGCGAAGGTGGCGCCCGTGTGCTGTTGGAGAGATATCGTATGGAGATTCAAGAGCTGCGTGCTCAACTCGAGCAGCAACAAAAGAACGGCGGCTCAGAATCACCTAAGAAGTCTGAATCGGATCTTAGGCGTGACGCTGAACAGGAGCGGATGAGGGAACAGGAGGCGGAACAAAGACATGAGGAGCAAATGTTGGAGATGCAACTAGCACGAACCGCGCTCAAGGAGCGTATCGATCACTTAAACAAACTGATTTTGAGCTCCAAGTCTATTGGGGTCAATACCAGTGGTTCGTACAGTTCTCTAGGTACGCGCTTCTCTACCATATCGCAGATTTCTATCAGATCCTCCGTGGCTCCCTCCATCACCAGCCGCTCTATGAATGACCGGACATCCTCCATGACTTCGACATCTACCATTGGTCGTAGATCAAGCGGCGGGAACAGACTCTCAGGCGGCGAGCCTCCTGTCAACCCCGAAGACGATGACAGCATCGGTGAATTTGGCGACGGCGTTGCCTCTCTAGCCGCACAGAACAGGGCATTGCAAGCCGACCTCATTGACAAAAACCGATACATTGCCACTCTTGAAAAGCGCTTGATTCAAGCTAGACGTGCTTCATCCTCGCGGACGTCAGTGGGGCTGTCCCTTTCAAATAAGGGGATCATGGTTGGTGAAGACCATAGCGTGGCTGCCCTCCTTAAAGAGAAGGACACTGAAATTTCCGAACTCCGCGCCCGTCTCGAAGACAAGGACCGTATGCTTAGTGCATTGCGGTCTGCGGCGAGATCACGGGAGGCAGCTGAGATGAGTTTTGACCAACGGTCTCCGGCCTCTGAACGTATGTCGGGGTCATCTGCTTTTTTCTCTACACATGCGCCGAGCCCGGTGCCAACACAGGTAATTGCGCCACCTAAAAGACGTAACAAGTCGACAAATGACATGCGTATCTTGGATGAAATGATCTCGGATCGCATTGAGAGTGGTCACCTGGTTCGGTCGACGAGGGGTAGTGTCCGTGTTGTCAATGATCAGTTGATACGGAACACGCCCTCATTCAACCGGGAGCGGAACAACTCGGCTTCAATTTCTCAGGAGCCAAGCCCGACGAGACCGGCGGGAGTGCTTGCGAGTGACCCTCTTTCGGGGCCTCCCACGGCTGCGTTGCCGGATATGCACGAAGTCACAAAGTCGACGGCCATTGAGATCTGAGAAACAAATTATTGATTTCATAGGCACGTCTTGACGGTCGTGCGAAGAGAGATGGTTATTCGATTCTTGTATATTCTTACATTGACTTACTATATCTTTACTATTCCTATTTTTACTACTAAGAAACCGTCGGGCTGGCCGATGGGACAAAGGGTGGTGTCTTTGGTTTATTGTTTCTTGCTTGTTCTTTGATTATTTTTATTCTTTTTGCAGTTTTCGTGAAGAGGCATCATGAAGGATATGAATGTCTACCAACGAAGGGGAGTACCATGATTGGAGTTTGTTCTCTAGTATACTTTTTGTCTTTTTTTTTATTTCCTTTGTTTCTTTCTGTGTCGAAGGTAGGATGGGCGTTAGATTTGGATTTGGATTGGTTGTATTGTGTTAGTATTTGTTGCTGTTCTATACCCGATGTTTGATAGTGGAATTCAAGTTTGAACATAGTTTAGTACAAGTCTAGTCTGATGTGACTATATATATTGTGATGTGGTGGGATGGCGGTGACATTACTGAGGTTGGTATTGAGTCATGACGAATGGAAATTTAAGCTGTTGGATAGTTCTAGATGTCTTAACATTGGTGTTGTCTTCTTTCATAGATGTGGAGTCCTGTCACCGAACGACTCCAGATATGGCCTTTCTGGTTCATATCCCTCCGACACTATCCGGTCTCCAAAATGACATCATTTTGTGCTCCTCTACGCCCGACAAAAAGATGGGGAGCATCAATAGGAACTGTTGCACCTTTCTTGTTTCGTATATCCAATTTGGACATATGGGGAAAAAAGAATGTGCTGAACTCCGATACGGGGAATCGAACCCCGGCCTTCTCGGGTCTTCAACTCTTGCTGATGAGAGCGAGATATCCTAGCCCCTAGACCATATCGGACTCTTTACTATTGTTACCAGTTAGTCCAGTAGTCCATACATATAGTCTACATCATGGTATTGTTCCCACAACCAGCATATCGTATGCATGAATGTTAGTTGTTGACACTGTCCTTAATCCCTCCGCTCAGACAATGGGGAGTCTATAGATAATACTGATGGGCATATAGACAGACGCTAATGGATAGGTGGTCCTTATGACAAGACATACAGAGCTCTTGACGAGATAACAATGCCGAGAGGTTTCGAACTTGGCAGTTGAGGAGAAGGGTAGGGAGGGGAAGTTGGATGGATGCCGAGGTTGTGTTGGTGTTGTCTGTTTGTGCCTTTGAGGGGGATCGACGGAAGGTGCATGATTTGGGGATTGGGATCGGGTGGCTGGGGTTGGTGAGGGGAAGTGAGTGCGAGTAAGTTGACATGAGTGGTTGTGAGAACTGTCTGAGGATTGTCTGGTGTGGTGGGGGAAGGGGGGGTTGATGGTGGTCAATTGTTCAGGACGGCTGTGACATGGCGTGGCGGCTGCTGTGGGGACGGAATGGATTTGGATAGCGATATTCTGGTTGTGATTCAGTTACTAATTGTACCTAAACATGCACTGTGGTGCCAAATGACATGTGGTCACCTAACTATCTCTGCCTTAAGAAAAGATCACTTCCTATGTCAAAAGTCACTCGCCTTTTGTCTTTCCCTTTGACTTCCACAAGCTCTACATCCAACCCACCATTGTCTGAATCCAAGACAACATCTTTCTATCCACAAACAAATTAAATGTCTCTTTCAGTATCCCTTTAAGGTCTGAAGCTGACGGTTCCTGTAGTACGGCAAGTTTGTGGATTATAATTTGAACAAGCGGAGTGATGTTGAGTCATGCCAACTGTGATGCCGGGGAGGCGGGTGCGTGAGTGGGGAGAAATGGTGGAAGGGTTCATGTTGTAGAAAGATGCGGTGCTTGTGGTGGTTGATAGCGGATGGAGCATCTTCGATAGGGAAAATGTATCCAGATATGTGTGTTGGGTTGAAACATGGAGATTTGGAGGGAGATGATGACGATCGTAGGGATTGTGTACAAAGGCGGCGTGGAGTAGATTAGTCGGCCGTGTGGATCGTATCCGAGTTTGATAGTCAGTCAAGCTTCTCGCTTGATGTTCACTGCCGATCGGAACACCAAGAAACTAACCATGGCTTTGCATATATTTATAACCGAATTCTACAACATGAACAGTGGCGTTCGTATACAGCTATCTGCCAGTAACGTTCACCCTCGGTCATATCCCCCTTTATACAGATCCATTAGACGACCGTAACTTTGCCAATCACGAAAATGCACGGGACGAGCCTGTACATTATAAGGTATATATGGATTGGAATGCAATGGTTTTGGAGATTCTGGAGATTCTGGTTTGGTTTTATGCTGCCAAGTCCGGTGATGATGACAATATTCTTAGTGGTTGGTGTATAAAGTGAATATTCAGGAGATTGAACACGCTTAGTTGTTCGGGGTTAGACCCTTTGGCTCTTGTGTTCTGAAAATAGATGTCAGAGTGAGAACAATAATGAACCCAAGGGCGCTGAGTTCGCTGGAGCTGGTTGCTTGGTAAAGGGATAATGCAATAATCAAGTTACTGATATCCGTTCGGTGCAAATATTTGTTTACTTCTATGCACAACCAACCGCTCTCTAGCATACTGACCAGCACCATACAGATTTCCACCTCTACAGTCTACAGCCGCTCTATCTCAAACGCAAAGGCAATCACAGAGATTTACCCACTTATTGTCGATCACCCACATGACCTTTTTCTCCGCACCAATGGATGAACAAGGTTTTACTCATTCACTCAGTCGAAAAAATCTCAATATCCTAAGAATCTGGAAAAGATGACATCATACTCTAAATTCCAACCCACAGTCTCAACGCCCTAAAAAAAACAACGAAAAAAAGGATTTCAAAATCCATATCAAGATTTTGAAAGGAATCAACCAGGGGCCATGGGCCTAGTAAACTTGAAACTCGCTAAAAAGGATAATCCCATTGTCATCCAAAATGTATCTTTGCTGGTGATTTGTAAGGAAAATACTTGAAAGCTTTCACATGGTATCAGGGTTTGGGG
The DNA here is from genome assembly GCA_030294605.1 of Ambrosiella beaveri. NCBI lineage: Eukaryota > Fungi > Ascomycota > Sordariomycetes > Microascales > Ceratocystidaceae > Ambrosiella > Ambrosiella beaveri. The sequence continues at coordinate 71,972 of JARQWA010000057.1, forward strand.
TGTGAGGGTTGGGATGGGATATAATGATTTTTTAGTTTCTGTAATGATAGGATTTCTTTGTTGTGGTGATGGTGATGATGATCACAACAAATACTTTGATTGACCAGGTTAGAAGATGATTGCAAAATGTCAAAATTCAGATACATAAGATTTTAGGGCAGTTTGGTTGATTTTGACCATGACCTAATTCCATGATTTATCGCATCTCCCGCCTCCGTCTAGCCATGCCCACAACACAAAGATATCAACCTCACTCCACATCATCTGCCACACCCAAGAGATTTGCTATATACCATGTCATCACTATATTGATCATATACTCCATAGTTTCCTACTTCAAAACACTGACTGTCATGGTCATGTGCGTTGCCGTAGAGAGGGCCACATCATTGACTTCTTGGTTTATCATTGTCTTGATGCCCAAGACCTGTCACGAAAGCCACGATGCCGCCCATGTTTTATGTCAGCTAAACAGTATTCAGTGTCCATACACATCACACAAATTTATTTATTTCAAATGTCGACATGTGCGCACTCAAGTTGATAAGCTTGTGTCACCTATGATCTGAATATCAGAGATGCCTTTAGTTCGACTAAATTCAGCTGGAGAATCGTCAGGTCTGCGGTGTTTCCCGTCACATGCAGTTCTTATTCAATATTACCAATTTCGTCGAGTTTTCTCAATCTCAAAGCAAATTTAAAATTTTGGCTTTTCACAGGGTCCATACATCATTTATTAGGGTTAAATGGATTAAATTTTCGAAGGAGATTAGACATGGACACAGGCTTGTGGGGTTGGTCCCTGGCCTCTGTTTTGGGAAAACTACAGACGAGAGGGAACAAGTTGCCGCCACTCTTCACCCCATTCTTACTATGTGTAGTTTTTGGGATAAATCAACATTGGTTTATGTTTTCCTCGTCTGCTAAGACTGAGACGTCATGTCAAAGCTTCCATCTTTATGTCAGACAAGAGTTGATCATAACATATTGTTGGTATGTATTTAGAAAGTCATCGGAAGGGCGAAGACAGGAGATGGCATCATGAATTTTGGTTCAGGGCTCAAGCTTGGCCCCCCTTCGATACCACACGGAATCCAAAAACAGCATCTTGTCAAAGTGCTAAAGACGGCGCTTGCAGCAAAGAGGGAGGCATCTGTTTCATCTTGAGGGAGCTCACCTCAACTTCTGGCTGCTGACTAGCTACTGCATCTATTTGTGTATGTGCATAGGAACTTGAACAAGGAGACGAAAATCACGGGAAGAAGAGGAAAAAGAAGAAGCTGGAGCCACTGAATTCTTGGTAGGGCTTATCTGTTATTTATTATGTGGAGAGATGAGCATGTGGGTTGTGTTTTTGAAGAGTCGGAGATACATGATATTGAAGGTCGGAGAGTCGAGTGATAACTGTCTATAAAAAATGAAGGCTGTGTTGTGGTCTCGGAATAATTTCCGGTGTGATGTGTTTTCACTGTGATAATTGAGGCCATGACAATTGATATCGATGAAAATTGTAGATATCTGCAGCCAAAATTGTGTTGAAGTCTGAGTTATTCTCGTGACATTACAATTCAACCCCACTTCCCACTCCGCAGTTACCTATGTCCTTTTTTTTTGTTGGAAACCATTGACTTGCATACAGTAGTTGCAGCATATCTGCTGCCACTAAGCCATCGCAACTGCCCCCTCCAAGCCTTCAATAGATTTCGTCATCTTGGGAAACCATAAACGTAACGCCTGTCATGAACAAAAATTGAGAGGATAAGAAAATCCACTCACTCTCCAGTGTAATCTAAAAAAAATTCTTTACTCCTAAACAACCATTAGTCCATCATTGTGTGCTGAACCGGTGCCACAATCATCAGCTCGTTTCAACTGCTTGACTACACAGAATTCACAGAATCAATTTTCTCTGTCCCTCCCTTGATTGTTGAAACTTTTCTGTCAGAGACTGGTGTAAAAGCTTTTGCGAGAGCTCAAACCGCTGCAGTGAATCGTTTGAGAGCTTCACAAGCGAACGCTAGATGAAGAGACTTTGTTCTTGGGATTGAATAGAGGAAATCTTTCATTCTTTCCTTTTCTTCCGGACTCCATTTTATTCCTCAATTTATATTGGAATATCTTGTGATATTGGTGTGCTATCATACACCCACACCCACACCCACACACATCACACCATAAAGCACTTATTTTGATTCTGCATTTGTTTCTGTTTTATTGCCGATTGATTTATGACCCTACCGCTATTTTCACGATTTACAATATCTCACCGACGCATATACCCATATTGCAATACAACTGTTCTGTGCTACAGTCTCATGATCTTGAACGCCGACTTACGACGTTGAATTCCGATATCTAAATTTGCATTTTCATTCAAAAAATCCGCACATCCAACCAACAATCTGATAAACCGGTCCATCCCTAGTCATTTCCGACCCTTTAATATCCGACCTCATATTGAGCAGCATAAAGAAAGGCCCATTTACCATATCAAATCTGCTATTTGAAATTGGTCCCGGTGATCCGTAACACACCATTCCTTCATCTTCCGTCACGAACTTGGCTTTTACATTTTGCGTAAAAGACGTCACTGCCCAGGATCTGACCTTTGCCCGACACGCTGATCTCATTAAGAATACTGGAGACGCCATACAGAAAATATTGAATTGCTTTTTAAGAGTGTTAGTAAACCCTCCCACCTCTCTGTAACACCCATTGGTACCACGCCAACCAGATGTTCTTGCCAACCCGGACATTCGTGTGGCCACGATCCGAAGCTGCCGGTTCCACCCACCATCAGCCCATCACGTCGTTGTTGGTTTTGGGGGTTTCTGGCGCACCACACAGAGGTAAAGAATTACTGCAGCCATCATGAGGGGTCGATATCGTCTGCGTGTTGGACATGTGTATGGTGAATGTTTGAGTTTATCTTGCATCTTAAATTCTCGGCCGCCGTGATGGTGTGTCTCTACCCTCTGCAGCTGTCCTTGGGCCTGTCTATTTCCCATCCGGGGGGTTGGCTAATGGCTTCTCTTTTCTCTCTACATTCTTGCCCGTCTTCCACAATCTTCGATATCTTCCATGGGGTGTATGATGGTGCATAATGACATTGACTAACTAGGATGACTTCATTGTTGACTTTTTTAGGCTTTCAGGGTCTTGATCCCGCCATCCGCAACTCACCCGATCATCAGTCTAGGGCTTGCATAACCCGAGGGATGTGAACATCTCGCTGTTCTTCAGGCCTTGTGACTTTGTGTGTCCAAATTCCAAGTTCCTGTTCAGCGTTCCATAAATCTTGCTCGCCTCTTGCCTTAGTCCCGGTTCCAATTCCACTAGGGAGGGTCATTCGCCAAAAGAAAACCTCAAACTCCCAACAAGGATCACGCAGTGCTGCCAGTCCTTATAAGCAGCCGACCACACATTACAGCATCGATCACTACCGCATCCTCTCGTCCTTGGCCATTTCCCTCTCAGAAAATTTAGGCGCTGGGAGCCGGATATTCTTTGTGCGAGACTAAGATATCGTAACTGTGTCTGAGCTCACGAATTCTCTGTGCGATCTGCTGGTCGTGTCGATCACTTGTGCCTTGTTGTTACAGCAAACAAGTGCATGTTGAATACTATTCTATATGCCAATTCTCTTTGATATTGAGCATTAACTTGAACCACTTGGTTGTTTCTGCCTCAGTGGTACATGCATGTGAAAAAAATACTCTAATGTCACATCGTTTTACGGCATTACTTTTCTTCACTTGTCTCATACAAGTCCAGCGCCGCTCATTTACCATTTTTGGCATCCGGCCTGCTTGTTCCTCGTCCCGCTTCTTCTACTCCTTGGTTCCTGGTCCTAAATCTTCCTGCCATTTTGGCGGGGGTTCTTTGATATTTCTCTTCTTTTGTTACTTTCTTTTCCACTTATTCACATTGACTGTGGCTTTCTTTCTGCCGGCTTGACGCTGCCTTTCATTTTCTCAGCCGCCAAATTTCTTCATCCTTCCGTTTTCCAATTTGGCCCGCTTATTGTCAAGACACCCCTCGCCTTACCCTCCTCGCCAATCCCAACTGGCATCCCTTCCTTAACTTGCGCTGATCATTGTCCTTTCCACCCATCACATGCTGCTTCCCATCCCCCTCCCTCATTCCCCACCCCTCGAGTCCCCTTACCAGTTTCTCCAGAAGGAATCAAGCAAGGTTGAGCTTTTAGTTTATTGTTGCTTGCTTGTTCCTGCTTATACATAATATTCCCAGCTGTTGTTCTTGTTGTGGCTTGCCAAGTGGCTTTCCTATTCATATACAGCGGCGCCTCCACTGGTTTCCAGCTCTCCCGCTTGTCTTCTCTCCGTCTACTACTCTTTCCGGTCTCATTCTTCTCTCATTTTTGTCTTGCGTCTTTGTGTACTTGTTTCCGAGTTTTGATATCACGGAACAATACTCGGGCGCTAGTCGAGATTCACAAAGATATTTCACATCTTCATTGTTCTGTGAACTTTCTTTTGTTTGGTGTGTGGGCTTTTAGTAAAAAAAAAAAGCAATACATAGACGCCTTCTTTGCTCTAGTTGTCTCACCGAGAGATCACCAAGACGTCATCACGAGAGTTGGTTCATCCATTTGTGTTGAGAACTGGTATTGGGATATATTCGAAAATATCCCGTGCCTGTTTCTTGAAAGACGCCTTACACGCTTCAGGCCCAGAGTCTTGTGCTGTTTACTCACATCCGAGCCTGTTTGTCGCGGAGTGAGCAGTCTTGTGTTCCCACACATCTTTATCGGACGCTCACATCTTACACAAACAACACACTCCTTCAGTTTGTCTTTTTGTAACCTGCATTTCAGCAGTGTACCAGCCAGCTTATCGGGTTGTATAGTCGTTCTCTACTCTTCTGTTTTTCTTTTTAAATTTTTTTTTTCATACTTGATCGGTATTGTTGCTTTCTCTGGGGACTTGATTTTATACCAACTATTTGACATATCGGTATCTCAAATCACATATCTTGTCTTTCTTCTCTTTCCCCATCAAGTCTCTTGCACCAACACCAGAGCTGGCTTCATACTTAATCTGTTACGACTTTTAAACATACGTCACTCCCTTACTGCTGCTGCTGCTGCTGCTGCTGCTTCCGTTGTGCTCCACATGACGATTATACACTAAGTATAAAACTGAAGAAAAAGTCTTACAAAAATTGAGAAAAGGTATTTACACTGCGCGCATCCCATTTACACAACCTTCCCTTGCATCTATACAGTCACCCAAACTCAATACTCATACACATCACGTTACCTTCCATTCTATCACAAAATTTGCCCCTCACAAACCCACTTATACGATCAGCATCGCAAAACCACAAGCTTGCTACGGGGACCTATCAAACAACTAGTCTGGTCGTCGTCTCTACGAAGTTACAAGTGTTTGTTTTGTTTTGTGGCGTAGCTCCATCTTTCAGCCTGCTACATTACACATTCATTCCATCCCTCGGATCAGATCCCCATACCACAGCCCAGAAGCGCCCCCCTCCACACTGTTTGTCGAAACACTTACACCAACAATTTACCAAAATGCTAGCCCATCTTAGTGTCCCGGCATCTTCGCCGAAGATTATGGTCTCACCCCCAAACCTGAATCTCCGCCGAGCCAAAAGTTATAAAGAACGAGGGCCGCTATCCGCCACTTCCTCGACTTTTAACTTCAACCATCTTCTATTTTCGCCTCCACCGTCACCCGGACTTCCTGCCTTAGTTCCTCGCCCTCGTAAAGTTTCTAGAACTCCTCGCCCAAGTAAGATCGCCAGGATGTTGGGCTGGGTCTGCTGCTTTGTGACCATGTGTTACCTGTCCGTCTTATTGATGGCAGGTCGGTCAAATTCTTTTCCAGTGCTTATGATGCCCGCCTGGGTTCGTCAAGATTTCGAAATGGTGGGACTTGATGATGTACCGGATTTTGCTACGCCTATAGTTGTTTCGGATCATCACGGCAGGACGAGATGGACCGTATCGATTCCACCGACCTCAGATTTCCCGCTCGCTTTCTCAGAATACAAGAACATGGCGGAGACTTGCCGGGAGGTCGCTACTCGTGCTAGAGATTTGCACTCTTCGGATGAAGCCATCGCCGCCTTGGTTCAGCACCATACTGTCCTTGATTTTGCCAAAAAGGATACATACTTTGTTGATGTTGCGGATGCCGAGGAGTCTGGTCTCTTGCCTTCTGTTGAGTCTCGTGACAAAAGAACTAGCAAAGAGGCCCAGGGCCACCTCGTTGGTATTAACGAGAAGACTATGACAGACCTTCCTGAGTGCGAGAGTTCCATTACGGTTACTTTGGAATCTGCAGATGCTGGCCTTGGCCACTCGCTCATGATGCTCTGGACTTTCTATGGTTTGGCCCAGAAGCAGAACCGTGCCTTCTTCATTGACGACTCCCGTTGGGCTTATGGCAACTACACCGACATGTTCCATGCTCCACCCCTCCCCGAGTGCCGTCCGCCTCCCCGCCATCACATGCTGCCTTGCCCTCTGCAGGCTCGTCACCTGGTCGTGTCCGCTGCCAACGCTCACGACCACCTCTTGGGCATGATTTCTCAGACGACACGTGCTTTCAAGACTGCTGACGGTAGCAGCGTCCTATACTCCCTTGCTCGCCAGGGCCATGATGCTCTCTTCAAGCCCGTTGGCCAGGATGCCAACTACATCAAATCTCGTGCACAAAACCTCCGTGCCGAGGCCACCAAAAAGAATGGGATCAACGCTCCCGTTGTCGGAATGCACATTCGCCATGGCGATAGACACCCTTTGGAAATCCAGTACAACCATGGATATATCCCGCTGATTGCCTTTGCCGATCGTGCCTACGACCTTGCCGACGTCCACCATAACGCCACCCGGGACGCTGGCCGTACGACTGCCCCCATCTCTGAAGCTGCCGAACCGTTTGTTATCATTGCCACGGATGACCCCGTGGTCTTTGACTCTGAAGAATTCAAGGAGGCTTCCAGAGCCCAGGATCACATCCGTCTTGCGAGCAAAGCGGCCATCCAGCACGTTGAGAAGAACCGCCTCGCCCTCCACAGATTCGTCGATGAGACGATTGGCTGGGAAGGCGGCTTCTATTCGCCCATGTTCTGGTCGCTTGGCCAGCCGCCCAGTTCTGCGGGGAAAGCGAATAACATGGTGAACAAGGATCCCACGACATTGAAGCCGTCGGCGGATACCCTGAAGCTTCGCAACTACCTGGGGCGGGCGTACGTGATGGACTTGTCCGTCCTCGTGGAGTCAGGCGACTACGTTATTTGCACGGTGAGTGCCATGGGTTGCCGGATCCTGGCGGTGATGATGGGGTATGAAAGAGCCTTTGAGAAGGGGCGGTGGGTGAATGTAGATGGTGACTTTACATGGGCTGGTCTCAACTGGGATCTCGACCTGTAGAAGATTATTCACATCCACATTTACTGTTTCTTCTGGGATCTGTTGGTGTCATTGTGTTCATTTTTCATTTTATCTGGATGGTTTTTGTTTCCAGGGGGTCCATCTATACAACTTCATAGTGGTTCCTCCCCTTTTGTCGCATACGGGGCACATCTTTTTCCTTACAGGTAAGGAGACCCCTTTCATGACCAAGAAGTTGCATGACGTCATATTTTATTTTTACATACATGCTTAGAATAGGGTGATGTCCGCTTTTGGATCCCCTTTGATGACTTTTTCTCTTTTACCAACGCAGAGCCGCAGATGCCTGTTGTCTCTTTTAACTCATTTTCTTACATTCGTTTCGTCATTTATCTTTGGCGTTGGGGGGATTGACATATTTACAAAATACCATGGGTCATTCGTTTTTCTTTTTTCCTTTCATATAATTTCATGGATCAATAGATTCAATTTCATCGATCTGATAGGTTTCCCAAGATCAACATGTGAATTTATACATGAAAGTGGGGTGTATCTAGTTTAAGTGAAGTGAAGTATTATGTGAAGTATTATGACATGTCGTTGGAAGCCGTCAGATGACAATAGGTCCTCACAAAATGACGTCAGAGTTGTATGACGGGCTTACCTGTCCATTTTATCCATTGTCTTTTTAAAAAGAGAAAAGATCAGAACGATACAACGGTTGACTGTCTCCGGGTATATCGCAACTAGATTAAGAAACATTCGCCTAAATGGGTCATAATTCACCATGTTATGACTACCAGTTATATATAGCTAGCAGTTTAAAAGTTCTTTACAAGAAAAGCCATATATTCACCAACTCCCGTCCGTTTCCCTTACATATAAGGACAAAAAAAGAAACCCCAAGCCCTTTTGTAACAATGCAAAAAAAAAAAACCAATCCTATATGTACCCGATTCAATCAACCAGAAACAAAATCTCATCTCTTGTCAAACAAAACTTGGAGTGCTCTGGTTGATGAAACAACTATGTGAGTGTATGTGTATGAATATGTACTATACTGCCGTCAAAGTAAACAAGATGCCTATCAAAGGCAAACAAGTCATCAATCAACCATGTTTTTATAAGGCGGGGTCCAAGATGGAAAAACGGCACAGGAATACAAAGATTGTAAACAAAAGTGACAACAGAAGTAAAGTGGATATTGTATGTGAAAGGGTCAAAAAAAGTTCCCATTGTTTGGGAGACTCAAAATGAAACAAATGTAGAAAAAAGTGGTAGTAGCAATAATACAAACCCTAACGCCCATGCCCGAACGCCAACAAAGCAAAAGTACACCCGGAAAACCAAACAAAGAAGCACAGAGAAAAACACAACTGTTCATATCGACGGCATCGATCCCGACGTCGCCGGTGCACTTAGCCGATTTCGTGGTCTCAGGTTGATAACCATCTCCAATTCCCTTAACATCCCCCTGTTGGCATCCGATCTCTCCCTCAAACTATCTCGTCGTTCCCTCTCTTCCCTCATCTTCGCTATTCTCTCCTCTCTTGTCAATGTGCTCCGTGGTCTACTCGGCGGCAGCGAAACCGCCTCAAAAACCTCCAACTCCTTGTGCGAGAACGGTGAAGTCTCACCAGTCAATGCCCTCAAAGCATCCAACCGTCCGTCGCCAGTAGATTGTTCGTCAATGGCTGTGGGACCGGAGAGGGAGCTAGTGGGAGAAAGCATGAACATGCCGGACATAGTAGAGAGCCGTTTTTCGTTGCGGTCGATGCCTTGGGCGAGGGCCGCTTTGCCTTCTTCCCAGGTACGGATGAGTTCTTTGAGATCAGAGCCAATGGAGTCGTATTGAGTCATGAGGTGCGGACCCAGTTCGGAGATGTCGTTGGATTCGTTCAGAGAATGGTCGGATTCCTCGCGAAGAAGGGCAAGTTTGGCCTGCAGCCCACGAATACCAGTAGATAACGAGTTGAGTTTGCGTAGCTGGGACCTCCAGCGTTCACGATTAGGGGTTAGGGGCACCTTGGGAGTCTGGGGGGTTGTGAAGGACTCTTCTTCGCTGAGAGTGTTGCTAAGCATGTCAAAAGAACTACGGGTAGACTCATTCAAAGCACGAAGAGCCTCAACCACAGCAGTCCAGCGCATGACATCATTTGATTCACCGTTCGCTTCAAGGGCAAGCAGGGCGCAAAGGAACATCTTGCGGATGGTCTGGAAGCGAGCAGCAAGAATTTTGAGAACTCTGAGAGACTCTCCATCCTCAAGCTCGGGGCTTGAAAATCCTTGAAGCGCATCCGACATGTCCAAATCACTAACGTCGTAGATGTCGTAGTACTTCTCCAAATCAAGTTGCTCCGAAAAACCCTTGACTGTCGCGGAGTTCTGGATGTATTCCTCCATAACTTTCATAAAAGCCCTCTTCAAGGCCTTACGGAGACGGTTGCACTTGCGCGTTTGCGACTTGTCCTCGATGCGGCTGATCGGAGGCAAAGGAGCACTGATACGGTATCCTCTAGACACAAGTTCTACCTCCTGGATCAGTGCAATAGCAGCACTGCTAGCACTGTCAAAGTTTTGGGAAGCGCCGACAAAAGTGGTCACTTCAGACAAAGCCTGCTCTCGACGCACCCGAAGGTACTGGCGTTTGAAGTACATCGGAGAGGCAATAGCGACGGCTGTAATAATACACAACAGGACCAGGACCCGCCATTTGGACATGGAAAAGATACCATCAGAAGCCAACCAGGTGACCAAGAATGCAATAGCCACAACAGCAAAAACGGGTCCAATTGACGCATTAAGGATTGGATCATGGTCGGATTCGGGCGCAGCTTTTGATTGTTTTGGGACATAGGGCATGCTCTGACCCAAGATCGAGTGGCCACTGAGAAGCTGGGAGGCGACAATCGTGTAGCGGAACTTTTCAAGAAACTTGGCGCTATTGGCGCGATCAATGTGGGTGCTCACGGCATTCTGTAGGCAGTGTATTAGTTTTATGATACTGTTGGCTCATACCGGAAAGCAGATAGAGAGAACATACCGAGCAGGTCACCTTGAGACGACTTAAAGATGAGCGCTTGTTATTTGGAGGGATATCCAGAGACAATTGGCTTCCTTTCCTATTGCGAAACCGAGAGTGCACCTGTGGTCGCCCCGTGGGCGCAAATTTGGGACTGGAGGGAGCTGAAGACTGCGCTGTCTCACAGGGAGGATTCTGTAACTCGTCGGTATCATGGCCATTGTCATGTTCACTGGAAGCGTTGTCCGAAGTGTTGTCGCCAACCGGAGAAGCCCATTCAAAACCCTCTGTTTCACCTTCTTCTATCGGGAGGTTAGCATTCTTGTGTGTTTGAGGCAACTGTTTGCTGAGAGCAATCTTATAGATGCGATCAACACGGTGTAGTGAAGTATCCCTAGTGTCGATTCGATCACAGGGTGAGGAATCGGGCAACGTACCACGCAGGTAATTCGCCAACGGGGTCTCTTCGTAGATGACGCTTTCCATCATTGCGGGAGTAGTTGGAATTCGTCAATCCTTCGTCCTATGACTCCATTGACCAACTTCTAAAAGAAGAGTGGGTAAAAGCGGGCGCACGCCGAAAAGAGCAAAAGAGCTTCTATCTCGAGAATAATGCCAAGGAGAGATCTGAGACCTGTGTCGCACAGCTGCTCCGCTTTGTGCAAGATATTTGTGATGAGCTGCGAGCACTCAGGGCTGATTATCGATGTTTCGTAGCTGCCGGTTGGCGTTGTCGTGCTGGCGGTGGATAGTAGGCGGGTGGATGTTAAATGAATGTGTGAGTGACTGTTTTCGTGGGCGTCTGGAGAAGGACTCTCAGAAATAAATCACTTTGCAAGGGAAATCAAACGAATGACAAGAGAAGCAGGTTCGTTGTTCAAACAGACTCTGTCTTCCACAAACTCAAGCTAATGGCCGGGTAAGAACAAGTAGAGTCGGTCTGTCTGTTGGCTTTGTCCAGTTGAATCTGTGGCGCACAGCAACAGGTTGAATCAGAGTTGCTGAACTGGGAACTGGAAGACAACACGAAGCCTCAGTTCAATAATGATCGTGAAGCTGTGCTTGGACAAAGAGAACAAGGACGGGACGGATGAAATTGAGCTTGGGGTTGAACGTGGAAAAGTAACAGATGAGAAACCGGCAACAGATTCTCCTATGATGTTTCTTTTTTTTCTCGCCAGTGCTATTTATTTGGTCTAACCAGCCTGCCCTGCTTGGTATGCTTGTGTTTATTTAATTTTTTATACACAATACACTCGGTTTGCTTGCTTGCTTGGTGCTATCCGGTCTGTGCTGTGTTGCTCAGGGCTGGCTGTCGAGCTTCGCAGGTTTAGAAGTCGATCTCGCTTGTCCAGTGATGACAAGGGGGCTGTTGACAGAAACGGGTGATCCAAGGAAGCAGCCAAGCCAAAAGTCAAAATGACGCTAATGTCCCAAAAGGTACAGATGACAGGGCGGGTTTCTGACGAGGAGCACGGTGAGCAAGAACCACTCGCTGATGAACAAAGAGACCGGCCTGTCTGAAAGTGGAACAGTGATGAGACGAATAATGATGTTGCACCAGCGTTGATATCGCAAGCCGGGCCCGTGTGTTGTTCTCACGCGCAAGATTGGAGTGATGAAAGTGATTTAATGCGGACGTGGGTGGTAAGCAGGGGCGACGCTTGAGTCCGGAGAATGTGGGTGGTTGACGATGGTAAAGTAAATAAATATTGTGCAGAGATTGGATCTTGAAAATGGAGCTCCAGAAGCTCTGGGGTAGAAGCTCTAAAAAAAAGAGTGTTTAAACAGTGTTCAAGAGCGGAGAGCGCAGGCTGAATGACGACGCCGATTGACAATGATAGCTGGATCTTGTCTGCACAGGATTTGATGGTGCGACGGCGGAATGAAGTCTAGGAGCTGGACAAGCCCAACGCAGCTCGCACAAGCGTGTGGTTTTATTCCGAGTTTGCGGATATTTGACGCCCTCGAGTGAATGAAACATACAATGGAAGGGCTGGCGGAAGCGCTTCGATAATGCAATGCAAGGCCGGTAGTAGAGAGATAAAATGTTGGGTTGCTGGATGAATTGAGCGGTTCGTGTTCCCTTTCTTGGGGACGGGGGGGGCTGTAGGTTGCTGGAACCAGAGATCGCCCGCGTAAATGATAAAAAAGAATTATATCCGGTCGCGTGCGTAAATTGAAAAGATTGGCACTAGTTTGCTGGTGATAGGTGCTATCGATGCAACAGCAGAAATCCAAATTTGGAGATGGGGTTATATGGATGACAGATTTGGATTTGAGATATCGTGAGCGGGGAAGAAAGAGAAAAGAGGAGAAACAAGAATTTTTCTCTCACAATTTCAAAATTGGACTGAACACGGCAAGTTTAATTATATTTGAGAAGGGAATCGAATGCAACAAACAGTTTGCGGGCGGGAAGGCAGCCATGATAGGCCGGATCAGGAAACAACCGATTCTCCCGCAACTTCCGTCTCAAGCAAATGTGATCGAATCAAAACGCACTACGTCAGACTGGGTAGATGCAATGGAGGCCGACGACTTGTTACATTGTTGCTGATTCGCAGCATCATTTCTACAGCATGCACTTGAAAAATGTCTGCCTAATTACATTATGACAGATTATCAAGAGTGAGAGGCTAATGTCAGGAACAGAATAAAGGTATTTCTATCATGAACCACGGAGAATAAATGGCCTGGACCAGTGATGACAGATGCCGATGAGCGTGGCATGTAACTCGTAATCGGGAGATGCATCACACAACATATAGCAAACATTACGAATCATAGACAAGGTTAAGTTAAATTTACCACCATACCAATGGGCCCGGCAGTGAAGCCGATTACCCATTTCTCCCGCCTGGGAACCCGAGCTCGCCTTCCATAACCATACACGTTTCGTTTTGAGAATCCGTCTCCCGCACAAACCCAGACTCCCTTTACGTCTCCCCTTCGCCACAACCAAGCCGAAGATGTCTACTCTCAGACCCGAATCTTTAAAATCTTCAAACTGCAACCTGCAAGTAATAGTCCTGTCCATCAAAGATGCCAACCACTCACCAGAGCAACTGCATCGCCATCCTCTCTCTCCCTGTCTCCCCTCTCCCCTTGCATACGGAGCCCCCTGGCACTCACCTGTTCCTCGTGTCCGGCCCTCGATTGCCAATGCCAATGTCATTGCCACTGCACGCAACGTAAATATTCATAACATCACCACCGGTCACCTGTAACTACGCCCACAACCATACCTACATACACTCCCTGGCTAGTTACCATCCCATCATCTGCATATTGACGGCCTCCTAATGCAGGCATCAGACAAAGACATCTATATATACAATTAAACTGCAGCTCATCAGCTGCCACAATAGACTTACAGACACATTATTGCCTCTCTCACTCTCACAAGGCGCCAACAGAGACTTACACAAATCTATGTAAGAAAGGTGATAAAGATGAATGGCGCAGCTCAACCCTGTTGCCACACCCTAATCAATGCTTTCAACCCAACATCGCACACCATTCATTTCTCTCTGCATACATCATAACACCGTCATCCAGTAAAAAAAAAAGTCACTCCGTCCGGTCCCTGAACCTCACGACACGATCTCCAACATAAACTCCAAAGGGTCTTCTTTTTCATTGCTCAACGACACGTTGCGATAAACTTACCCTTCAATTCGCCAAGCGCCACCAGCCTGAGCAAATTGTCTCGGGATGCAATCGTAGAATATTGATGGAAAGCTGGAATTACAGACGAGGCGTGTAATTGACTAATTCAAACAGGCGATTTGACTGCAGCCACTAAAAAAACTAAAACAAAGAAAATGTCTCATCTCAACTTGTGATCTCCATCACCGCTCCAACCCATAGCAGTGATTGCGATGGACGTTTCGATGTATCCTAATATAGCACATGTGGCATTGCGTCAGCCGAGGCTCGAATGTGGTGTAATATGAGGCGTCATTGGTACATCTTATCGATAAGACCAAACAGGCCAGCCAAGCTATCACAATCGGCATCAACGTCACTGTCACCGAAGTGCCATCAAGACCACCCTCATCGCCAACCAAACTCACAGCAACAAAACATCCAACATCCAAAATGTCATCTCAAGAAAAGCAAAACCAAATAAACCCCATCGTCCCCGACGCACTCCTCCACAACACCAAGGTAAACATCCCCCCCCCCCCCCCCCCACAGGCCTGAGTCCCCTCCTCACTAACACCGCGCCTACCCCCACCAGGTCCTCTCCAACCTCCAATCTCTCACGGCCTCCCTATTCGGCATCGCCGCCGGCATCCTCGGCCTCGAATCTTACTCCGGCTTCCTATTCTACATTTTCTTTACCTTGTTGACCGTCATGTTATTCCATATGTTGTGCGTGATGCCGTCGTCGGTGGCGGTGGGGAACGGCCCGGTGAACGTGGCGAGGTATTTTTATGGGGCGGGGGAGTTCTGGGTGGGTGGGTTGACGAATGGGTTTCCGGGATTTATTTTGACGTGGACGTTGTTTTATGGTATGGTGAGGGCGTGAAGAGGGCAGCTACGTAGTTGAGGTATCGGTTATAGAAAGAGGATAGCAGTGTGTATGTCAAATACTTTATGTGTATGCTGGCGTTTGGGTTTAAATCAATTCATTACAATTATACATCAATCATCTCTATATTTTTAAGTGAATCTCTAAGAATCCCATCTCTGTCTCCCTCAACTCCACTCCTCATCCAACCACTGCGCCTGAACTGCACTAACCTTTTTCAAATAATTCTTACTCGTAAACACATTCTCCAAAAACATCACCGCCTCCACCTTCCTCCCATGCAAGACACTCGCCGGATGAATCGCCACCACCTGCCTCCCCACCACCGTCTGATAACTCATATCCGGATTTAACATCGCCGTCATCGCCAAAAACCCCTTCAAAAAGCACCGCAAGATATCATTCGCCTTCTCCGGGCTCGCCGGCACAAACTCCTGCGGATCCGGCGGCGGCATATCCGAGATAAACTTTATCTTGACGGCGAGGCCGCGTAGCTGCTTGCGGATTTTCATGGCTTGGCGCATGTTGCGGACGTTGATGCGTCGGGCGTTGCACCAGGTGGTGCGGTTGGCATTCTCGGAGCAGTATAGTTGCATGGTGGTTAGGTAGGTTAGGAGATCGCCCTCTCTGCGGAATAGCTGCGCGCGAGTTTCTTCGATTTCGTCACGGGATTCGTCATTTTGGATGTGGAGGAAGATATCTTCACCGGCAGTGATACAGGAGATGATGTCGATGACTTCAAGAAGGCAGTCGAATTTGGGATCAGCAGATTGGATCATGACGGCACCAAAACGGGGGTTAAGAGGAAGTTTGGAGATCCGTTTGCCAAGGTCGGTGATAGCACCCGTTTTGTCGACAGCGCCGATGAGATTAAGCTGAATGAGGGCATTCTCAAGACCCTCAACGTCTGGCATATCGATAAGAGGGAATGTCTGCACGTTCGCAATACCGTAAGCCTTCATCGTCAAAATCGCTGTCATGAGGTCCGTCCGGAGAATCTCGGGGAGATCCCGTTCTACCAATGACTCAAATCCTTCCTTGGTGTACAACCGGTAACATTTACCAGGCCCTTCACGACCAGCACGACCAGTTCTCTGGACAGCCGATGACATGGAGATGGGCTTCGCAAGGAGCGACTCCATACCCAATCTCGTGCGGAACTGTTTCACCTTTGCCCTTCCTAGATCAATGACATATCGGACACCCAGTACGGTAACGGAGGTCTCGGCAATATTGGTTGCCAGCACGATCTTGCGCGTGAACTTTTCCTTTGGAGGTAAAAAGGCTGCGTGCTGGGCCTCCATGGACATCTGACCAAAGAGCTGACACACCTTGATCTTAGGAGCGTCGGAAGGCAGGGTAGAAGAGTACTCTTCAATGAGCTTGGCAGTTGTCTCGATGTCCTCCTGGCCAGTCAGGAAAGCCAAGATGTCACCCGGCAGTGGCTCCTGAGTGTGAACTTTGAAGACAGTCTTGAGGAGGGAGTCCTGCAAATCGTTGACTGGTTCCTTGGTGTGGAAAACCTCCACTGGGAACTGTCTACCCTTAACCTTCAACACCTCCACTTTTTGCTTCTGCCTCTCTTCCTCCTCATCACCAAAGAACTTGACCATCTCCTCCACATCCGCCGTCGCCGACATAACCACCACCTTCAACGGAATCCCACCTCTCCCCGCCGCCTCTTCCCGCCTAATCTTCTTCAGAAACCCTGCCACCAAATCCACATCCACACTCCTCTCATGAATCTCATCCACCACCACCGCACTATACTGCCTCAAATACGGATCTGCCAACAACTCCTGCAACAGCATACCCTCCGTCAGATACTTGATGCGCATCCCCTTGGGCACACAATGATCGAACCGCACACTGTACCCCACCAGCCCCTCCGGCCGCTGCAACGGACACCCCGCCTCCTGCGCAACGCGCTTCGCCAACGTCGTCGCTGCCACTCGCCGCGGCTGCGTCACCGCAATCATCCCGCCGACCCCCCTCGGGTCTCGCTCTCCTTCTACGCGCACCGTCCGCCGCTGACACCAATCCTCGGTGAACAAAAACTGCGGAATCTGCGTCGATTTACCGGATCCCGTTTCACCGACGACGACTAGCGTGTCGCTTTTTCTCAATGCCTCCCGGACACTTTCCCGATATGCCCACATGGGCAGCTTCATCCTCGTCTTGAGCAACTTTGGATTCTCCACAAACTTGGAATTCCGATGATTCTTGCCATGGAAGCGGCCTTTTTGTTTGCCGTTCGTGCTGTCGGCGGTGGAGGGTTCAAGAACGGGTGTGTATTTTGATGTCGGTTCGGGAGCGAGAGGGGGAGTTGGTTCTTTGGGAGGGGAGGGTTTGGCGGGGGCGTCGAGGAGGAGGGAGAGGGAGACGGGTTTCCCGTTGATCATGACAACGTTAGGGTCGTGTGAACGTTTCTTTTTCTTGCGGGGTGGTTCGTTTGTCATTTTGCCAGTTGGTCGCCAAGTTCGTTATCGATTGGGACAGAATGGATATGGAAAATGGTTCGATGATAGACACAAAAGCGCAAGAATTGGTGTCTGTTAGTGGGATCGAGGTCAAGTCGCAAAATAATTTTCTAGTTATTGCTGACACCCCTGTTATCAGATTGTCATATCGGGTTAGGATATACGAGGAAGCAATACGCCAGTGAGTTTCTCGCAATACGGTGTTCACGGCTGTATTAACAGTGATTCTCTCCTCAATCTGTTGGTATACGGTGAATTAAGAATCATTAAAGAATCGAGTCACATCTTCCGTAGAGATTGCAGTTGGCAAAACTCGAGTCTGAACTGCCGCAAACCCTATAGTACACGACCACGTACCACCAAACTTATTGTATTCCCTTTAGGGTTTGTCTCATGAACGACATGCCACCAACTGAATAAAACACGCGAAACAGCAATCTCCGTAAAGACAATATTTCCATATATGTACTTCCAAAAACCATCTCTAACAATCATGATATACGTATAAGGATTCAAAAAGATAAAACACTCTCCCCGCGAGCTCCTATCGCAAAAGAACCATCTTGTCCCCCTTCTCTCTAACTTGTAATCCCAAGCCACACCGCCCGACCGGCCGCTTACCGGCCCATCTTCTGCCTGAGACGGTGGTTGGTATCCTGCAGCGTGCCAATAGCAGTATCGGTCTTTTGAACGTCATTAGCATTCCAATTCCTATCACAAGACGAAATCTCAAGAGACCACCAGGGCCACTCACCTTCTCAGTAAGGCCCGGAAGTCGGGTATTCGACTGCTCTATCTGATACCCAATCATCCGAGCATTCATGTTAATCCTGCTCACAGCATCGCCAATAATATCGATGTTCTGGTCAATCTCGTCTTCATTGCGATCCGCCTCTTCCTTGAACCCTTCGTCATCAAAGTCGAAGCTGAGTTTGTTCTTGCCGCTATTCCGCGCAAAAGTGCTGTTCGACTTCTCCTCATTCATCTTATTCTGGAAGGCCCTTTGACGATCGTGGCGGGCCGCTCTCGTCTCGTCCTCCATCTGTCTCGCCATCAGATCTCTCTCTGTCTTCTCAGCCAACTCCCTCTCTCGCTTCCCGCGCGTCCGGAAGTTGAACATGTGGTCCGCCGTCGCCAGATCCTTCACAGCAGCCTTAGCCTGTCTGGTCTTTGCATTAGAAATGTCCATGTTGCGCTCATAATTGTCCAACGACTCTTCCTGTCTTTGGATACTTTCAGAGATGTTCTGTCCCTGCGCCTCAATCTGACTGGTGAGCGCCAGGATACGGTTCGTCGTGTTGATCGTGTCGCTCTGCTCCTGGAGAACCTGGTTGTACGTTCCCTTGACCTCGCGCTCATCGGGGTCCTCTTCTTGAGTAAGATCATAGTATGGCTGGCGACCGCCGCCAGGTGGGCCCATAGCATTCGGATCGTTGGCATTAGCATATGGGTTCGGCGCGCCGTTAGCGCCACCGGCTGCCGCAGCATTGTTCGCATAAGGGTTGCTCTGGAAGCCACCATAACTACTCCCCACTGGCTTCGCGCCAGCCATGAGCTGATCGCGGGAGTTATCCTGAGTGCCATAGCCACCACGGTTCTCACCGTAGTTAGATTGGCCGTACTGGTTGGAGCCGTAGCCACCGGAGGCACCGTAGGTGGTGTTGCCGTACGGGTTTTGTTTGGGGGCAGGGGATTGGCCGTACGAGTTGTTACGGTTTGGGGCGGGGCCAGAGGGTCCGGGGCCGCGCATGTTGTTCATGCGGGGAGGGTTCGGGTCTTGGGAGTGGTAGCTGGGGGCGGCGGAGACGATGGAGGGGGTATAATTGGAAGCGGGAGCAGAGGCATAGGGGTTTTCGGCAGAACCGGAATCGGACTCCTTCTTGTCCTTTTTGAATTTGTTAAGGAAACCCATTGTGGCGATGGAGTATTGGTTGATTGGTTGGCGACAAATGTAGTCGTGTGTGGCTTTGGGCGATGGTTATGTCGTGATAAACAGAGGGATAGAGGCAAGTTGTGGATCAACTTGCAATGAGATGCGACTGGTCGCGCTGTGGAGATGATAAAAATTAGAAATAAAAGATTCTCTTTCTTTTTGTGATGGCGACGGATTGAGATTAAAACTGGTCGAATTGAAGGAGAACAGAGTTTCGGCAGTTTATAACGCAGCAGAACTCTGTCGTGGTGGTGGTTATGGAGGTAACAGCGTGGAGGTCTGTCCCTACAGGCAGATTATAGACGTACCAAAGATGTATTTTTTTTTTGTTTTTTTGTTTTTTTTTGGGGGGGCAGACAGATGTGTGCTGCTGCAAGATGCTGATCCAGCCAGAGGATTGGTGATTGGACGGTGAGATGATTAAGGAGTTTCTTGTTTTATGGATATTGTGTGTTGAAATCAATTCGATGCTGACAATAACAGTGATGAATCGTTTTGATTGATTGGACGGGTAAATATTCAAAAATCTGATGCGATGGAGGCCAGCTTCGAGAAAATAGCGATATTCCTGGAGCTATCGCAAATTAAGCTTAGCTTTCCTTTCTTGTTTCTTTTTTTTTTGGTGAAATTTCAATCGAATCAATCGACGTTGACAACAAGAAAAAGAAAAGAAGAAAACGTATATAATGACCAATTTGCAAAAAGGAAACAAAGAATTCAAATATCTTCTAAGAATTTGATTTTCTCGAAACAAGGGCTCGGTTCAGCCAAAACGGTTCCAGGTTGGTTTGAGGAACAAACGGGCAACTACTGCGAACGGCCACCGATGCTATGATAAGATGGGGTCCAACAAGGAGGAAGGAGCCTTTGGAGTGTTTGTTTGTATGTAGATATAAATACTCACAAAAGTCCTGTAGAGAACATTTAGAGAGGACAACAAAGTAAGCCGGGGAGATTCTGCGTAATCATATTAACGATAATATCTGTCTCGGCCGATGTCAGATGTCGCCGGTTGCTGCATGTTGGCTGTGTGAGGGCCATGTATGATGCTTGTCCTAGGCAGTCAACATTAACCTCCTCTAGTTCTTCCCAACGATATAATCGGCACTTATCAAAGTCCGTTTCTAACATGAAGCCATTCGCAACATGTGAATCCCACCCATTGCAACTAGCCAGAGCACCACGGGCCGTACATGTTTTACCATTCATGGTCCCCTCCACCACTCAGACGACATCCTAGACCAATGCTACCGTAGAATTCCAGGAGACAATCATCTTGAGTTCTCAGAATACGTATTCACATAACCATATATAACAAAGGATTTAGTTCCAGCAACAACATGCGACAATCAACGTAACACTGCCCCTGGAGGAAGCCAGTCTGCAGCGAACCCTCAAGCAGTGATGAAGTGTGGAACGATCTAAATACTTGAATTCCTTGTCTTGAACTGTCAAGACAAAGAAATTGCTTAATCTAGAAAATGATCAAAGTCAGTTCATTGAACATGTCGTCTATTGTTGGATACGGTTGTTACCTCCTATTGAGTGCATCCAATAATGAAACTCGGTCTAATAGGGTTACATACCCTAACACACCGTCCCATGACTGTGACTAAACAGACAACAGCGATGAATCAGTTATCGAACGAACTTTATTCTTTCCCCGTCATTGTGGAACCCTCTGTGACTATATCTTGACTCACAATCTCACTATCGCCACAAGGCTACTGTCAACCACATTCACCTACCAATAGACATTTGGGACCCCATAAACCTGGATATTCCCCTTACATAACCTACGATCCTCTCCTACGCACGGCGCCCTAGTCCTTCATCCGGAGTGACCAGTCATACGGCCATGTGCCATTGAATTAACCATAGTGAGTGTTTAATACCTTCTTTGATGTCGAATAAACAGCGAAACCTAACCCTTGATAGCAGATACATATACTTTGCATACATACGACGTGGTTTTGTCACCGCTAAGCCATCCTCGGAAAAGGTGAGAGATTTAAGATACAGACCAAGTTGTGATATCTGGCTTTTGATGTTAAAAGATATCAGTGTTGGTCATCATACGCATTCGATTCTTGGACATTCGAAAGGATACCAATATCATTTGATATATCGATAATATATATCGATAATATCAGCATCATTACACTGTCGCCTGTTATATCCGGCGAGTGCACACACACACACACACCCGCACACAAATCATCTCAACCACAAGATGATCACCCACATATCCACAATTTTCCGCCTCTCTTTAACACCGTTCATAACAAGAATCTCCGCATTATCTCAAGTCCACTGAGGAGCCAGGAAATCTTCGCTTATTCTACACTATACCCATTTTTCGTCTAAGCTACTCCCCACTTATCTCGCAATCCCGCAATCCTGCAATCCTCTACACGCCGACCATCACCATGGCCGCAATATTTACCAGTGACCCAACCCCCCACCGTGTCTCTTCCCCATGGCCTAGCGCCACTACTCCTCCCTCCCGCGCAGCACCCCTCTCCGAAGATCCTCCGTTCGGCGCTCCCCCCACCCACCTCTCCACTTACAGCATCACCCGCCTCCAAGCAGAACCGGAAATTGGCCCCGCTGAATACAAGCTCCACCTTCTCCTCCGTCCCCGCCGTCGCTTCAAATCCATGAGCACCTACACCATCACCACCGAGGATGGCCGGGTGCTTCCAGCGCCGCAGATGGCGTTATCTGGAAACGGTAACAGGCAAGATCGCCTGCAGCATCTGACGACGCAGTTGCTATGGCGAATGCAGCAGTCATCACCTGCACATACAGGGGCGTCATCGGATACGGTAATTCCCAAGATTCCGGAAGGAGAGTTAGATATTGACATGGTGCCGGTGCCGGAGAAGTTGCCACCGGGGTTGGAGGAGTCGCAGGGAGCGTTGTATGAAATTGGGGTTGCCGATGACGGGACATTGGTGGGGTTGACAAAGTCAGAGATGGACGAGAGTATCAAGATATTGCGGGTCATGGCGGTGAGCTTGAGGTGTAGTGTGGAGGTTTTAAGGATGATCATTGTGGGAGAGGCAGAATGGGAGGAGGAAGGAGAGGTCAAGAAAGGGCTGCTATGGGTTGCGGAAGCGTTTGTTACTCCGGGGTTGCGGGGAGGCGCGTGGCACAGCTGGAGTGCGGATGCGGAGGTTGACAATGTTTCCGAGACAGAGCAGTTACGAGTATCGTTAACGGGGCCGACGACATCAGGAAAATCGACGTTACTAGGGACTCTAACGACTGGTACGCTGGATTCTGGACGGGGAACAAGTCGGCAGCGATTGTTGAAACATCGACATGAAGTGGAGTCGGGACTGACATCGTCGGTGGCACAGGAGTTGATTGGGTACAAAGACAAAGCCATTTCCAACTATGCTTCGCATTACAATGATAGATCATGGGGTGAAATTCACAGTGCCAGTGAAGGAGGCCGACTTGTGTTTCTTTCAGACTCAGCAGGACACCCGCGGTATCGGAGGACAACGTTACGAGGGATTATCGGATGGGCACCGCATTGGATTTTCTTGTGCGTTGCTGCTGATGATAATGGGGGAGGCTCCGGTCTGGACTTGGCCATGAGCCATCTCAATCTTTGTTTGAAGCTCCGCATGCCAATGGTTATTGTCGTGACAAAGATGGATCGGGCGCAGCGCGAGGTATTGCAACGGACATTAGGCCGATTGCTGACGGGAATAAAGAAAGAGGGCCGTGGCGT
Organism: Ambrosiella beaveri; assembly: GCA_030294605.1. Taxonomy (NCBI): domain Eukaryota; kingdom Fungi; phylum Ascomycota; class Sordariomycetes; order Microascales; family Ceratocystidaceae; genus Ambrosiella; species Ambrosiella beaveri. The sequence goes on from JARQWA010000057.1 coordinate 95,076, forward strand.
TAGTATCGTGCATCCGGATAAATCAGGTAAGGTCACTGGGGAGATCCCAGAGGCCGACTTAACCAAGGTGAAAAAGGTCACCGACGGAATCAAGAAGTCGGGGGACTTTTTGGTGATAGTGCCAATCCTGCTAACGAGTGCGGTCAATGGACAAGGCATTGGTCTTGTCCATGCATTGCTGTCTACGCTACCGAAACCACCATTGCCTCAGTCTATTCCAGGCGGCACCGATACTCCACAACCTACCGCCATCTTCCACATCGACGACGTCTTCAACGTCCCCATCACCTCAACTCTATCTCCGATTACCTCCAAGTCTATACCCGACACCGTCATCTCAGGTTACCTCCAGCACGGCCCTCTTTCCCTCAACGACGAGATCCTCCTGGGTCCGTTTCTCCTCAACTCCGATGACTCTGATCACGAGAAGCAGAAACCCGCTGATCAACCCTCCAACGACACCATCGGGCTCTCCGTTTCCCACCCGACATCAGAGGAACTGGTGCAGCTAGCTCTGGGAAATTGCGACATGGCTGCCAGCACCGAGGGCCGCTGGGTCAAAGGAACGATTATCAGTTTACGCAACTTGAGATTGCCGGTGGGCAAGCTACTAGAGGATCAAACCGGGACCATCGGCATCGTCACTGAGGGGGCGCCCATTTCCATTCGCCGGGGTATGGCAATTGTCAAGGGGATATCGAACCCCGCCGCTCTCCCATCTGCCGCTGCAATAACGGTATCCTGCCCGGCCGATACAACCACTTTGACCTCTGGGCAACTCGTCAATATCTATGTCAACTGTGTCCGTTCTGCTGCGCGTATCAGGAAGGTGGTGAGTATATACTCTGGGGGCTCCGGCAGTGATGATGGCGGCATGTTTGGTATGGACGGAGACGGTGATGGGCATGAGGATGAGGGGGATGAGAGGAGATATAAAGTTACGTTGGATCTACTAGCGAGGAGGGAATGGGTGGAGGCCGGAAGTACGGTGGCGATTTTGGAAGGGAGTGCCAAGGACAGGACGGGGTTGGAGAGTGTGGTTGGGGAAGTAATAGGAGTGGAGTAAGGTGTTATTTCTCTTTGTTCTGTTTCTAGATAACAATAGATATTATTATTGATAGATATTCAATATTTCAGAGCATATTTTTACGAATAGCTAAGTTGTATAGTCGGTCAAGTGTAGGGTCTGTAACCCTGCTGAGATTTCTGCAGTATTTGTGTACAGTCACGCAATACTCACACATTAACCAATCAACGACCCATTATGTAATCCCCTCGGCACCAACCCAACATCATCACCACTTACACAAGATTTACAACAACAAAAACAACAAGAATTTCACTTTCTACCGCATCCCCCATCCTCCCACCCCTTCATTCCACTAATAAATCTAACATCCCTACACATATAAAACAGCATACAAAGCAACCATAACAAAAACTATGCTCACCTCCACCACCCCCCGCCTCCTCGCCTCCATCTCCCCCGCAGCCTCGCAACTCCGCGCCGCCAACCGGTCGATCCCACTGCTTCTGCCGATCCCGTTGTACCGGCGGTTGCTGAGGGCGCACAGGGTGTATTTGTCGAGGGAGATGCGGATGTTGGGGGATGAGTATGTGAAGGTGGAGTTTCGGGCACATAGGGGGTTGGAGAATGCGGCGCAGGTGGTAAGTTTTGGGGTTTGGGAGTTTGGGGGACTTAGTGGGAATGGTAGAAGAGAGGACAGAGAGAAAGAGGAAAAGAGATGGATGGAGGGTTGAAGATGATATTTTGAGATGGAGATGGTGAACTGTGGAATGTCGTGGCTAACTGGGTGATTAGCTTGGCTTTCTCACCGAATGGCAAATGTACCTCCAGAAAATCGAGGGCGACAACTGGCGCGGAGAGAAAATGGACTATACTAAAATTGAACGGCTATCCGGTAAGTTTTTTTCCTCTTATCTGATCATCATCGTCATCACAAAACGCCAAATTATCCATAACTAACCTCACTTCACCATCTCCTTCTTTTCACCGCTACCAGAGGATCAAATGATTCAACTCTATGACCTCATGCAAAGTATCAAGAATCCATCCGCGGGGCCCATTGACGCTGCAAAGTTAAACGGCAAATGGGGGGTAAAGGAGGATAAGGAATAATCGAATTAGACCCGGCGGGTAATACATGGTAAGACCATGTCACGATGATGGTGTAGGTCGAAGGTATAGGTATATATTCATGTATAAAAAATGTAACAAATCGAGAAATTATCCATTTAGTCAAGAACCGTAAAAAGAAAAAAAACCACAAAAATCAGCAAAACAAATCCCTCACCAATGCATATCCCATATCTCATCTAAACCAGCAAAAAAATCATCAAAATCATAACATAATTATCACGCCTTAGGTGGCGACGGCGCACCCCCCTCCACTACTTCCCCATCCTTTCCCTCTTTCTCCACCTCTTTCATAACCCTCTCTGCCTCCTTCAGTCTCTTTATCTCACCCACCGTGAACCCATTCCCCAGATACCCAAATCGATTACCCCGTCCTCTCCTGTCGCCCCCGGCATACTCATATTCCCAATCCTCACCCCTGAACTCCTTGAGCATCTCCATAAAGTGCAAGCGGCTTCCCGGGTGTAACCCAATTATGGCACCCGTCGGGTGCTTGTACCACGACGAGCAAGGGCCGGCCCAGGCGGTGCGGGGAAGGAAGGCGGTGACGTGTTCGTGGTAGTCGGCAATGGCGTCAGGAGACGGGACGAGGGACACGACCATGGTGGTTTGCAGTTTGGTAAGGGCCTTGGAGATGTAAGTGGCAATGTGCTCACTCAACGTGAAAACAGATCCATGGGCAATTGGTGCGTTGGGACCGAGAAATTCTAGGACTAAGTTAGTGGCACTGACAACAAAAACAAACAAAGTCCGACAAGAAACTTACTGAAAAAGTTGGGCATCCCTTCAATCCCAATCGACATATAAGACTTAGGAATCTCCCTCGCCCACACCTCCTGTAGATTTCCCCGTCTCCCCACAATGGGAAACGCCGGTCTAAAACTCGTCTCGAACCCAGTCGCACAAACCACCACATCCGCCTCCACCACCTTGTCCCCAATCACCAAGCTCTTCTCTGTCACCCCAGTGATCCCGCTCGTTTCCAGGTGTACATTCGGCCTCCTAAATGCCTCCAGATACCCCGGTGCCGGCGTCAGCCTCTTGCACGAAATTGGAAACTCAGGGATCAACGCCTTGCAGAGATCCTCGTTTCCGCCGAGCATCATCATCATAAACTCGCAGCATTTGTTGGCAGCCCATTTTTCTTGGGGGGAGTTCTCAATCAAGCTGATGGCGAACTTGACGTGCATGTCGCAGTCAAGGGCATCAGCGAACATGTCGTACAATGCGGGGTCAGCCTGGAAACGGGCGATTTGTTCAGGGGAGAAGTTGTCCTGGGCATCCATTTCAATCTTGTCGATAAGGGGGCCCAGAGGGCCCATACGCATCATGGCGACTCGTGGTGGGAGAATCCAGGTGGGTGACCGGATGATGTGAGTAAGGGAAGCGGCATGCTCGGTGATGTAAGGGAGGACTTGAACGCCGGAGGCACCGTTGCCAATGACAATGGTCTTTTTGCCCGAAATGTCGAGGTTCTCAGGCCAGTTGGCAGTGTGGACAAGTTGGCCCTTGAACGAATCCAAGTTTGGGATATCGGGAAACTTGTACTGGTTCAGAATACCAGTAGCATCAATGAAGACGTTCGCCTTGTCCACAAACCGTTGCCCCTCGTGTTCCACCGTAACCTCCCACATCTTTTTGGTCTCCACCCACCTCGCTTCGACGATCCGATGCCTCAGCTTAATTGTCTCCCCCATTCCCTCATCCCTCACAATCTCCTCCAAGTACTCCCTAATCTCTTCCGCCCCAGCACACAGATTCCCCCAATCCAACTTTTTCCTCCACGAAAACTGGTAGTTCATTGACGGCACATCGCACCGGCACCCCGGATACCGATTCTCATACCATGTCCCGCCCACCGCCGGGTTTTTTTCGTACACCACATGTTCAAACGGACCCGGGAGAGACAAGCGGAGCGTACGGATCAGATTGATCCCGGAAGCCCCAGCCCCAGCGGTGATGATGCGGAGGGGCTTGGCGAAGCCGAGAGGGACCTCAGGAATCGCATATGGCGGGATCGTGATGCCACCCTGGGCATCGTCGTGTGTTGACAACAGGTGGAGTTGTCGAGGCATGGTGATTATATGGCTGAACAAGTATTTTATCGTTCTTCGAGGTCGACGTCACCAGTGGCTATCTGAAGAAAAGTTGAAGAAAAGAAAAGTGGATGTCTCTCCTGATTTACTTGCTTTATGAAACCGAAAAACTTTTCAACCAAGGCAGTCACAAGAGTTGAAGTGCCTTCCGTATATGGGTGGTGTGATACCAAAAAGAGCAACTACCCCAAAACGCGTAGAGTGTACGACAAGAATGGAACCTGGAAAGTCACTATGAGATGATGATTCAATATAAGCAAACTGGCAAAGATGATGATAAATAAACACAGTAAGACCTATCCCTAATGACAATGTAACAAACTAAGAACAAGATGTAAAAAAGAAGCAAAAAGCCAATGCACGCACTTTGTTTCTCCCCATCCACAACCCTATGATTTCTTATTTTCTTTTTTTTGAATGTATGTTTTATCAAAAATGATTGTACCGCCCCAATAACCAGGCAATGGCAATTCCAGAAACTAGAGAATGCGACAAGAAGAAACAAAAGAGAAAGAACAATGCCAGCCCAGGAAGGAACGGAATGGTTGCGGTGTGGAGGGTCGGAAGGGATAGACCTAAAGTGATCTAATCTTCCGGATAGTGTGAAGAAGGGGAGGGGGGATGAGATGTTATATAGATATATAACAAGTTATACTGATCTTGCTGGGAGCAGGAAGTTCAGTCGGCCGAGGGCATGAGAAGAGAGGGGGAGACGTCGTGTATTAGTGGTGGTGGTGGGGGGTGGGGTGGAGGTGAGGTAGAGGTGTGTAGTATGGAAGTGGATATGATTTGGTGAAAAGAGTAGTTGGCCCTGGCTGAAAGTGGCGTTTATGTTTGGTGACTGGCGATGTCTCAATATCTATCATCAATCAACGACCAGGAAACCAACCAACCACTTTCTTTTCTTTTCTTTTGTTTTTTCTTCCTTCTCGTGCAGCGACCAATGAGACTTTGGATATCGCTATGTCTCCTCCCGTGGCACCGACCGAGAATAGACAGTGATCGCCTCGACTGCGTCTATTTAGTTTGTTTAAACAGCAGAGCGTCCCTAGAGGAATCTCCCGATATCCCGGAATCGAACAAACGGGACGATAACGAGGTTGATGTGGGGGTGGGGTTTCAATAATTATGTTGATGTGTAGCAAATATAGAGGCAAATATAGAGACTTTTGTTGATTGTCAATGACAATAAAAGCAGGGGGAAGAACGCTATAGAGAATATAAAAAGTATAAGTTGTCGTTAGTGGGTTTACGAGACGAGTGGGGTTTTTTGTGGTGAAGAGTTCACGATTGCGATGAATAAATATTGATGGAAAAGAACACAAGAGAAATGTCTCAAGCACGCATCAAGGGAACGAGTGGAACGACACTGATGAGATTGAATATGTAGATAAATATGTATGTCTCAAAAACAAAAGAAATCCTCGTCAATAACCTCGTGGTACAATCAAGATCAAGAACAGCAGATTTGGAGACAGCGCTTTGGGTTTCAATATATCAAATACTCCATGGATATTTATACAGACTGACACCAAAACGGCTCCCTCGGGATGAAACGTCACTTATCTAGGGTTTATCCATCACAACCTCAAATGCCCATTAACCCTCGCTTGCATTCCCACCTTCTAATCGGGAATTAAAGCATAATTAAACGCAAATAATCACAAATAGTCATCGAAATCTCATTTCAGACAACAGTAAATCCCGCACTCTGATGTCATTGATTCATCAGTGACGATGCAATGACTCGCGCGCGTATTTATTCAATGACGATAGAATGGGTGGGGATTGTTTCCAGGCGCAAAGGATTGCCTGGGGTGGTTGGTATTGCAGGGAGGGGAATAGTTGTACGGATGACAAAGCAGGGCTGAGAGGGTCTCGCGGATCTTCAAACACATTTGGAATATATAAATATTTGAGTAAACATATTTATATATTAAAGATGATTGAGTCACATTACATTCTAGCCAATTGTAAGGCTGCTTCTGACATTGTCTTTGTGGATAATTTCCCCTTATCCAAGACATTAAAGATTTCAATTATTGTATTGTCTTGTTTTGTGTAGATCTTCAACACGAAAAAAATCTGAAGAAAAAAAAAAAAAAAACAGAAAATATCGACTTACATCTTTTTCCGGCCGTGCAAGACTTGGTCGCCACGATTACCCGAAGTGGAAACTACGGCTCAATATGAATAATCATGGATATTTCACTTAACCATGACTTTCAAACGATCCATGATTCGGTGTATATATGGTCATTCATACACAAGAGCCATCCGCAACACACATGATTAAAAAAAAAATAGGCAACCAAAGAACACACCAGGAGGTGCCATCTTGGTAGTTGTCGGCATTTTAGGTTGAACAGGGACGGGACGGGGGCCGTAAAGGTAGCCAATCAGAGGACCGAATTGCCAGAGACAGGGGTCTGGGGTTGGCTGGTGAGAAAGAGGAAGGAGGTGCAGAGATATCATGATCTTGGGGGTTTTTCGTGGATTTTTCGAACAGGTAGTCTAGAGTAAAGTTTTTAGAATGTCAAATGTTTACATGGTGAACAGGCAAACAGATTGTCCATCTATATATATCTCCTCATAAGCAGATTCTCAACCCTTAAAAATCATCTAGAGACCTGTCCATATCAAGATCCCCTTCCTTAGCTATTCAGATATTTGTCTAGTTGAATAATAAATTTTCCTCCGTAGCCGATTTCCCAGATCACCAACCATCATCTATTCGTTCCTTGTAAACCATTTTCTATACTATCTATCACTAACCAACATACACTCCACCCCACCCGAGCTGAACGGGGCGACATGCATCTGCATTCTGCACACCATCACGGTGGCCACGCTCTGCGTCCACCATCATGCCGTAGCCGCCGCCGCCGCGCACCCATCATCGCTTGAAAGGCTTGCTATGGCTATTAGTATCCTTTTTTCTCTTTATTGTTCATGTGCGTATATGTATTTTTGTTTAGAAAATCTAACATCCAGATCACAATAAACACAATATATATATCAAAGAAAATCAGTCTCTCTGTGTATCTTCTCCGTATGCATACTCACCCAGCTTCACATCTCCACGTCTCCACCTTTTTCACGTTTCCCTCCCCCCACCATCACAGCTACTATACGCACATGTCGAATCGCATGACAGTTCGTACATCGGCCAATGAAATCGCCGGATGGCCCCAGCGATGGATGGTGAGGAGAGTTTGTCTGGCGTGCCATTGGGGGGACTTGGCGTGTAGCATTTAAGATTTGGCTTTGGTACATATTTTTTTTACGTATATAGATATCTATAGATATCTATATGTACAGAAGTCCGCGAAGCAGATTTGCGGAGTGTTCATTACCAGTTTGGTAGATATTGACTTTTATTCAGGGACTTTGCGGGATGGAGATATGTATGTATTCCCAGAGTTGGACTGCGCCTGGAATGGTGTATCACATTGAAGGAAGTGATATATGTATGTTCTTATCACAGTGGTACAAAGTGAGATATCGTGACTACATGATTACTTGATCACTTACTCTGCCAACCCCTCCTATACAACAGATGTAAATCTCTCTGCAGCTAATGAACCCATCTCATCCCCTTTTTCGTTAACCGTCTACTCTGCCATCATCACCCCTCATCCCAACCATCGCCTCAAATAACCAAAACCCTCCTCACCGCCTGATCAGGCCTCATAAAGGAGAGTGGCCAACCCGTCCCCTTTGCAAACCCTCCAATCACGTATCAGCCTTGTTCTCCTCAGTCAAATACCATACATGTTATCCAGATATATGTGCTTCTCTTGTCTCAATATTGGCGAATAATTCCCAAGACAAAAACGTGAAAGTAAATAACAAACGCTTTTCATCAACCCTATTTCAGGGTTAATCTATCCTGGTGTAACTGTAGAAAAAAAAACTAGACTCCAACCCTAGAAAACATCAAAATTATTTAACCTCATCAACGTTAGTCCCCACTTGCCTGGATGCCCCTCACATAGTGCCGTCATATCTTACCTTATCTCAGACATTTTCCATATTCTAACATCGTTCCCAACCCAATCAGCTCTCTCCACCTTGTATTCATACTCTGTTCCACTACTCCCTCTCTCGTCACACTGCCACCATCTCTCGATCCCCCGCACCGTTACACATAGCAAACAACCCGGTAACAAACCACTGTCACTATCATCCATCCTCCTCACCTCTTACCTAACTGTTCTATTTCCAGTACGATCAACATCCTCAAAATGGCCTTTTCGTTTGGTTTCTCCGGTGATGACATTGACGAAACCATCACCGTAGCCCCCGTCCCTGCCCCTGCCATCCCAGCACCCACTTCCACTTCTGCCTCTTCATCCCTCCCCACCCCCACCCCCTCCCCCTCCCCCTCCACTGCCGGCGCCTTCCCCATTCAAGGGAAACCCCAACTCCCCGCCATTCATCATCCCCTATCATCTCTCATGGCCACCCTCCCCTCGAAAATCGCCTACGATATCCTCCCCGTGACGCTGGACTCGGGCGAGGCTTTGGAGCTTCCGAGGCGGGAGTTGTGGGATGTAAGGGTGCAAATGATGGCGGAGGATGACGGGGAAGGATCGTCGGATAGGGTGGTAGAGGGGCTGGGGAGCCATGATGTGAGGGCGGGGGTTTATGAGGGGGGGTTCAAGAGTTGGGAGAGTAGTGTGGATTTGATCAAGGTGTTGGCTGGGGATAGGTATGGGATTGTGGGGGCGAAGGGGGAGGGGAAGGTTGACAAGGTTATGGAGGTAAGTGGCTCATGACTTTTGCCCATATCTCCGGAAACTCTCCGGCGCCAAGATTCACTCTAAACAATCATGATTCGGCTTACTAACCCTCACATTAGTTCGGTTGCGGCACCGCCCTGCCCACCCTCGCCATCTTCCGCCGCGCTCTCTCCTCTCATCCCCCCACCTCCCTCACCCTCCTCCTCGCCGACTACAACCCCACCGTCCTCTCCCTCGTCACCCTCCCCAACCTCCTCCTCACCTGGGCCCTCCACGCCCACACCACCTCCCCCGTACTTTCCTCTTCCTCCGCCACCAACGTCTGGTCGATTCCCGGCGAACTCGAGCTTACCGACTCTGTCAAATCCGCCTTCCTCTCCGCACTAGAAACAGCCCAAATCCGCCCAGTCTTTGTCTCAGGCGGGTGGTCAGAGGAGTTTATTCAGGTTGTTTACGGGAACTTTGGGGAGACGGAAGGGGGAAGAACGGTGTTGATGGGGGCGGAGACGATTTATTCGCTGTTTGCGTTGGAGGCGTATAAGGCGGTGCAGAGGAGGGTTTTGCAGAGAGAGGGCAATGTTGTTTCGTTGATGGCGGCCAAGAGGCATTATTTTGGGGTGGGAGGGTCGCTGGATGACTTTGTGAGTCAGGTGCAGGAGGAGGGGTTAACGGTGGAGTGGTTGAGGGAGGAGAAGGAAGGGGTGAGGAGAGGGGTGGTGGAGGTTAAGCTATAAGAGAGGTTTCGAGATTGGTTATAAAGAAAAGCTGTGTTGTTTGTCTCTTCGAATATTCACTTATGTTTATTTTGTTCTGTATATAGCATCCGATCATAAAATGCATTGAAGCTTCCTATTAACAAGCCTAATGTCTCCTGACTTCTGATAACTATGAACCCGCCGCTCTCCCACCCTACTCAACCCCACTGGTATCCCGCCCCACCGAACCTGCCTACCTTATCCCGCGTCCTGCTATCTCGCCAATTCCCGATTTCTCTTTCTATCTTTATCCTTGGTCCTCGTTTCCGGATCTTATTTCATCCGCATAACATGAACCACACCGTGCTGAATACGAGGAAACCAGGCCTCTAAGTGCCACAATCCCAAAACCCCGGATCTCTAAAGCGTTGTATACGAGCTGTCAAATTTAGGTAACTACTTTGGTAGATGCATAACCCTAAGTAGATTATCATGACCATAATGAAGAGACCACAAAGAAAGAATAGAAAAAAAATTGAAACCAAGAAAGCTCCTCATCTGGGAATCGAACCCAGGTCACTTGCGTGACAACCAGGTATGATCACTATCACACTAATGAAGACAGAACAATGACGAGATTTAATCTCGAGGTGCTTCTTGACGGTAGGATGGCCAACGAGATGACAGTGATAGCCAGTGAATGCCGGCCGCCGCACATACCCCTTGATCCTTTGATGTCGAGATAGGGAGTCGTGGTGACCGACAGTTTGATCAAGCATGTTTTTTTTTGAAGTTTTTTTTTTTTTTTTGCAAATATTGATCGATGTGGGTTTATCATATTTCAGATTTTAATCCAAAGCTGATAACTTAACGAAAAAAAAAAAAAAAAGATTAACGCTTACAAGTGATCTAAATGATTGACATATCAGGAGCAAGACGGCCAGATACGAACTGTTTCTATGTGTAAATCGGGAATTACTAGGTGTACGGCAAAATGATAGGTACTTACAAAAACCAGTAAAAATCAGCCTTGATCTCGGTTACATCACACCGGTAATTTGTGAGCTATAGTGCGCTACCCCTTCTATTGACTTGTCTCTTATCCTGTAATGCCCTATATGCCTAGGGTTATATTCTTATATTATAAAACTGAAATGGACTAATATATCAATATTACAATTAATATTTAGAAATATGTGAATTATGTTTAATATTATTAACAAAACACTCTAGAGGAATAAATAAATAAAAAATCTGAAACAGAATTCAACGAGGAATCCAAATATGGTCTCTATTTTTCAATATATACATTGGTTGAATTTATAGAAAATGTTTAAGTTAGTGGTTTTGGACCTCAGTTTTTTCAAAATTCGAAGCCCTGGCACAAGCAATAAAAATAACATCATAGACTCAAAATCCTATGTTTTCATATGATTATAATTAAGGATCTAGCATAGATAGAAAAATAAAAATAACATTACCAAAATCTACAGATCCAGAGCAATTCAATGGTACTTATTGCATCTTGTGAGCATAGAAGCTCATGATTTGTTAGCCTTCTACTTTTACCGACATGGGCTTATCTGTTTTTGTGATTTTTACAAGTACCTTTCGTTTTGCCGTACACCTAGTAATTCCCTATGAATCCACCCGTCAAACTTCTGATCATTACGAACAACCCTAGCTAGCTTTCAACGTTATGAGGTTTTCTTTTACCGAGTTCCGTCTTCCTTTCTTTGTAATCAATTCAGAGATCGAGAACACAGAAAAAAAAAGTCACTGTTGCAACAAGCCTCATCAGCCCCGAAGTCCCCGCTTCTTTTTTTTTTCTATATACATAACCCCCGGAGGTGGTCGGTGTAGCAAAGAAAGTGGACTGCATCTGCATCGCAACGGTCCTACATATGTACCCATGACCGTCGGTGTACTCAAGAGTCCCAGCCATCGAGGTGCAGATAGATGTTTATACATAAGGGGATGCGATGATGTGATTTTATGGTGAAATTGAGGAATGGATCAGGGAAGATTTGTTGGATACATGTTGCTCTGCCAGTTAAAGTCTGGTATGGTTATGCTGATGATACATATATATTTTATGTATATGTGCCTTTAAATGACGAGCTGACTTCCCCGGATTTAAGAAGTGCAGAAAAAAGCCACGAATTTATTGACCTTGGTTGATGATTATGTTTTTGTAAACGAATTCTCCGAACTGGACGATCGGAAATGAGAGTTCTTTTTTTTTCTCGCCGCTGCACAGACTCAGTAGTAGCCCATGCTTCTTCTTCTCTTCTGTTCCTCTTTGGCAATAAAGTGACTGTATCAAGGGAGATTAACTAAATAACCATATTTTTCTCAATTGATAAAAATATACGTTGTGAGTGGCCAGTTAGATACAACATGCAACTGTACAATGGTCGGGCGATGACTACCGAAAGGGTTTGGGTTCCATGTATTTGAATATTGATTCTGGGCGCTTAAAGTTAGAGGAGCAATATTCATGATGGACGCAATATTATCGTCTTTCCCCGCCATTCCAAATTCCCTTCCAAATGTCAAGAAATCCATACCATTCTTTAGTTGTCATCATGAGGTGAAAATCATTTGCCAAACAAGACAAGATCCCGACAACCTCGATGACGCCGAATACCAGCTGGCAATCTGCTACACATCACAATTTGCCAAATGGAAAATTAGGTTCTTGACACCTTATCTATCCAACTTGGCTCAATTCTTGAATATTCACAAGGAAAAGAAAAAGACAAAAACAAACTCTGTGGCTGTGCCGAGTTTGCTGTTCCCACTGCTCATCATCCACTTGGGTTTGCTTAAGTTGATCAGACCTCTCTTTCATATTTCCCTTGCCCTTTTTCATCCCAAAAAATCAATCATGCGGTATTTTGTGCTTCTTTGTCACTGATGTTTTTTTTTTCTTGCCATAGCGCCTTGACCACCCTGGCCTGGTGATATCATTCATTACCGCACCGATATCAATGAATGAAGGGAAAGAGGCACAGTGGGTGTTTGCACTATATGGGTAGTTTGAGGAGAAGGTTGCTAGCGGTAGTTGGTAATGGTTCGTGATGAAAATGGGTGAGATTTTCGGGGTCGTGCGAGTTCAGCGCAAGTAAAGATTTTACGAATATCGCGAGATTAATGGCGGGTTTGACATTTTGTATTTTTTTTTGTCATCTGTATAAATGTAGCACTTTGGCATGTGGGGAGTTGGCGCGGTGGATTATCTTATTCAGGTATCCGAAGAAGCTTACTGGTTCCTGCCACGGCCCACCTCGAATTAAAATCTCAGGCTATTCCTTGACAATATTTATTTGCAGGTGAGATGACAAGCCTTGAGGAATCTTGACTGTATTCCGGTGATATCGCCACCTAGATTGGCGAGGGCCGATGCATTTAGATGAAGCCTATTCATGTTTCTTTCTTGTTGATGCCGAAATCTCTGTCGCCATAGAGTTTGATTGAAATACACAATGCATTAACATCAAGATCAAATTAACCAATATTAAATTTCACAATAGCAATCAACTGTGCCACTGATTCGAAAATCCCGAAGTTGTTGGATCAAACAAATCCATGAGAAAACAATGGCAAGATTGATTATTTAATCCGGTAATTTATACAATTCATTGTCCCTGACTAGTGTCACATCCGCAGTGGATCTCATTAGACGCTAAACCCAAATTGGCCTCATGTCAGTGGTAGCATCAGGCAAAGAAGCCGATGCCTTTTTCGACCTTATGTGATTGTACTAAATCCTTTATTTATTGTTCTCACTTGGCAAGATATCGCGACTTGTATACTTTGAGAATGTCATGAGATGGGTGCATGGCGCAGTTTGCCAGGCGAATCCGAAGGGGCAAGATTAACGAGTGGGCAGCATTCTTTTGTCAGGCATAGGAACTGAGAGTCCGCGGGATAGCGATTTTGCGAGAGCTGGAAGTGGGGCCGTAAGGAGAGACAAAGCACTGGTCCGCAAACAAGCCAAGAACAAGTCGTGGTACTCCTGCCTGTCTGAATACAGAACCTCATGAAACTATCAAGGGAACTGGATCCGGCCACGGACATCACCTTGAATCTCCAATCTCCAGATTCTCTTTTGCCATTGCTGCCCAGAAACACCATTGTCTCATTGTCTCGTTCCAGTGGACAGACGGACAGACCGGGTCAGAAAATACATCTGGATGACCAACATCAAAGAACAAGGTATCCCCAATACCACATCACCAAAAAGGCGCCGAAACTGGTAGTCAATGGCAAATCTCAACACTATGCACAAAAAAAAATTGAAAAAAAAATCAAAGAAACAAGCAATGACCAACCACGCAGCCCATGTCCCCACGACCCAAAATTCGAATTTGATGTTCCAGGCCCAGGGGTCCAAGGTCAGAAAATTGTGGAGAGAAAAGCAAGAGATACAAGTCCCTCCATGCCTCAATTTCCACCAAAAAGATACATTCCCAATCATACCCGGCATCCACGGCGCCCATACTTGGACCTACACCTTACACCCCCGGGCTTCCCACTATCCTTCTGGACCTATCAAGTCAAGTTGGATTCTCTATTGGGAATGTGCCAGGAGGGGAAGGGGAGGGGAGGAGAAGGGAGGAGGGTCCATCTCGGGGACAACAATGAAGGTGCGCAAGGCGAAATGGAAGAGGATTGAGAGAGGGGGCAACTGCCCATTCTTCTTCTTTTCTAGATGGAGAAGGAAGAGTGTGGAGTTTCCAATAGCAAGTGATAAAAATATATGAAGGTCCGGATCCCGCTCTTGCAACCATCTCGTGTTATCCTGTTCCTTATTCATCTATCCGCTCCCTTTTTTTTTCTGTATCATCGTCAAGTCATTCATTGCACCAACCATTCTTGCGGCTCGGCAATTCTTAATATTTAATTCTCTCTTTTTTACATTATAATACTTTCTTTACGTTGATTCGAGCTTTAGTTCTTGTAAGTCTCGGTCAAGCTATGCTGTTGTATTGAGCTCTACGCGGTTCTGGGACATCGTCACTATCAAGAACCTCGAGGATGTTTCTCGGTCATCACTTGACATCCATGACATTCGTCAATATTGATTCTCACAGGAAGTGAATATCATGTTATAGCAACCCAGCCCTGAACCATTCCTTTCCATCAGAGAACACCATCTCTCGCGTTCAAACAACAGCACAAATGTGCCCTCGCCCACATCACCACAATAGCATACCTAACCATTCCCATCCTACAGGTATCTCTTCACACAGACTTTACGATTTAATCAGTACACATATACATTCGCAATGAAGTACTCCAACGTCCTCGCCTCTGTCACCGCTCTGGTCTCTTCCGCCCAGGCTATCAAGTTTACCAACTCTGCCGTCACCCCCGTCACCGACAAGTCCTTCACCCTGACCTGGGACGATGCCTCCAATTCTGTTGATATCTACGTTGTAACCGGCACTACTACTAATGACCTGGCAAGCTACGAGACCGTCGGCAGTACGTATTCTCCAAGAACCTCAAACTTCGTCTTTCCCGTTAACCTAAACTAACATCCGACTTCAGCTGGCCTCACCGGCGGTTCCTACACCTTCACCTTGTCCGCCTCTGACTACGCTTCCGGCGTCTACGCCTTCAAGATTGTTGACGGCGACGACACCAACTACTCTGAGCGCTTCTCTCTTGTCGGCACTAAGGAGGCTGCTTCTACTACTAGCAGCGCTAGTGTCTCTGTTACTACTTCTAAGGCGACCACCTCCGGTGCCACTTCTAGCACTACTAGCTCCGGTGCCACTTCTAGCGCTACTAGCTCCGATACCTCGTTTAGAACAACCAACTCTAGTGCTTCCACTCTCCTGACCTCGACTGTCTCCGCTGCCAACGTCACTACTACTAGCAAGAGCACTTCGTCGAGCGCTAAGACCACCTCTTCTACTGGTAAGTTTTTATCTCCAGATTCGACTGACGTTGGTGTCGGATGACGCCACAGTGACACAAAGGAACATGGTACTAACGTTTGTCGTTTCACTGTAGCCTCTAGCACTGGCGCCTCCAGCTCTGACATTCCCGGCGAGGCTGGCCGCATGGCCTCTCCCCTGGCTCTGATCCTGGTCTCCGCCGCCGCCATGGTATTCCTCAACTAAGCGTCTTTTATGGAGAGCTGTTTATGAGGGAGGTTATTCATTTGACCACTACTATTTACGCCAGTATCCTAATGATCAGAAAAGACACGGGACTGGACAGAGGTTGTGTTGTATGTAGAGGGATTGGGAAGTTGTCGAAAGGATGTGTTGAGTGTATTAGGATTTTAGGATTTGACGATTTGTATTGGTTTTCAGGACATAATAAATGATGCATACGGAACTGGGGCTGCGATTAGTGTTATCATGTTATACCACATGGATTTGTTTGGATTCCTAGTTTTTGTTTGCCAAGATGTTTTTTTCTCTGCAGGTATTCTGTATATTGTGGATGTGAAATGTGTGATATTAACGAATTGAATGGTGATGCTTACGAGTATGCACAAATATTGTAGTAATCACACTGTCAAAAAGATACGTATGTTAAATTTTAAAGATAAATCAATAAATCAATAAATCAATAAATACTAAGTCCAAAAAAACAAGAATATAAAAAACTATATCCAAACACCATTCCGTATTCTTGCTATCCATCTTACACCACGACAATATCCATCGTCACAAGATACATCACCATAGCCACAGCTATACCTACAATCACCCCATCCTTACAGCTTATGCGGCGGCTGTCCCGATCTTGCCCCGTCCGCCGTCGCAATCAACACCACCACCATGATATCGTCAACCTTGCCACCCGTCCACTTCTGCCCCTTATACGCCTGTCTAACTGCTTTGGCAAACGGACTATCCCGTCTCTTCTCCAACGAATTCGCCTTCGCCGTCAATGCAATCCGCGATGCCACCAGTGATTGCAGCGTACTCTTTGAGTCCAGCATCTGGCCATCCCGGGGCTCCGGGAGCCGAGTGAGTTCCGACAGGTTGGGAGCAGCGTGCATGGCGCCGTCAGAACCGACATACCAGGCACCCGAGCCCAGCATCATTTTGGAGACAACTTTCAGAATGTCTTCGTTGAACATGTTATCCCAGACACCATCCGAGGCAAAAACCAGGACATCGCCGTGGCGGAGCTCGTGTTCTGTGTGCTCAGCGTTAACGGGCATATCACTCAGGTGGGCGCCACCGTACGCAGCCATGCGGGCGGCCATCTTGGGGGGGATAATGGAGAGTTGATAGGGTGTGTTGAAGGCATGTTGTTGCGCTTCAGAATAGGCATGGACGGCGCCGAGGCGGAGATGGATGAATCCAGAGTCACCCAGGTTGGCCACGTCAACATGGCCAGCGGGAGACGCGACAGCAACGACAGCGGTAGAACCACCAGCCGTGATGGACTTGTCGTTCTTAACAGTGTCGTAACCAGCCTGGAGGAGGGCACGGGCGCCAACGTTAGAAGGGCCGCGGTGGTTGAAAGCGATCATCGCCATGTAGTCGCAGAGAGCGTGGGAGAAGTCGGCAGGGTCAACACCGGACTCGGTCCAGCCACCGACACCGTCGGAAACACCCATAGCAACGGCACCTGAATCGCCCAGGGGGGAGATGAAGAAGGCATCGTGCCCGGATGTGGGGCGCTCGGCAGCGGACTTCTTGTGGGGCGGGATGCGCAGAAAAGGATTGAAGTGGTGGATGCTCCGGGTAGCGTGCCACTCCTGGTCCTTGCCGAGGAACGCAGCAGCGATACCGTAGCTAAGGTTTGTGGCTTGGGGAGCAGCAGGCGGTGGAGGGTTCTGAAAACGGCTCATGGTTGTGGAAAAAAGACGCGTTGAAGGGATTGAGGTCGTGTTGGAACGAGAAAGAAAGGGCGCGGCCAGCGAGTGCGAGATGGAGTGCAGGTTGGAATCGGCAAGACGCAACGAGTTGCGGGCAGCAGCGAGACTAGATACTCGCATGTGTGTGGGATCTATAATACAAAGAAAAACACAAATTATAATAAGCCACTGGTCAAGCATATCACACGCGGCAGCAAATTGGGAGAGACAGCGGATGGGGGTGAGTGGCAACAGGGCTAGAGCGCTTAAAACAGACGGGGGATAAAAGGTAGGTGAGCTGTGGGAGCGTTGCAAAGACCTCTAAAGCCAAGCTTCAACTCGTCAACAATCAACAATGACAGCTTCTTCTTGGAAGCTAGATCCCATAGTTGATGGGTCTATGGTCAGGAGGAATCTCTGCAGAAGCACTAGCTTAGCTGGTGTGGCGACTGACAGTAGCGAAAGCAAGCCTCGGATGTCACGCCAAGAGCAAAATATGATATATCGTCCAGGGACCCGTAATATATGGTGGTGTATGGGAATTTCTGGTGTAAATATCGCCTTATGTTGAACCGAGTTCGCAGTTAATGTTATATGCAGCTTACAATAGAGCGAAAGGCCAGCGCACACCACTGCAGAGCACAACACAGCATATCGCCAGCAAACTTGCCAGGGCCCAGCATGCAACTGATCTCTATGATGCCCTCGTACACACAGACACTCTGGTCAATTTGTCCTGAGATGACCCAAGTCGGTCTCATGCTGCATTTCGTGAAGTGAGAGTGCACCAGCAGTCTGCGCCTGGACCCGAAGACCAAACACACCCAAGCACACGGAATCAAATCTTGAGACCTTGCTTAAAGAGGTACAAGAGACAAGATGCCAGAAAGATCCTCAGTTTGGGGCACAGGTTGTTCCCCAGATCGAGGCCTGATGCCTACGGACCCCGTCGGGTCCGCTTGGTTGGGAGGTGAGGGGGGGCTTTCGGTGGGATTGGTGTTATGGGCACACATGAACACAAACTGGCTCATCCATTCATTGTGATATCACCACAACAAGATGGCTATAGACCCGAAGGATATGTTGCATAGGCCATCGGAGACAGCCGATATTTGATAGGGACGCAAAACTGTACTGCAAGGGCAGCACATATGACAATGTTCACTCGCTTGATCTCAGTCTAGAGGTATGGGCGTGCCGACAATTCGATGACCCGACAGAAGTGGTTGCAGAGCAAGAAAAACAAGGGACCCCATTTTGTGGGATAGTAAATGTAATATGTGGCATATGTGCATATGTAAGTGGATGGGGATGGGTTTAAACTAGAAAAAAAGGAAGATCTTACAGGCACAGGATACTGTTGAAGGTGTTACTGAAACTACCGATACTCGTCGGAGACCTGCAGATGCAGACGCCGACAGCTGTCCTGAGAGAATAGGCGCCATGGTTCGCAAAGAGGTGGTCAACCTTTGATATATCTGGCCAACCAGATGACACAGTATGCGTGCTTATCGGTGGATTTGGACTGACGGATTCGTATTCAAGGTATGTGGCATATACGGCCCAGAGGTAGAACCGGCGATAAGGACTGTGCTTGTGGTGCCCAGTCGGCTCCGGAATGTGGCGTGACAGACAGCGGCCGGGATCGGGACGGCTGCGAAGCCCGGAATTGAGGGGCAGTAGGAGAGACCTCGTGGGTGCGATTTACTGTCGTGGATGGAATTGGTCGGACTGTAGGAGTTGATGATGGGTTACAATGTGTGGCTTGGTTGGATAATTCTAGGCCGTCGTCGTAGTCGGTGATCCGTAGGAGCTGGGTGCAGCTTGATTGTGGTTCGTTGAAAATTTCACAGGCGATGCACACGCTGCTCTCTCAAGTTTCGTGATGTGCTCCGAGTGCGATACACACAATCATGGATAATCGGATTGACAATGTATATATAGTGGACCTAGGGTCGGATCTAGTTTCCGAACGACAAATAACAATGGTCGGTTCGAGCCTTTTTTAGCTTCCCAAAACAATGGCGTCACTAACTTTTCCTAGCCTTGCAACTCAAAACTTAAAGTGGACCACCACATCCTTCTTGTTTCCACTTTCAGCCTTGCATTGTTCATGATTCAGTTTTTCGTGTTAACGAACTACAGAATTGTAAATTCTGCATCACATCTGACCGATGTAGGTCTTGATTACAGTGTCAACCATGGTCTCATTTGTACACGTGATGCAGCCGGGGCCTCGTGGAGGGCTGATTCTAAGAGACATTGGCCCAGTCAGGATCAACGAGCTGCAACTGCGTCAAATACTTGGGTTAATGACAGTAGACTGTGACCGGTTTGAGATGCAGCATATATTATTGATTTACTTGCTGATTCACTCTAGAGACCATGCAGCTCTATTGGAAGAGACTGATTAAGTACACAAAAAAATTATCAAGATCAGATATACAACATATTGATATGCTCTATATCCGCTGTTTTGGAATCTGATAGTGCCGGATCTACCACGAAATCAATGACAAGCTATGGTGGGGGTAACCAAGGGTCGAAGCAAGCATATCCGGGACCTCGGAAAAGAACGCTTGCTTCCAGAGACAAATTCTGCCGGAAATCGACCGAACCGGCTTGTCGCGGAAATTCCGTCACGTGTTACAGGAAAGACAGGGGCTTGACTGGCATGTTCCCTTTCGGGTATCAATACAAACGACAACAAGAATTTTTCTTCTGGTTTGTACATCTCAGCATTTAAGAAGTCATTAGAATGATATAAACACTTTCAATTCTGTTCACTGTAATTTTAGATCATACATCACATGTAATATTTCATCATGTTTGGTGATGTTTGTTGCTAAGAACATGAGGATATCTGCTTCTCGCCATCAATATAATCACACACCAGGCTCTTTGATTAGACAAACAAATCTCATCTCTATTAGAAAAACAAAAGAGGTTGTGGTGAAAAAAAAGCTTATATGATACGTATAACATGTAGATTGATAACAAATAGTTCCAGACAATTACTTGGAGTTGACCAAAGTTAGGGTTTGCATAAAGTCATACCGATACTTGTTTATTTAGCGCGCTCACCACTGAGAAATCGGAATTTATAGGAATTACCTCCCGGAAACTATCACCTTTAGAGAGGTAAATGCCTGTAAATCCAGCTTAGTCATTCTCTCCACTAACAATGACTGGATCCCCAAAGCCAGCTGCAGGCAGGTTTTAGTAGAGATATTTGCTGAATAAGGAGGTGCTAAAGCACGGTTTTAGTGTCCTGTTGGTGGGATTTTGGCTGGTAGTGTATTTGCTCATTGAAAATAAACAGGCTCTGATTGGCCCTGGGCAGCGCACGACTTCCCCAAATAACCGAGGTGGTTTGTGGGGGGCGTCACAGTAGAATGAATTGAATGACGGGAGAGTCACTTTGACCTTGGCTAAAAAGGTGAATGAAGGGCGGCTTGTTCTTTGGTCACGAGTTGAAACAGGAACCCGAACTAACTAACATTGGCCTGGACTTGATTTCCGGGTTGCCCTTTTTACAATTCCGACTGATTCATTTGGCTTGTTTGGAACTTGGTTTCTAATCCACTTTCACATTTCTCTTTTTCCTACATTGAGAATCATCACCCAACCACAGACGATCTTTCCGCGATCCATACTACAGCTATCAATCATAGACATTACAGCAGCATAACTGTCGTCTTGTTCCGTTTGTCCTTGAGAGTATATAAGTACTTGGCCCCTCGTTAATCGGTTTGCTAAGCCTTTTTCTGCTTTTCATTAATTGATTCTTTTCCTATACTCAAAAAAAAAAAAAAACTAATACAACATAACAAACTCACATCACAATGGCCGCTCTCCGCTCTACCGCTTCCCGTGTCCTCGCGACCTCGACCTCCAAGATGGCCACTCCCCTCACCCGGCCAGCCGCCTCCCGTACCCTTGCGACCGTTTCTGATGCCCCGGCTCCCCGCATGAAGAAGTTCACCGTCTACCGCTGGAACCCCGATACGCCTACCGAGAAGCCTCACATGCAGACGTACGAACTGGACCTCAATAAGACGGGTCCCATGATGCTGGATGCTCTGCTGCGCATCAAGAACGAGCAGGATTCTACGCTGACTTTCCGTCGCTCGTGCCGTGAGGGTATCTGCGGTTCTTGCGCCATGAACATTAACGGCCAGAACACTCTGGCTTGCTTGTGTACGTCTTGATCTTTACGTGATAGGGAATTTGAACATTTTTTTTTCTTTGGTGGTTCGTGGTGATGTTCTTGAAAGGTTGCCGGTTGCTCTGTTGGGTGTCTCGGCCCAATTCGGTAACACATAAGACTTCGAAAATAGCAATTGCGCTTCACTCAATTATCATTGTCATGAGCCAGCACCATATTCTCAATGTCTTCATTTCCCTCTACAATTTGCGCTTAGTTTGGACGCGAATTGCTCATTTTTGAGCTGATTTATTAACATGATGCTTTTCACTTAATATAGGTAGAATCCCTGAAGGTCCTGCTGAGGCCAAGGTCTACCCTCTGCCTCACATGTACGTTGTCAAGGATCTTGTTCCCGACCTTACGCACTTCTACAAGCAATACAAGTCGATCAAGCCGTACCTTCAGCGCGAAACTCCCGCCCCCGACGTACGTATTACCACTCGCTTCTTTGCCGTTCACCATTGTCTCGTCTTTTGCCGTTTTCTTCACCTTTTGTTAGAGCGTGTTGTTTCGGCTTCGCGTATTCCTTGCCTCCAGTCTCCAGTCTCCATTTTCAAGTGGATCATGAGCATCGCATTGGCCCTGGCAGCCCAGTCATTTGACCCTGTACTTGACGTCAACGACCAAGGCGACTTGCAGGTTCTTTGCAGTTTCTGCACGTTCCGCAAATTCCCGAAATCACAATGATCAACACTTTGAGTAATGGAATAATTGACTAACAAATTGCACAGGGCAAGGAGTACCGTCAGTCTAAGGAGGACCGCAAGAAGCTCGACGGTCTTTACGAATGCATTCTCTGCGCGTGTTGCTCGACGTCGTGCCCTTCATACTGGTGGAACCAGCAGGAGTACCTGGGTCCTGCCATCCTGCTTCAGAGCTACCGCTGGCTTGCGGACTCCCGTGACGAGCGCAAGGCGGAGCGCAAGCAGGCGCTCGACAACTCTATGTCCCTGTACCGTTGCCACACTATCCTCAACTGCACGCGGGCGTGTCCCAAGGGTCTTAATCCAGGTCTGGCCGCTGCAGCGTTGAAGAAGGAGCTTGCTGTGTAAAACGGCAGTGGCTGGGCATTGTTTCTTTTTTGTTATTCCTTGGAATATGGGATTGAAAAGAGATGGTGAATGCAGGGTGGAGTTAACAGTGGAGAGATTGGGGTTCATCTTTCCTGTAATCGACCAGTCTTGTCTGGGTTTCATTTTGTTCATGATGGCAACGCTTGTCATGTTTGTTCCTTTTTTGTTTACATCATTATCTTTCTCTTTTTTTTTTTTTTTTTTTTT
This sequence comes from Ambrosiella beaveri, assembly GCA_030294605.1. Lineage (NCBI taxonomy): Eukaryota > Fungi > Ascomycota > Sordariomycetes > Microascales > Ceratocystidaceae > Ambrosiella > Ambrosiella beaveri. Next base: position 118,097 of record JARQWA010000057.1, read on the forward strand.
TTTTTTCGCATCGGCTTATGGAACCGTTTTCTTGTTCACAAGGTCCTCTTTTGAGTTACGGATAGATTGAATATAAAAAACTAACTGGTGGTGTTTGAATTGGGTTGACGATGTATAGAAGGGGGTGGCCCCTTGGGGGGCATGTGAGGAAGGGAGACCCAAGTGGTTTCGGGATTCCATTGACAGGGTGGAGTGGTGGATGTGTTAGCGACTGAATTTTACATATTGTTAGAGCATCTATGCAAAAAAAAAAAAAAAAGAGTAAAACAGATTTTTTGTTTGTGGACTTTGGTTTGACAAAGGCAGAAGCATATTCTATTCTCAAAATATGGGTGACATGTGAAATCATGGAGATGACTTGGCAATGGAAAAAGCGTATTAGTGGAAGGTTGGGATGTGCCAAGAATGCGGGGATGTCTGTGGGCTGTTTTTGCCATTGTCATTGTTTCCGTTGATCCATGGATTAATTGATTCACTCACTTTCATTCACAAATAAAGCCACTTTTCATCTCATGGACTGATTAAGCGGCATCATCCTGGTCACTAGCTTAGTCATCATAGTCATCCAATACAAAATATGTAAACCGAGGTATATATCTGACGGAGAAGACTATGGGTTGAAAAATGGGAATAAGATATCTTTTTGGTGATGCTTGGTCTGAGGATTCCCATCCATAATCTGGGGCCCCGGATTTATGCACGGGGTGGTTATGCTGACAATTTCTGTTGGTGTGATGAGGTGGTGAAAGGGACGTGGGAAGATGGGGGGATAGCCGAGCCGAGCGGGGACCGAGCAGGGACCGATCGGAGGTTGGCGGATGGGTATTCTCGGTTTGGGAATAACAGAGAACAAGTCGAAGTGATAATCTAGCGTCACGAATGATGTGATGGTGTGTTTATTATCTGATATATTATCTGATATTAAATATATCCAGTCGGCCATTCGTAATGTTTAATTTTCTTTCTTGTCGTATTTACCAAGCCCTCCACCCACTTCCTCACGACTGCGCAATCAACTTAGCAGTAATGATAACCGGCATGTAAATCTCAATCAACTGCGCTTCCTTCCCATAATCTGCTACCACCTCCCACGCTTCATCCTCTCCCGTCCCGCTCACCGGCCCCGCCAACCACCTCTTCGCCTCCGCCCACTTAACCTCGTACTCCCTCTCCACCCCCGTCTCCATCAACTCAAATTTGTCTATCAAAAACACACCTGCTCCCGTGGTCTGCGGTGCAATGTACAACGGGGCCAACGTGCTGTCGGGCTGGCTGTTATTAAGGCCGAGGAGGGTAGGGATGATGGCGTCTTTGACAGTGAGGAGGCCGGGGGAGCCGGTGGTGGTGGTGACGGTGAGGGGAGGTGCGTTGGGATCCCAAAGGCCGACGCGGTTGTGGAGGGTGCTGAGGGGTTTTTCGTTGAGGTCTTGGTTGCTTTGGGGAAAACGTATTGTGGTTAGTGTATGTTTTGTGTTGATAATGTGGCTGTGTATTAGGGTTGGTGTTGCGTGAAAAGTAGGGGAGGGCAGATTAAAGGCAGATTAAGGTTTGTAGGGGAGGAACGGGAGGATGCCGGGTGGGTGGTATTTATGGAGTGGGCAAGGGAAAAGAACATCACAAGAAACTTACAAACGAATCCAGAGTTCATATATGGAGTATACTTCAGTAGCCCTCGCAGGCAGAGAAGCTGGCACAGCAGCCGCCAGGCCTGCAAAAATAGTAATAAACTTCATTTTTGCCTTTGGCTTTTGTTACTTGTTTTCGTGTATAACTAAGTGACACAGAGAGACTGACTGCTTGACTCAAGTAATGTTGTTAAAGTGGATGTATGTTGAAGAGATACCGACAACAAAAAATCACTCTCTGAGAGAGGGAGGGGATCATCTCGACTTATATATATTTTTATGTACACACACACACACACATAGATACATACAACATGTATCCTCCCATAATTGCAATCGCCCTTATCTACTTTTCATAAACAATCATAACACATCTTCACACTTTCCATCCTGCCAAATTCGCCACTTTTGCAAGCCACATTCCTCTATCTTCTCTGTCTTACCTGACACCCTCATTCACCCCTCCCCTCCCCCATTCTAGCCTCCCCATCCACGGATCTTTTGTCGTCCTTTGTCGTTATGTGATTCTGTAATGTCTCTCTCGTTCGTTCCGTTCCGTATCTAGCCAAGGCTTACGGTGGCGGTGTCGTTCACTGACGCCCATTGTACCTTAACCTTAGCCCAGGCTCACGGCCTTTGACTTTGCGCATCACCGACGATCCTTTTTCTGTACCCTTTACCATCCGGCCGAATAGATTCACGTAGTCACTTTCGGATACATATGGAAACTATACGTACATAGTCACGTTCACTTGTATCTACATACAAGCAACAAGTAAATCTCACCATCTCTCTTCTCTCCTCCACCGCGAAGACGCCGACAAAACCAAGCGTGATCTCCCTTTACTTCATAAAATAACAAAAAAACTCAAATGTTCACCCACACACTCGCATCCACATAAGCCGCCAAGACGACCATCTCCACCTCCATCTTACCCATCATCGCCACCGTCCCCATCAGGCAAAATTAGACCTCAACCCGCCCCCATCTGGTGACGGGGACACTTACTCCGGTGATGTCCTCCCTCCCTCCCTCCAAGATATTTTCCAAAAGATCCCGATTCCAAAAGGACCTTTTAACATCTTTCTTCCTTTTCTCCCTCCAATTACCAAGTCTCCGAATCAGCAACACACCCGCGGCCGGTCAAATATCATCTCATCTCATCTCATCTCATCACAACTCCAGCCCCACCCTACTTCAGAACCCGCGAAACAACTATACTCCCTGATAACCCCCCCCCCCCCCAAAAAAAAAAAAAAAAAAAAAAAACGGCCACACATACATGTAATTGTTAACGCCCCAAGGCTGAAGCCAAAGAGTAACCTACATATGTATCTGGATTGTAAAAGCATCAGCCTATCAATACACACACAAAGTCCCTCGAGGGGTACACTCCCACTCTCAAACCTGCAATCTGAAGATCTCTCAACAAGATGCAGATCCTCTCGCGTGCATCTTCCCGCATCCCGCACCCGGAAACAAACCCAGGTCTTTCCGCTTTGCTTAATAATCCCCTCGACATTCCGGCGCCTTGGTATAGATCTTTCCTTCTGAATTTTAGTTTGACGCAAGTGTCGGTCGTGGTCGGGTGCCGGGTACAAAGCGACACAGAGATCCCACGCGGTAATGTACACAAAAAGAATGATTCCAGAAATATCACATTGTAAGTATTCAATATATAGAATACTCTCGAATGTCTCCGATGGCGACACAAACCTTATTAATATGTAGCCATTTTATTATCATGTATTAAATTTTACAAATGTACAATAGATGACTCTCATTAGACATCATAATCACCACAAACACAAATCTTTGTCACCCTCTGCTCACCTGAGCCCCCACTCCTTCACTTCCTCCTTTCTACATCACAACTCCTCTCCATTTATCACATTATCAGCCTGCTTCGTCAACCGGCCAATCTACTGCCAGCTAACCGAAACCGACGTAGTGGTAACACCACAGCTCTGAGGAACAGTATACGATCTGTTGGGATCCGACTCCCAGGTAACAGACCCATCAGATCCAATCTTGATAAACTTGTACGCAATAGTGGTACCAGCAGGCAGGCTGATGGTGCCGGTCCAGATGGGGTTGCTCGAGGTGTAAGAACCAGCGGACAGAGTGATGGCATTGGAGGGGTTCCAGGAACCGAGCTGGGAAATGTTACCGACGCTGTAGGGGACACAGTTAGCACATTGTGGTCACATGAAACAGAACAGCCAAAAACGCACATCTTGATAGTCTCGCCGTAGACAGTAGTGACTCGCTCGGTAAAGGAAACGGCAACAGAGGTAGGAACAGTGCAGGTGCCAGCAGTCGAAGTGGCAGCACTGACAGAAGTAGCAGTAGCAGTCGAACCACCAACAGCAGTGGTGGAAGAACCGCCGCTAGCACCACAAAGACCAGTGCCGGACAGAGCGCTCTTGGGGTAGAAGATCTTGGGAAGACCGCCGGACAGAGTAGTGGTGACGGAACCATCACTGTTGGCAGTGACATCAGAGCAGCCGATGAGCTCAATCAGGGTCTCGCCACCGGTGAAGCCAGTGTCACTGGAGGACAAAGTAACCTGGTTGTTGGAATTGGAACCGCCAGAGGTAAAAACGGAAATAGACTGCTTGCCGGAAAGACCACGGCGCAGACCAATGGAAGTCGAAGTGGGCTGGAAGGGAACAGCCTGGTAGGTGGTGTAGGTGTTGTCGTTGGCAATGAGACCGGAGCGGACCTTGTTCATAGTGGCAATCCACTTGTAGCGCTCATTGTCAGTGTTGAAGGAAGTCCAGAGAGGAGCACGGACCGAGGTCAGCTCGGTGCCGGTGTAGCCCTGCTCCTGACCGTAGTAGGTAATGGGGATACCGTCCTGGAAGGTGTTGAAGGCAATGGCCGTCTTGACGAGGCCGATGTCGCTGGACTGCGAAGTCCACGAGGGCATACGGGGTTGGTCGTGGTTCTCAATGAAGGACCCGAGGTAGTTGGTCTTGCTGGTGGTCCCCTTCAGGGTGTTGATACCCGAGGCAAGTTCAGTGGTAGTGGCCCCCAGGTTCTGGAAGGCACGCTGGACCCAGTAGTACATGGGGTAGTTGAGGAGACCAGGCAGGTAGTTGAGGTACGGCAGGGTATACGCAGGGTCGCCCGAGTAGACTTCACCGAGGGAGAAGACGCCAGCGGCGGACTGGAAGCCGGACCAGAAGGAGGTCTCCTGGTGCTTGGCGGAGTCGATACGGAGACCATCAACGCTGTAGGTGGAGACAAGGCTGGAGACCCAGGAGCTGAAGAAGGAACGAACGTCCGAGTCCTCAGTGCGGAGATCGGGGAGGGACACCGAGTTGTCTCCCTGCCAGCACTGTTCAATCGAGGTTTGCGAGCTGTAGTCGATTTCACAGGGAGAGTGGAAGTAGGAGGCACTGTTGAAGGGCGTCAGGGTGGAGTAGTCGACGCAGGAGCGGCAGCCTTCGTAGCCCATGTGGTTGGCGACGATGTCGACCATAAGGTACTAGACGGAAAAGTTAGTGCTTTATAGAATCAAGAGTTCATATTAGAGACAGTGAAACGTACCATTCCGCGGGCGTGGAGAGCGGCAGAGAGGTTCTTCAGGTCATCCTCGGTACCAAAGTGAGAGTTGAGGGCGTTGAAGTTGTTGGCCCAGTAGCCGTGGTAAGAGTCACTGAGGAGAAGGCCCTGTTAGTTATGATCTTTGGGGCATTAACAGCTTGATGCCAACTTGACTTGCCCGTCGACGTTACCGGAAGCCTCAATGTTGGACACAACCGGAGAAATCCAGATCTAGCACAAGTCAGTATCACCCCACCACGTACAACACTTTTAATCATCCCCATTACTTACAGCGGTGAAACCCATGCCCTGGATGTAGTCCAACTTGTCGATAATACCCTGCCAGGTACCACCGCAGTACTCGCCCAGGTTGGAGCAAGTGTTGGTGGAACCATCGGTTCTCCAGAAACGATCAGTGACGATCTGGTAGATGGACTGCTTCGCCCACCCGTCGGCGTCAAGCGCCAACGCCTGCGCAGCAAAAGCTGCCAAGGGAAGAGCCGAACGGAAGTGCATCGTGGCAACACAGGAAATTAACAAAGAGAGGTTTATAAGTTTCCTGAGAGAGGAAAGTCCAAGACGAGAGCCCGTGAGGAGAAAGAAAGAACAGGAGGGATCTAATCACGGAACGGAGGGGAGGCAAGATGCCCCTTATATATACCCCGGGAGAGGGCGTGGTGAAGGGAAAGTAGCAATGGATGTTTTTTTTCCTTTGAGGAACGAACAAAAGAAAAAAGACGTGGGGATAGCAAAGCCGGAAGACTTCCGGGATAGTCCACATTGGGTAACTGCCTAACTTGACCGACAATCTAGTCTCTAGCTCTCTCTCTTTTTGGTTTCCCCCCCCTCTATTAACAAACTCCAGGTCTTTCCATTTCTTGCCATTGAGGACAAAAAGAGGCCGTCCGTGCCTATGCTACTGCTCGGAGTAGAGTCCTTGCTATCAATGACGTTGCAGTGTTTAGGCCCCAAAGGATCACCGGCATAGTCTGGCTATTACTGTTTAGGAAATCAAGGGCTTACAGGCGGTGTTGCAAATATGTATAAGTTGCTATTGTATATATAATCATGTTGCAGGGCTAAACAGACAGACGAACACATAACAGAATCGAACAGAGGAGAAGATTTGGCTTCCGGGGACGTTATTACACGCCCCACTTTTGGAGAGAAGGACCCCGGCAATTACCGCTTTGAAGGGCCCAAGACCGGCAGGGCACCACAAATTCCACTTGATGACCTGATTTGTTGAACGTTGTTATATACTTTGGTCTCTCTATAGATGCAGCATGGTAATATCAAAAGAGATTACGTTTTATGCAGTAGAAAAGAAACAATTTTCAGCGACTTCCCGACTGAGGGAACAGGAACAGGAGGAAACAAATTCATGGTGGCGGTCTGCCGGTTTCAAAACAGAAGTAGGAAGGAAGCTTCGGAGGAGGGGGGGATGACGATGTTTACGGCAGTCATTTGGGATATTATGGGACCATCATCCTGCGGTCTTTTGAACTACAGAATTGTCTCTTGTACGCATGTATTTCATATTCACTAGCCAATAAGCATTATGAACCCCAAAAGTTCCTTTCTATTTGTCTAAAACGAGAATTATACGCACTTACTAGGTAGATTAACATGCAACTGGGCCGCCATTTACGCCTAGGGAAAGCATCACCTTTCACCACCTTTGGAAATGCTACATCACGACTCTTGGCGCCTATTTTCGACCTCCCGATGACACCTTGCGAATTTCAAAAAAAAAAAAGTCCAAAGCCGTCTGTCCAACCTCCAATTTTTCCTTTTGCCATGCCACTATGGTAGACGTCTCTTTCCTTTTCTTTGCTTTTTCCTTTTGTCTTCTCAAAAAGATGGATTCCAAAATGATCCTAGGGGACCCTGCATGAGGTTGTACTCTCGGGATCAGCTTCGGCGGCATTCATTTGGGGGAGGGCGAGGGGGAATGAGGAGGGGGAGAGAAGAGAGGAGACAACGAGAACAAGTGAGGAAACGGATGACAGCTGGTGATGAAGAATCGTGGGGTTACGGAGGATAGACGGGGAGAGTATTATTTTGCTCAAAGGGAGCGGTTGGTATCATGTGGGGAGCAGCGGAGGGTTGCAGAGGATGGTTAGGTTACACGTATATATTAAAGAGTATTTTTTGCATGTGATTGAAATATAGAAATATTTATCAGGCTATTGTTTACAAGGTCGAACGAATCCTGACGGGTAACTAAATAGAAACAAAAGAAAGAGCAAAAACATGTGGCAAACCCGCATAAAAGCGGTTAACCTATACTCACGGTACGACATCACATGTTCAGGCTCAAGAACAAAAAGAAAAAAAGCAAATATTGCATTAAGCATATAAACCTTAATGAAAATATATGCACCCAAGTCCGAGTCCATTTGATCCCTCGATTCGATTCGACTCGTCTCGACTTTGCCTCCACAAAGAATCCAAAAATCACGGACACAATTTCACAATGCAAAGTTTAGAACCTGAGGAACTTGCAGTATTTTATTACACGAATCCGCCGAGTCAGACACCCACCTTGGTTTTTTTTGTCTTCTGGTTCAAAAGAAGACACAATCAGAATAGACACATGACATGTGCTGTGAACCACGATTTAATAAAACCCGAACCATGCAAAAACATGGCGATATCTGTTCCGGCTAAATTTAACGGCCCGGTATAAAGACTGTAACTACTGTCTACAACTTTGCCTTTTGTGTCGTCCTTGTCACGATGTTGTTTGTAATAAATATCAGTTGGTCTCTGTATATGTGAGGTCTTTTGTTGTCTTCTATTAATCAATTAATCATGCCGCTATTCTCCGAGTTCCCCAGGCAGACGTCCGCCTGAGTCCCGAGGCCCGAAGCCCTATCCTGATGATTCCGAAAGATAGTGGGTATGTATGTCATTTTTCAACAGCGGCCCAGTCTCTCCATCTCACTATCATGAACGGACCAACATCAGGTGTTTTTCTTTGTTTATTTATTTTTGTGGGGAAAAATAAATTAATAAATAAAGTTAAATGGAGGAAAAAAAAAATTGGATGGTGAGGTTGATGGCAATGGTGTAACATGGTTTGCCAAGTATATAGGCACATACATATATGTAGGAGATGGATGGTGGCCTCGTGATCTATGCGGATGACCCGGGTCTTCTTCGGCGAAGAAGGTTGAAGCATGAAGAGCAAGAATGTGGGAGAGAGAGGATGGAGGGGTGGAGGTTGAAGTGACAGCTTGGTGGTAGTTGGTGACGATGGGTGGAGAGCATGTTGTATTGAGTCTGGGGATTTGACGGCATAGGAACATTGGTCCGGAATAAAGCATGATGCTCACAGTCAAGTTTGAAAGGTGTAAAAGAGTGTTATTATCTGGCAATGGTCATCCCAGGTGGAGAAACACAAGACATTTCATATTAGTGGCCTTCTATATCTAAATATGTAAAGTTTAAGCCTTGGAATCCTCAGAACAAGGAAATAGAATTTCAACCTGTCACTTCTCCAGAAAAAGGAACAAAAAGACCGATAATCCTTTTCCCGCTCCATAAAGTGATTGTCGTTTTCTATGTAAGAACAAGAAAAAACAAGGGCAAATAAACACAATACAAAATCACAATCTGATCGGCCGGTTTCTGGAACCCGTCAAATGCATCAAATGTAGGTACGAACCAGTCATTCATCCGACGTTGGAGGTCAAAGTTTGCAGCGGGAAGAGGCAAGAGGCAGACTGTCTGCTTTCTCATTGTAGATACTGTATTCTTCTTCGTGCTACGAGAAGAGATGATATCTACCGGAGAGGAAGAATCAACGGGTTTCGGCTGCGTGGGCCGGGTGTGACATGGTGATGGAAAGTGTGTGTATCATGTATGTATATATTAAAGACATATTCACGTTGACAATGATGTCTTGGAGACAATTTCAATGTGATGGTCTGACTTCTTCTCCATCTTCATGCCCATAGAATGATCAGTGGCATGGTAAAGTAAGCATGCATTGCCACATAAAGACCTCAAAAAGTACCCAAAACACTCGTAAATAATCATATTGATCAAATGTGAACATCTATATGTCCATCCACAGTCCGTTATGCTTCGGTCCGATTGGGCTGGTGGAGTGAAAGAGAAGACTGCCACTGTGGACAGGACTACAAATCTGGAGATTTGCCCCGTGGAAGGCAATTGCGACTTTTGACTTTCGGACAGTGGGGACACATGGGGAGGGAGTGGAGAGTGGGGTGAACCTGGGGCGAGCTTGGAGAGAGGAAGGGGGGGCACGGGCAGGTTCGGGAGAGACCAAGAGATCGGCGTGGTCGAGGCATTGGGCAGAGAGTTCCGCGTTAGCATTGTAGTGTGGGTACAGGAGTATAGTGTCTTGATACTGACCAAATATCTACAGAGAATTGCTAGTCGTCATCTTGCCAATTCTGCACCTGAAGCCCGCTGGCAAAGTGTTGCTCTCTCACGAATGTCCAGCGCAGCATCCTTGGGGAGTCGACTACAACCTTTAAAGAAACCAACACATAATAGAAATGCATGACTTGCGCCACACGGGAGTTATGGAGGATTAGACATGGAGATGGGGGGAGCAAAGGGCAGGGGTGGATGATACGAGGGGGTAAAGGTTAATGTTGCAGTGAAGATGCGGTGTTGAAAATGGAAGGAAAAGAGATGAGGTGAGGAAAAGGTGTATATTGAACCCTAAAATACACTAACAAGGGTTGTTGTTTTTGTAGGGTTTATACTACTTGTATTAACCCTGTCAATCCTGTGCCTATCATCAAGAAAAGATTCAAATTCACATGGCGAGCCTGAAACTCCCCCCCCACGGCCCGAATATCAATCGGATCTCAGAATCTCCTCGAATTTATGACCAATCTGCCACCTGCCGCCTACGAGGAACCATGGAGGTCCGGAATAATACAGCATGTACCCCTCACCATGACATCACCACCCACCCACTCACACTCATCCAACTTCCTGATGGATAAATCTTCATGATGAAAATCTAACCATAATGACCGTCCAGTCCACTCAAGTTATTCGATGTAGCCAAGAATAAAGATAGATTTCTGACCGTTTGTGCCCCGATGGTCCGGTACTCAAAAGTTTGTCCGAGAACAAAAACAATTTGCCTCCTTTTGCGGAAGTGACCAACTGACACCCGGCAGCTAGCCTTCCGCCAAACGGTCCACTATTACGGAACAGACATCTGCTACACCCCCATGATCCTCGCCAAAGAGTTCAACCGCAACCAAATAGCCCGCGACAGCGGTACGTGCCCCCTCATTTACCGTTTGTGTGCTCCCTAAATTACCATCACTCAAACTAAATCCACCAAAATCACATCAACTCAGACCTCACACTATCCACAAACACCCCGCAGCCCCCCACCATTGTCCAATTCGGCGCAAATTGCCCCACCGAGTTCTCCCGCGCTGCAGTCCTGGTGGCCCCGTTTGCATCCGGGGTTGACCTGAACTGTGGATGTCCGCAAGGGTGGGCGTGTGCGGAGACGTTGGGGGCGGCGTTGATGGAGAGGAGGGAACTAGTTAGGGAGATGGTGGTGGCGGTGAGGAAGAGGATGGATGGTGAGGGGTGGGAACGGGATGTGGAGAGTTGTAAAGGGAGAAGTGTCAGTATTAAGATTAGGATGCATTCGGATTTGAGGTAAGTGATCATCTAAAGTCTCGGAAGTTCCAGACCGACCTTTTGGTATCCGTGTCGGCCACATGTTAAATGCTTGGAATATACTTGAGGCTCGCCAACACTGACATCACCTCCCAGAAAAACTATCGACTTCATCGACACCATCCTCTCCGGCGACCCTGCCACCCACCCTGACTGGATAACCATCCACCCCCGCACCCGCTACACCCCCTCCTCCACCCCCATCTCCACCCCCTCCCTTAACTTCCTCCTCGAAAAATACTCCCCCCATATCCCCCTCCTCCTCTCCGGCGACGTCTTCACCCTCTCCTCCCTCCCCCTAACCCCCAACGCCTTTACTTCTTCAGACACCTTCACCTCATCCGAACCCACAACTTCATTCATCCCCAAACCAAGCAACACGGGCCTCCGCGGCTTCATGGCGGCCCGCGGCCTACTGGCAAACCCGGCAATGTTCGCGGGTTACGAAGCATGCCCGTGGGAAGCCGTCGATCGCTTCATGAGTAATGCGGCGCGGGCGCCGGTGCCATTGGCGGTGCTGCAGCATCATTTGAGTGAGATGTGTAGTCCCGGGATGGGGCCGGATAAGTTGGCGTTGCTGACGAAGGCGGAGAAAGCGAAGATGATGACGTTGGTGGATTATATGGATATGGTGGATTTTATGGATGAGGTGAGGAAGAGGAGGGGCGGGACGGGGATGGTAAGGTATTGAAGAGATGTGGACACAATATAAACAGGACTGAGACTGGTTTAGACGAAATGGCGTAGTTATTATTGGATGCATATTGATATCGTGATACAAATTTCAAATTAAAAACTCAAAAAAGACAAGAGCATGGTCCAAGTCCGGCCAGCTGACAACCGACCACTCTCCGGACCCCGCCCACCCAAACTCCAGACACCCAACCCAACCCAAAACCATACAATCCCATGCATCTCATACATTGCCACCTCCCCATATACACCATCTATCCTCTATCTCCCCTGCTGAAAGCTTGCCCTCAACGCTAAAATCTGCTGCTTCTCAGCCTCCGGCAACTGGTCAATCGTTTCCTGCGGCAACGCCATAACCGCCTTCATTAACTCCGCCTGCTCTGGATCCTCGACCGGAGGCTGCTGCTGCTGCTGCACATGGCCATGGTAAGCATAGGGATCTTGATGCACCGGGGCCGGCGGTGGCACCGGCATCTGCGGGGCGGCTGTGGGCACTGCGGGAGCCCCCATGGGCATATCGATGACCGAGACCAGATTGTCAGGCGACACCAGATTCATCAACAGTAATGCCTGGAACAACGCAAACGCCAACTGCGGCGCTTGTTCAAATAGCTCGACGGCTCTGTTCGGATCATTGTTCGCCAATGCTTTGACCTGACTCAAGATATCCAACATTTGCGATGGCGGAAGGGTCGAAAGAGTACGGGAAATCTGGTCGACGCAGCTGACGCCGGGGGGCAGCTCTTTGCCGGCGGGGAGAGGCGGGAGAGTTGAGGGGGCCGGAGGGGCCGTCGGAGCGGACGGGCCAGAGGCTGATGAGGGACCGGTGGACATGCCGTAGGATTCACCGTCTTCATCGTCGACACCACCTTCATTAGAGAAGTCGACGCGGAGGCGACGACCTTTGATTTCGTAGTTGTGAAGATTGCGGACGGCGGAGGAGGCAGAGTCTGGTTGGGTAGGCGTGGGTTAGTTGGATATTAATGGGAAGAAGCTAGCGTAGACGTGTACTGACCAGAATCCGGATACTCAGCAAAACCGAAACCTTTTGGCCGACCGGTTTCGCGATCATAGACTAGCCGGAAGTTGATAACCTTTCCGGCGCTGTTGAAGATGTCGATAATCTGCTCCTCCGACAAATCTACCACAATGTCAGAATCACGGACCATTTCGTTGCCCATGGACATCTCCACTTGACTCACCATAGGGGATATTGCCCACAAAAACAACTCTCGACGGCACCTTGAACGACATTTTGGCAGGAGCGCAACTTTCAACCCCAATTCAGAGAGCACTGTACAAAAGCAAAAAAAAAATCACGACGAGCGCAAAGAACCAGAATAAAAGAATGCACAGCAAGTTGTATATTCGGGGAACAGAATAAGGTACACAGAGTCCTATGCTATAATATACGGCGCGCAATGGCGAATGTCGTAACAGTAGAAGCTGTTGTGTTTGTAGGGGCGGATTTGTGAAATGTGAGTGATGATGCGGCTTGTGAAGAAATTCCATAAAGTTGGCAATGGGGGAGGATTCCTCAGCCTGATGGAGCAATGACCAATAAGAAGACGATAAAGTACGAAGCTGAGCCAGGGTTTTAGGATAGCTCTATTATATTGATAGATTTAATTGGCGAATATCTTAACTGGGTAACAATTAGACCCAGTTTTTGTGTGCTGTCCAGTGTGTTTAGTTGCGCATTGTTGTGTTGCTGGCAAGACGAATTGCAAGTCGTTATCACGGCGCCGCTTGATTGACGACGACGACGATAATTGTGTTAGTGGTTTACATTGGCTTGGGAACTATTGAGAGAAATTGTTAAACTGTTGAGCCAGCTCAATTGCTTAACCCAGCGTGTAGTATCTCGCCCATTGTCCAACAATTGTTCCATACTCGCATTCTTTTGAAAAAGGCCGTTCACGATCTGGGCGCATTTGAATCCTACGTGGCCCTTTACATCATCCCCATCAGGCACAACGAATCTCGCAACTTGGTAACACTTTCTTTAGACTCTTGTCAACCTATAGCCTGCTGTGCGGTCTAGGGTTTCTATTTGCTCGCACCGAGACCTTGAAGGTTGTTCTAGGAACAACCCGCATCCTCCCTATACATATATATTACTTCCTTCCGCTCCGTTGATACAGTCTAACCCCCGACCTCCGACCTTAGCCACCGCACGCCGATTATCACTATCCTCCGGAACGCCTCCGTAATATCTCTTCGGATCCCCACGGTCTAACTGAAAATGTCGGGCAAGTCAAGATTCGTCAAGCTCGACGCCTTCGCCAAGACGGTGGATGAGGCTCGTATTCGCACGACATCTGGTGGCATTGTCACCATCGTATCCCTTCTCGCTGTCCTCTATCTCACTCTTGGCGAATGGCTCGACTACCGCCGCGTCGTCATCCACCCCGAGCTCGTCGTCAACAAGTCTCGTGGTAAGCACTACCCATTAATTTATATCTGGAACTCCTCTCACTAATACCCATATAGGTGAGCGCATGGAAATCTTCCTCAACATCAGCTTCCCCCACGTACCCTGTGAACTCATGACTCTTGATGTCATGGATGTTTCTGGTGAACTCCAACACGGCGTTGCTCATGGTGTCAACAAAGTCCGCCTTGCCCCCGAGACCGAAGGCAGCAATGTCATTGATGTCTCAGCTCTTGCCCTCCACGACCAGGGAGAAGCCGCTAAGCATTTGGATCCCGAATACTGCGGTGAATGCTACGGTGCGCAGCCGCCGAAAAATGTCATGAAGCAGGGCTGCTGCAACACTTGCGATGAGGTCAGAGAGGCATATGCGCAGGCTTCGTGGGCTTTTGGCGATGGTACTGGCGTTGAGCAGTGCACGAGAGAACACTACAAGGAGCGCCTGGAAGAGCGAAGACGCGAGGGCTGCAGAGTTGAGGGACATCTCTCAGTGAACAAGGTTGTCGGTAACTTCCACTTGGCTCCCGGTCGGTCATTCTCGAGTGGAAACACTCATGTTCACGACTTGAAGAACTACTGGGATTCCGGCGCCGCGGGTGTCCAGCATGACTTTACCCACACTATCCATGCTCTCCGCTTCGGTCCTCCGTTGCCCATTGCTGCCTCCAAGGAGAAACTGGACAATGTCAACCCGCTGGACGGCTCCAGCCAGCGCGTCAACGACCCTCGCTGGAACTTTATGTACTTTATCAAGATTGTCCCTACTTCGTACCTACCGCTTGGCTGGGAGTCCAAGGGCCACATGGTTAACACTGACTCAGATGGGTTTGTCAAGAGCAGTCTGAGCGGTGCTATTGAGACTCACCAGTACTCTGTCACTAGCCACAAGCGGAGTCTCGAGGGTGGAAATGATGCCGCTGAGGGTCACAAGGAGCGTGAGCACTCTCGCGGTGGTATCCCCGGTGTCTTCTTCTCCTACGTAAGTTTTATATACACTATTTGACATTGTCTTCAGCATCTGGCCATTTTACTAACACTTGTCTACAGGACATCTCACCCATGAAGGTCATCAACCGCGAAGAACGCTCCAAAACCTTTTCCGGCTTCCTCGCCGGCCTCTGCGCCATTATTGGCGGTACGCTCACAGTTGCTGCTGCAGTTGACCGCGGCCTCTTTGAGGGTGCTGCGCGCATCAAGAAGCTGCAGTCTAAGGACTTGTAACCAAAGATGGGGACCAGATTTAGGTGTATGTTTGTTATAGGATAGATGTTGGGGTTAGGAGTTTAGGATGGCATGTCTTTTATCACATAGTAAATAAAATATATGTACGAGTTGTACAAATTTGTGGGAAAGTGACGTGTGTATGTGTTTGTTGTGTGGATGTGCGGTGGGGTACAGAGGCAGAGAGGGGATTATAGATTTGTCTTTGTTTGTTTTGAAATGAAGGGAGGGTGAGGGAGGAATGACGGATGAGATGTACGACGAGAGTGATATAAATAGAAGAGGGGTGGAGATTGACTGTGGATGGGTGGGTGGATTCCAGGCGAAACATTAAATAGTGGTGTATGCAAGGTGATGAAAGTAGAATGGATGCTGATGGCTACGCCGCAGGTTGACAGGTCGTGTATGTGGTCAATAATGACAGAGATCTTTGTTATTTTATCATTATTTTTTTTCTTCAGAAAAGATGTCATTATTACACAGGAATTCAGCGAATTTTTGAATGGTCCCTGCTATCACATAGCTTCTATATTCAGTATGGTTCGTATCCATTTACTATATACACCATGAGCCGTGAGTTGACCCTATTCACACATATTTACATGAATAAACAACAAATACGAACTGGAGAGCATTGCCTACATCTGGCCTTGTCAAATTCCAAAAGCATTGATATCTACCTGGAATCTCAATGACAATTCCTCACGACCCACCAAGAAGAGGATCAAGTTTTTTTTTTTTGGATTTCTTGCTTCTGCGAGAAAAAAAAATAAACAATGAAAAGCACACGGAACAACTAACCTTATTGCTGTATTATTGGTGGCGTGACGGTTGTCGCTCAAATAACCATTGAAAAACCAAACACATCAAAAAAGGGGATTGGCGGGTACATGACTACCTAGTGCATCGGAGAGATATCCGTGCAGCATGGAGTTTATGCCGATCAGATGGAGATGAATGAATGATGGAATTGTGAACAATGGAAAATTTAGTTAGGTCAGGTTAGGACTGACGGGAAGAGGTGGAAACTTTAGGGTAAATACATGAATACATGTCTCAGCTAGTTGGTGAGATACTATGGTTATCGGGCGGTATCGTCGATCTGTATCCCATCTTTCTGTCACCGCTCTACTCACCGACCTACACTGAACAAATTTATCAACGTAAAAAGACATTTATTATCTTTCCGAAACCAAAAGACGATTCCAAGCACAAATTCTATCTGAAAAAGAATCAGTCTGCAGATAGAGATATCTGTCCAATTGCCCAGAGATGAAGGTCCCACCATCCACAACATGCTAAAAATGATCAAGAAACTCTGAGTGGCAATGCACAGAGAGGGTCGTAGGTTAGTTTTATTTATTCTTAAAAATTTACTATTGGCAGTATTTACTTGAGTGGGTTGTTTTGAGTTATAACGGGGCCAAGACGCTAGAGAGAAGGCTAAAACACTCATGTTTAAATTATATAATTTCATAAGGGTTTGTATTTTTTAATTGTTTTTATTATTTTATTATTTTTTTTGTACATCAAGTTTGATAACATGGTAACCGTCAGAGTGATGGGTCTGGAATATCATATAATTTGATTCTCGAGATCGATGGAAGTGGCAAGTCCACGCAGTGGGTCACAATCACGAATCGCCGCGTTCGCCTGTTGCTGGCGAGTTGATAAAAAAGACTATTTCTGGAGATGGATGGTGGATGGAGGATTGCGCAAAGGATGAGTGGCGGCGCTAGAACATGAATGTTACCTGGGAAGAACGCTACTAGAAGCCAGTATTTAGCATATCTTAGCTCCAGGAGATTTGATATAAACATCAAGCTTGAAGCTTCAGCGTGAAGAATGCTCTGTATAGTAGTCTGAAAAGTATATGCTTGGTAAAACTAACGATAGTTGATAGTGGGAGAGTCACATATACCCTCTAGACCAACTATAGACGACCAAACCAACCTCCACCTTCTTCCATCCCATCTTGTCCATGAAGCCTGGTCAATATTGCTTCTGTACCTGATCTACACCTCTTGTAACCTCCTTACCAACCCAGCATATTCTTTGCAGGCCATTCGCCAACTCCATATCTCCACCTGCAGCCAACCCAACAACCAAAACCCTGCAGATAAATAACACCAACGCCATGGAAGTGCTATCTGTCAGTTTTCAACTGTCCACATGATCTTTGACAGCTTGGAACAATCACAAGGGGATTCTGGGATTTCCTGTTTGGCGGGCTGGGTCTTCCCGTCAGAAGAGCTTGTCATCCCCGGAAGGTAGGATTCCGGGATGCAATTTCCGGAGGTTAGACTTGGCAGTGGTAAATTATTAGAATATTTGTGGAAAATCTGTAAAGTTTGATTAAGTGTGTATTTCTTGTCGAGAAACATAAGTGGTCCGTTCGGGCCATGTGAATGGAATAGTGTGAACCTGTGACGTCGGAGAGAAAAAAAAAAAGACAAGTTGCCCTCGTCAGTGTCGTCAACAAGGACGTAGATTCCAATCTTCCCTCCATATATGTCTCAGTTGTGCCTATAGAAGCACATCTCATAGACAGGTTGAGCACCTGTGTCGACCAATCTTTATGCATAGTCCCTCTTTTCCCCTTGTACAAGGAATTGAAAGAAACAAACCTGCAACTATAGTAGCTGTAATATAGGAATCAATCAAACTGAGTCGGTTTCCTCATAGCCTATGCTGTGTGTTATTGGCCGATGTTGTACCTGATGTCCTTGCATTAGTATGCCTGACCACTGACACAGGAATGTAGTTCCAGACCTGCAGAGGGAATGCAGAGCTTTGAGAGGATTGCAATGGGAAAATGTAAAGAGAGAGGGAGTATGCTGGCATGTTAGGATTGGGAATGGCTCGAGTTGCACATCATGGCGCCAACATACATGAGTGCTAGAGAGCAGCATCTAATCTGATTGCAGCTAAACTTAGCCATATCTCAAAGTTACAACAAGACGTCTTCCAGAAGAAACAACAAGACCCTGACCCGAAGATGCGTCTGAAACAACTATGCCCGATGACTCTCGGACTCTAACATCTATCAAGAGAGACCAGCCATGAGGCAAACCGAGGCTCTAGAGTAAACTAAACACTCAAAAATCCCCAGAGCTGCAACAATGATAATACAAGCCCACGATGCCTGAGATAATGACATCCCCTTCCACAAGTGAAAACACCAGCCCTTGGTTCCCCGATCGCCATCTTTCCTCATCCCTTCCATTTCCATTCCCTTCAATGTTTCCCCAGGCACGGCGTCTTGGCTTCCCTCCATCAATAAACATTGCATATTTATATAACTCCTCTAATAAATCCACATGCAAGCTCAACCATGGCCAAGACCACCGGCTCGACTTGGCCGACAGCCTGTGTGTCCCCCCGAAATTTCCATAGGCCTCGTGAGTAACTCAATATGGACATCCCCACATTACCATCCCTGGACTATATTAGCGGTGCGGTCGATGTCCTTTCTTGGTAGATGTTTTTCTAGGCTTACGTTCCTGCGAATTCGAATTTTGAACGCCAGTGCCGGGGGCGGAGGACAAACGTCGCAGAAGGAAAATCCAGAGGAATCGAATGAATTCCTTTTACTGGGAAGCAGCATATCAGTCCAGGTTCCTGAATGTGGGTGAAGGGGAATTTCCGGTTCTGAGGATGATTTGAGGAGATGCAAGTAATTATTGAGAACTTGGAGAATTTGGATGAGTTGTGATAAAAGTGATGGTATGCTAATATGAAGTGGGTGGGAGTAAAATTCAGAGTTGGCGACCTGAGTTGCTCTCACCGCCGGATGGGTCGACCATGATCCCGTGACCAGAGGTCGAATTAGACAGTTGCGTATATTGTGGATTTCTGGTGAAGTTTGTTAATTTTGAAAGTCTGGTTGTGGAATTAGGCGTTGGTTGTCGGTGCGGTGAGCCGTCATCCAGTTTACCCGTATGTAATGCTCATAGATGACTTGATCAATAATATCTATATAATATTTAGAGCATCATGGAAATGAACTGGTTAGTCGACATGATAAATATTTTTCGATGATTAACTATGTGCGTGTGCTGGTATTGTTGAAAGTCCATTAGGAAACAACCACAACGTAGCCTGCTTGCATCACAGGAAATAGTAGTTGCCCTTTAAAGTTGGCCATTGATCAAAATTCCTTGACAATGCTACACAGATGTGAACATGCGAGAAAAATCTTCTTGATACTGTCAACCAGCGCCTCGTAAAGTGACCTCGAATCGCCCATCATCGTCATCAATTAACTTTATAGTTACATTGCATCGCAGTATTCTCCCCAAAACGCTTTGCCCTGACCATTTATGTAACGCTCTTTAATTTTCATTCCTCCCCGGACACCGGCCCAACGACTTCTCTCATCATTTCTCGAGGCCGGCCATATATTCCTAGGATCAAATAATCGGGGGAGGGAGGGGGGGTTTATCTCCCGTTGCAGACAATAAAAAAAAAATTATGTAAATGCCCATCAGACGGACAGACAACCTTGCCCGACGAGCAGGTCCCAAATGATTCCACAAGCGGTCGATCCCAAATAAAACCCGTCCAGTTAATTTCAATTTCTGCATCTGCCCGCTCGCCAAGGACCTGAACACTGCAGATATTGCTCAATTGCTGGATGCTGGCTTGGACAATGGGTGGCTCTGTGATGGAATGAGCGTTTGCCTATTTGTCTCGTGTTGCCACTGAACATCGGGCGGAAGCGGCCAATGTGGTGATCGGAAGTGGCGATTTTTTCACCATGAGGGTTCCAAGACCTTGTGTCAAACAGGAGTGTAGATGGGGTTGCATACATATCTATTCATTCTTTATCATTGTGGGAATGTCCGCTTGGTGTGGTCAATTTGCATTGACGAAGCGGAGTGGGAATGTTGGACGGGATCATGGGTTTCGGTAGCTGTGCCGTTGCCGTACTCAAGATACGAAGGATAGCGCATGAAACGAACCCAGCACAAGACATGCCAAGTGCCTCATTGTGTAAGATGCATTTCAAGGTGGATGACTTGCCTTGATGACCAGTTCACCACAGCGCTCTATCATCAGATAACTGGTTCAAAGTCCGTGGTGGGTCACAGACAAACGTCTGTCTATACCCTTCAAGATCTGGAACTCTACGACTTTACAGCTGAGACACTGCTGTCATAGGTCTCGGGTTGTATTCTAATGGAAACCTTTTTGGGTCTGGCGAGGTTTAGCCAACTTCTTTCGCTCTCGTGACAAAGACTTTAGCCGTGTTTCTAGTGGTGCAGGATATCCTGAAGCCTGGACCATTAGATATGAGATAGAAACCAGGTGGATCGCGGATCTGCTTTATGCCCCGCGACTCCTGATTTGTCGCGGAACTGTTTTCGTTGGTTCGTTTGCCTGTGTATGCGCTGCTTCGGCTGTTCATCTCTCACATTTGTGAGTCGGCTTGAGTTGTCAGCGTGAAGATTTTATCTGTTTGCGACTTACACATACGAGACTTGAGTATACAGTTGTTTATGGCAAGACCAGATCTAAATATGGTCCT
Source organism: Ambrosiella beaveri (assembly GCA_030294605.1). Lineage (NCBI taxonomy): Eukaryota > Fungi > Ascomycota > Sordariomycetes > Microascales > Ceratocystidaceae > Ambrosiella > Ambrosiella beaveri. Next base: position 138,844 of record JARQWA010000057.1, read on the forward strand.
ATGTCCATCTTGACATATCGGCCGTGAAAGGCCTAGCATATACACTCAATCGTAGTCTTTTTCCTTGCTCAGCCTACAATTCTTGCAAGTCCGCCTTCGTGTAAGTGCCAATACCAAAATCTTCCTCACTGGTTCCGGAATCGGTGTCCTCAGATAATAGCACTAACACCATCGCCAGATTTGGGACTCACAGAACAAATCACCTCGTAAAGTCACCGGGCTTCACCATATTTCCTTGTAACTCCCCCGTTCTAACTTTGCCTTGAGCACAGCCCACTTAAAGCCAGCATCGCGTCCTGGTCCCCTGCGCCGCCCACTCCGCCCTTCCCTACCCAGACCCTGCTCAGTCACAGTCCTTCGTCTGTGTTGCTATCCTGGATCCGTCTGCAGGCTCTTTCATTTTCCTTGGGACCTATTTACTTTAAGGAATCCGTGCTGCACATATTTACTTACCCATCATGAACTGTTGAGCTCCGCCTACCTTTTCTTATATATATTTTTTTCTTTTTTCTGCCGTTTCTCAACTCTCGTTGCCCGTAACATCTAACGATCTCGCCGCAGTCCCTCACACTCACAGGCTCACTAATAACATCTTTTGTACTATTTGCTTTATATTGCATATACATATATTAGCCTGTGTTGTTTCCAACATCTGCCTGCGCCCGATATCACGAGCTTGGTTTCTGATCCTTTTCGTCTTCCTACATCAACAGCCGAGTTTTGCTTCGCCTCTTCTGCTACATCCACTGTCAAGATTTCACCCACCAATACCAAGGAACAAAAGTACTTGGAGGGTACACGCGCATCACACACGCCTTCTGTTCCCAAAGGGGGACCGCTGACGACCCAGCATCAAGCCTACCTGCAGCATCGACAAATGTCACTCAAATCCTGTCATCAGGTGCATCTGAACTAAACCTGTTGGGCTTATGACCCCCAGAGAGTCTGCCTCTCTATTACACCACAGTAACCAGCTACGGATTAATGACTTGCGCAGCCTATTACTGCTTGCCACCTTCTCCCCCTTATATTCTAATTTTATATCTTAAAACGTAACATCCTTCACATTCCCTCATCATGGAACCTCCACGGCCGCCCTTCCTCGATCTTCGTTCCATGTCGTCGACATCACAGCGCTCAGTCAAGCCCGCTATGCGGTCTCCACGACTCCACGTCGCCGGTGAGGCCCCTCCGGAGCTCTCGCCCCTAGATGCATTTGCTCTCCAGAGCCGTCTCCTCGCCAAACAACTCGAAGAATCCAACAGAGAAGGTAGACGAATGAGTCGTCTACCTCCGCTCACCACCGAAAGTCCTCTGGTTGTACAAGGTCGCTCAGAGTATTTCCGCGCTATGTCTCAAGACTCCATGTCTGACCATGACGAGTCGCCTGCTGTCAGTGAGCCAGCGTCGGGTCTGGGTCTCAGAGTTGAGGAACCTGCACCTGAGTTCCGCCCTCGCTCAATGCACCCACGGATGAGCCATATGCCTCCAATTGACGATCAAGAGCCAATGCCAATTCCTACTCCGAACTTTGCGGATATGATACGTGGACGTGCCTCCGTCACTGGCGAGAACAATACTGTTGGCAACTATGGTATGAGACGGGAGGCATCACCTGAGACTCTTGAAACCAGTGAACAACCAGCTACAAATGAGCAACAACCACAACAGCCCATTGGTTCTCCACGATCAATTCCACCCTCTCACTCCCCCCCTAAAAAGGAAGGCTCTACCGATACTTCCAGTCTGGCGCCTCCACGTTCAATCTACCCTCGAAGATCCTCCAGCATGATGTCTGGTCCTCCAAACTCCATTGAGGACGACCAAGTTTCTCTTGCTGGCTCGCGCTCGCCCGGTAACCGTAAGATGTCTTCAGCCAGCAGTGTCTACAATCCTCACAACATCCCGCGCCCGCCTTCAGTAACGCCTTCAGTCGCCTCCGATCTTCCTCGGCCATCGTTCAATTTTTCTCGTCCTATTAGCCGAGCTGGTACTCCTTCTTTGGATATGCCTATGCCATCTAGACAAACTTCTGCCGACAGTCAACCTGCGTTCACCGACGACCCGGCGCGTACTCCCGTCAGTATGGATAGCGAGTCTTTTGGAAACTTCGATGAGCACCGAAACTCACCCGGGTCTTCCTACATTTACTCCACCTACGTACTTCCTCGTGGCAAGGAAATTCAGCGCTCTGTCCCCCTTGATACTCACAATGAGGTTGACAGCTCATCCGAGTCTGTCCCGGGAGCTCCTCCATCTCCTCCCACCCGCCCATCCAGTTCTGCTTCCCGCGCCACCGTTCCAACCCTATCCTTCTCCGCCACTGAAAACCACGCCAGCAAGCTTACTGGTCCTATAAGCGAATCCGCTCGCCTACGTACAGCCATGTCTGTTAGCGACGCTGCGAGTACCCGCAAGTCTCTTATCCCTACCGCTGCCGAGATGACTATCGAGGAGCATCTTGACAAGGGTATTGAATGCCACGAGAACGGTTCCCTCAACGAGTCGACCTACCACCTGCGTATTGCCGCGCAACAGAACAACCCCACGGCTATGCTCTTGTATGCGTTAGCTTGCAGACATGGATGGGGTATGCGGCCGAATCAGAAGGAGGGTGTCGAGTGGTTGAGGAAGGCGGCTGAGCTGGCTCATGAACAGTTGGATGCAGATGAAGAGGAGGTAAATTCCGGGAAGAAGGTGAACGTGACAGAGAGTAAGACGCGGAAGGCGCAGTTTGCACTTTCAGTGTACGAACTAGGTGTCAGCCATATGAATGGTTGGGGTATCGAGCAAGACAAGCGTCTTGCCCTCAAGTGTTTTGAAATTGCCGGTGGTAAGTCTTTTGTCTCATCCTGATTCTTTTCGTTAAAATATACTAACAAAATCATAGGATGGGGTGATGTTGATGCTCTTTGTGAAGCGGGCTTCTGCTACGCTCAAGGAATGGGATGCAAGAAGAACCTGAAGAAATCCGCCAAATACTACCGCATGGCCGAGGCCAAGGGTATGTCCATGGTTGGCAACTCATGGATCCACAAGCCCAAGTATGCTTCTGACGACGAAGACTCCAAGAAGAAGAAGGGCAGCAAACGCCGGCACCTTTTCCACGGCCATGGTCACAAGCAAGCTGCTTAAAGAGTTTCTTTGGCCTTGATTTTGCGCTGCTTATGCTGTATGGATGGTTGGTGTGGCGGACTTGACTGTTTGATTATTTGCATTATTCTCTTCTCGTTTCTTGTCTTTAGTTTTTTTTTTTTGGTGTCCTGTTGGACCGTATTCTTTGGCCATTTTCTTCTTCCGATACCCCGCCAGAGCGAGCTGCTGTTGCTCGTCTGCTTTTTTTCGTCCCATTGTGGGTTTAATCTCCCTTGTACTTTTAACTTTTGCCAAAGTATTTAGAGATTACCTTTTTTTTTTTTGTTTATTGTCTTGTCTAACCTTTTCATCTGTTTATTTCTTTTTTTCTTTTCCTTTGTCTGCATAGGTTCTTGCTAAGATCTCATTCTTTCTGGATGAGCTCTCTATTAGAGACGCCAGATACAAAAATTACTTGGTTGGGTTGTTTGGAATGGTCGTGGTCATATACAGTCTGTTTCTTTTTTATTTTCTTGCATTACATATATTGTGGGCGTTTCTTTTGTTGGGGCGTTAGGTGGAGTTCAGGTTTGCGGGGTTGCCCGTGGAATTCGTATATTGAACTTTCTTTTTCCCTTCTCACTTGGATTTTCTGTATATTCCTTTTGTGATGTTAAGGTGGTTGGTTGGTGTAGGAAGACAATTCCTGTCATTACAGAGTAGGTATGTCAATAAAGACATGTGGCATGTGTGGCTCAACATGCTGTCACGACTCCAGACCCAAGGATCTCATAGTTCTAAACCATGCCTATGTCATCATGAAAGCAAAACTACTATTGAATATCATTATGTTGAAAACCCCTCAATCATTGCCCTCTAACCGTCAACCTCCATCTGTTCACCCTGCTTCTGGCCCCCGATATCAATAATAGTCGAGATGTCCACAAACTTACTGAGCTCACTTTTCTTGATGGTCTTCTCGTTAAGCACCGCCGTCGTACCCCGCGGAAACTTGTAGTTGTTCGCCTTGCCTCCTCTCTGGTTGGGTGTAATGTATCCTCTCTTCAACGTTGTCTTCTCCTTTGTGATAACTGCCACATCCACATTTGAACCCGATCCCAAATCGTTCCAGATACCCGCCAGAATCGCCTCCGAACACAACTTGGTCGCCTCCTCCTCGGTCAAATCCGGCTTCCACGTACTCTCAAACACAGACATGGCTGCCAGCGAACCTGAGCCCATAGTCACGTACGGCAGCTTATCAGTACTGCCGTGCGCGTGCACGGTAAAGAGGTGGGTGCCCGTGGGATCCACGCCGGCAATGACAAGGTAGGCGCCAATGTGGCCCTGGTAGCGGAAGAGATGTTGCTTGAGCATGGTCATGCAGGTGACAACGCGGGGGGTGCGACCGGTGGATTGCGCGTGGAGTTCGAGGTTGGATGAGATGAGGGCGGTGGTGAATTCGGTGTCGGCAGCGGTTCCGGCGCCAGCGCACCAGATATTGGGGGTGATGTAGTGAAGTTTTTCGCAGTTTTTGTCGGCGACGATGGGGCCGCTGGTGGCGCGAGTGTCGGCAGCGATCTGGGAGAGGTCAGTGAGGTGTTGAAGACGGGACATGGAAAGAGAGCGTGAGGGGTCTTTGGGGGTGTGGGATAGGTAATGCTTCATGAACATCCACTTCGTGGCCTGAAGAGAGTGTGGGGAGCTTTAAGAAGACTTACCACGACACCGCCGCCAAAGACGCACCCGACGATAGTGGTACCGGTACTGGTGGTCTTGGGCAGAGGGACACCGCGGGCATGCAGCGCCACATTGCGGTTATAGTTGGAAAAGTCGAAACCGGGCATAGCGGATTATTATGTGTGGGGAAAGGGCTATGTATATATGGGCTCCAATTGCAGGTGGTAATATCGTGAGAGTCGTCAAAGAATCAAAGTGGGATGTATTCGGTTGTAGGTGCGAAATCTTGTGGCAAGTTCTGAAAAGGTAAAGAGATTGGCGGTAGTGGGGTTATCTGGACAATATGGGTTGTCAAGTCGTCAATAGAAAGAAAATCGACAGAGAAAATAAAGACTGACGTCAAAAGTCAAGCTTGTGTGCAGAAGAAAGAGCTGTGGTTGTGATAGTACTTAGCTGATGACGAGGCTAGACGCTGCCTCCCCCTCTATAATGGGAAAGCAGCTAGACGGCCGCTAATACTTAGCGTATCAGGCACCAGGAGCTTGTGAAGCTACAAAAGCTAGCACTAACCCTACCAATTTACCGTTATAGGGTCACATCACTTGTTAGGGATTTAATTCTTGGTGCAAGGCTGTAGAGCCGGGGCACAAAGGAAGCAAGCTGCAGAGCTTATAGAAGGTCCACTCTTGTTTCTAGGGTGATTTGGCGGTACTGCGTGGATGTTCTTTTTTTTTATTCTGCCGGATTGAGGTTCGAGATCACAAAGGCCGAAGACGATCTGGTGATATCTCGATCTTTTTCTCCAGCCACAATCTGTGTATCTGAATGTTATTGTACACTTTGTTGCGATTCCCACTGGATCTTTATTGACCATCTTAATTTATTTGTTTTCTAGCACTTGCTGCTGGTTAACGCGTTTGACGCGCTTGAGATTCATAGTTTTTTTCCTGGTTGCTTACTGGGAGACAAACAAAGCATAATACCTTTGTTTTCTTTCATCTAGAGTATTTTTTTCGACATCAACGACAAGATTGCCCGCCTTAATCCCGCTGTTGGTACCATAATAACCGATTCATCCATCAAACGAGCCACCGACTGAACTCTTGCACATTACATCCGACGATACCTAATCGCAAACTCAGACGATACGACCTTTGTGATTGCTTCTTAGCAAGGCCTCGAGTTGGCTTGCTGAGCATTGTAAGATCGTCTATGCATCGCAGAACTTAGACACTCCTGTGAATTGCACCACCAAGTGCCCACTGCCAACATGGCGCCGCCCACAGTTGCCATGGGTGAAGAGCTCGAGGTCATCCAGACCGAGGTTCGTCCCACCTGAAGATCTCCAAACATACTGTGACATGTCTAACCCATGCATTTCCAAACAGCTCCTTGGCTTCAAATCTATTGCTGGTGATGCCCAGGTCCAACTAACTACGGCCTGGCCCGATGAACCTACCAATACCTCCTCCCTCCTCACTATTGCTCCCCGCCGCGAACTTGTCACTGCCGCCGGACCGGATGCCATTGTTCTCGCCAAGACCGACACCGTTCGCAAAGCTTTCGAGGCCCCGTGTGAAGGAGAGACCGAGGCCCGCAGTGTCACTCCGCTGGCCACCGTGCCGGTTTCCTATCACATCACCCACATCGCTTTCACGACGGACGAAAAGTACCTGCTGGTCTCTGGAAACAATGGGAAAGGCGTAGCTGCTTACGAGACTACATCTCTGATACATGGGGGAAAGGAGCCGGCGTTTGAGTTGGCGATAGGCGAGAGTGCAGTCAGAGCTCTTTGTCCTAATGTTGCGCTGGAGAAGGCAGAGCTTTGCGCTGTTGTGACAGAGACAGGGGCTCTTCACATGATCAACTTGTCGACGAAATCAATTTCGGGCGTGCTTGTGTCAGATGCTAAGTGTGTTAGCTGGAGTACTAAGGGCAAGCAACTTGTTGTTGGTCGTTCAAATGGTACTATTCAGCAGTTGACGCCCGAGGGTGAAATCAAGGCCGAGATCCCTTGCCCAGACTACCTCAGCGGAGTTCATGGTAAGTTACTATACATAACGCAAAATTCTGTAGGAAATATGATTAACAATGAAGCGTTATATAGTTGCGTCTCTTCAATGGCTCGAGAACCACCTCTTTGTCGCCATTTACATGACCGCCGATGAGCAGCCTCCCACATCTACCTACTACGTCATTACTAGAAAACCGCCATCCAGCTATACATTCCGCAAGCTTACCGACCCCGTAGACCCTTTCGGTGCCGAAAAGACCCCCCATCATACTATCCTCCGCTTGAAGGATTTTCCACCAAATCTCCATGATCTTCTGGTTGTGACCTCCACAGTTTCGCCAGACGTTGGACTTCTTACCCGATCCAAGAAGCCTCTTTCGACGGATTTCGACGCTGAGGCCATCTCCGGAGTTTTCACTACTACCGAGATGCTTGAAGATTCCAGACGTGCGGCTCTTCCCATGACAGCCAGCTTTGACAACAGTATTCCTGTCGGTGTAGCTATGGACTTGTCTGCCCGTGAAACTGTCTACAAGCCTATCCCCACTGAAGAAATCGATGAATCATCCGGTCCCGTCCCTGCTGTTTGGGTTATCAACAACGAAGGAATCCTGGTCGCGTGGTGGATTATCTACAATGAGTCTATCAAGGAGGGTGCCACTTACCCTCAAATGGCTGCTATGCTTCCCGATCTCGAGAGCGCCCCAGAGGCTGCTCACCAACCATCACAACCGCCTCCGGCTGCGGCTCCAGTCCCCTCGGCCCTTGCGCCAGCGCCAGCGGCTGCGAAACCGTCACCTTTCGGCGATGCTTCCACCTCTACGACCTCTGCTTTTGGTGCTCCATCGATCCTAACTTCTACTGCGACTCCCGCATTTGGCGCACCTTCAGCCTTCGGTGCTGCGGCTAAGCTTGTTTTCGGTCAACCCAGTGCCTTCGGTCAACCTAGCGCCCTTGGAAGTAAAGCCGCTGCTGCCAAGCCCTCTCCTTTCGGTTCTTCTAGTGCTTCTCCCGCTTTCGGACAATCTGGCTTTGCTTCATATAGCAATGGCAAGTCAGCATTTGGCTCGGCATCTACCTCTACCACTAGCCCTTTTGCTTCTGCTGCCAAGTCTGGTGGCTTCTCCAGTTTTGCTAATAACTCTAGTAGTGGTTTTGGAGTTTTTGGCGGGGACTCAAAATCTTCTGGTAGTATCTTTGGCAAGCCTTCGTCCGGCTCTGCCTTCGGTTCTGCCAGCTCTGGAGACTCCATTTTTAAGAAGACTGATAACAATGCTAGTCCCTTTGGCTCCAGCAGTGGCTTTAAGATCCAGAGCTCCTTTGCGGCTGCGGCCCAGAAGGACGATGAACCCGAGCGGTCTAATAATAAGTCGTCTGGTCTGGGCAAGTCCATGTTTGGCGGTGGGTTCAGTGCTGCTCTGACGGGGAAGTCGGATGATAAGAAGTCTGTCTCGTTTGATGACAAGAAGGAAGAAAAGGAAGAGCCCAATAAAGAGGAGCCTAAGAAGAAAATTTTTGACGCTCCCTCGACTACTGAGTTTGGTCAGCAAAAGAGTATCTTCAGTGCGCCGTCTACTTCTGGATTTGGCACCCCCTCGAATGGAGAAGTTCCTCGGAGTATCTTCGGGGCCTCCAAATCTGAGACAAAGAAGGATGAGCCTACGAAGAACATTTTCAGTGCGCCCAAGACAGAGGAGAAGAAGAGCATCTTTGGTGCCCTATCTACTCCTGCTACCCAGAGCACCTTCGGTACGCCGTTTACTCCCAGTAACAAGAGTATCTTTGGTGCTCCAACTCCCGCTGCTGAGAAGGCGGATGAAAAGAAGGAAGAGCCCAAGAAGAGCATTTTTGGGGCTTCTTTTGGTCAGCAAAAGAGTATCTTTGATGCGCCGAAGGAGGAGGAATCGACAACTCCTGAACCTTCTGCTGGTAAGACCAAGAACGTGTTCGGAGCTCCTGCCAAGGAGGAGTCGACGACCCCTCAAACTGAAGCGCCTAAGACTAAGAGCATGTTTGGGGCTCCGTCGACTCCCAAGAGCATCTTTGGACCCGTCAAGACTGCGGACAGCAGTGCGCCCAAGAGTATCTTTGGTGTCCCATCTACCGGTGCCACCAAGAGTATATTCGGTGCCCCTTCTACCACCAGTGAGTCGAAGCCTTCTATCTGTGGGTCTTCCAGCACCCCTCAGAAGTCCATCTTTGCTTCTGTCAAGACTGAGACCCCCAAGAACATCTTTGGCTCACCTAGCACTACGACGACTCCTGCAACTGGAGCTTCGCGAGAGAGTATTTTCGGGGCACCGTCTAAGTGCATGCCCTCCGGTACTGCGGTGAGGAACCCCTTCGCGTCTCTAAAGCCTCCTGTTGACGAGACTTCGGAGGAAGAAGAGGACGAGGATGCCAGCGAGTCCGAGCCTGAGACTCCTGCCCGCAAGGACAAGAGCAAGAATGAATCCATGTTTGGCAAGTTTGGGCCTATCCCGACTATCGATGCCACACCTCCCTCCAAGACTCCCAGCAGCAGCATCTTCAACTCGATTCCTGACACGCCGGATGATAACAAGACCCTGCTGGCCAAGTCGGACGAGAAGTCGGAGCGTAGCCTATTTTCGGACTCTACCACCCCTACGACCACACCCGCCCCGCTGCGGTATAGCTACCAGTCATCACAAGACGGTCCGCCGGTTCCTCCGGAGAGCACAAGCAAGAACTCTTACGAAGTTGGAGGATCGTCCAGCGGTGCTTCTAAGGCTGGCGTGTCGGACGACGACTCCACTTTCCTCAAGCCCAAGAGTGCCAAGGGCGGTGCCAAGCCAAAGACTGTTGTGGAGGATGTTCCACTGCCTCCGGATCCGCTCGTGTTTTCTTCCAAGTCACGGGCTGCTGCTTCCAAGTCTTCACCGGACGAGGAAGGCTCTGGCGTTGATGTGCCCGGTCCTGGTGAGGATTCCGATCTCGACTCGGAGACTAGCAGTGCCGTTCACGTGTCCAAGGATATCTCACCGTCGTCATCCGCCAAGACTCAAAACTCGTTTAGCAGTGGTCTGAACGGAGGCTTTACCATGGTTTCCAAGCCCATCACCACCCTCGCTCAGCACGAAAAGAAGGAGAAGAAGACGATCAAGTTTGGCGATGCCCGTACTAGTAACGTCTTCCCGCCTCCCGTCACCCAGACTAGTCCCCGGTCGCCTAGCCCGATCCGTAACACTGGCCCGTCGCGTGTTGCGCGTGTTGATGGTGCTCGGGCGGTTTCTTCCCATATTAGCTCTTCGTTTATGGGCCGCCCTAGTAACCCGCTTATGCCGTCAAAGCCTTTGGGCTCGTCTATTCTTGGCTCCAAAGCTGATGGCCAGACGGCGCAGGATGCCTTCCTGTCGGCTAACCGCAAGGCCAAGGCCAAGCAGTCGTTGCAGGAGGCGGCTCCGCTGGTCGACGATGAGGGTGATGAGGTTCAGCGGTTGCTGGCTTCTGGACTTGTTCCTACTCTCCAGATTGACCAGTTGATGGCCCACACGGATGTTGCGCCCCCGGCTCAGGATTCTATCCCGGCCCAGGTTGAGGCTGTCTACCGGGACATTAACAGCATGGTCGACACTATTGGTCTCAACGCTCGGTCCGTTAAGCAGTTTGTCCTCGGTCATTCCCAGAGGCTCATTGATGGCGAACGGAACCCCGAAGATTTGACCGATGATGCCTCCAGCTGGGTTCTCTGTGAACTTGAGGATCTTGCCGATATGATTGAGGTTGATCTCACTCAGGCCCTCTTTACCTCCCGCGTTACGGATGTCGAGTCCAAGAAGGCTCAGGTTGCCGACCTGTCCAAGTCGTTATCTCGCCTCCGCGCTAAACAGCAAGACCTCGAGGTCATCCTCGCCCGCCTCGATCCCGAGCCCCTGGGTGCCATCTCCAACCTGCCCCTTTCACCAGAGCAATCTACCCAGCAGTCGGAACTCCGTCGCGGCTTCGCCAGCTTCACGAAGCAGCTTGCCGCTGTCGAAGAGGCCCTCACAGTCCTTAAGACACGTGTTGCTGCCGTCGCTGCAACCTCGGGTGGCAAGGGCGCCACGCAGCCACCGACAGTCGACGCAGTCATGCGGACAATTGCCAAGATGACGAGCATGGCCGAGAAGCGCTCTGGCGACGTCGACGTTATCGAAACACAACTCCGCAAACTCCGCATGTCCTCCGTTCGCTCCACCCGCGAATCCACTCCAGTCCCCGCCCCTGGCACCCCCCGGGCCCCCCGCACCCCCTCAAAAGGCGCTCCAAGCACCCCCGGGAAACGCTCCTCCCTCTTCTCCCCCGAGCGCTCCCGCTCCATGCTATCCCCCGGACCTGTACCCGGGCCCACGACCCCGCGGCAATTCACCCGGTCGACGATGACGCCGGTGCGGGAATTCGGCAACCTGAGTTTGAATTTGGCGGGGAGCGTGCAGGGGATGCCGAGGAAGAAGGTTAGTGGGTATAGCGAGGAGGAGAGGATGCGGGTGGTGAGGAAGGCGAGGAGGAAGAGGGCGGTTTTGGGGAAGTTGAGGGAGAAGGTGGTGGAGAAGGGGGTTAGTGTGTGGGAGATGGAGGTGGTGGAGTAGAGTAATAATGAAGGGAGGCAAAGTAGGGGTTTGTTGGTTGATTGTTTAGTTGGAATGTGGGATAGATTTTGCATTGCGTGTATTTTTCGAGTTTATGTTTGATTTGTGTTTTATTTCTTTGTCAATTATCTTCCCATTTATTGTTTATTTCTCTCCGTGAATGCCATCTTCCCAAAGTTATTTTATCCCCTCGCAATCCACTTGGCATCCCACCCATCCACCTCCACCGCCGCCCTTCTGGTTCTCTTGGCACCCTGTTTATCCCCCTCCGCACATTCCGGCGTCTTCAACCCCCCTCCAAACCTCTCCACCGCCCAAATCAACACTCCATTTGTCCACCCGAAGCCCTCCACCACCTTGTACTCCCCGCCACCCCCCACATCATCCAGTTTCTCCGCCGAATACTTTTCAAACATGACGCCCGTGCTCCCGTTTGCCGCCCCGGTGGTCTGCCTAGTACAGTAGGCAGATGACACGTACCGTTGTGCCAACTCCAAGGCTAATCTCTGCACAGCGGCAAAGGCAGTAGCCGATGTGGGGCCCCGGAATGGCGGCACGGGGCTGAGGGAGGCCATGAGGATGTACATGTGTGGCGGCCAGACGTTGGGGAAATCCCATTGTTGGCCCGTGACAAGGTTAGTGGCGGAGATGCCGCCGGAGTATGTATCCAGCAGCTTTCTGACAGGCTCGTACATCTTTAAGAGGGCCGTGGCGTTATTGCGGAGGGATGCGGGGGCAGCGCCGGTCCAGAGGGGGAAGTACGAAGAGATGGTGTGGAGGCGTTTGTGACCAGCGGGGGCATTCTGCCGGAAAAAAGCAGAGGCGGTGGAGTTGGCGGCGTCAGTAGAATCGAGAGGGACAAAGATGTTTTGGGACAACGAAGTGAGATTGTAGTCAAAGTAGCTAAAGTAGTCCTCATTCCAGAAGACCTCGTTGATGGCCTGAGCCCGAATCTTAGCCTTTTCCTTCCAGAGTTTTTTCGCTGACGAGTTCCCGACTAGACCGTGGAAGGAAGATAGCGCCTTCTCAACACCATACAGGATACTATTGAGATCAACAGGAACCGTGTTAACCACGTTCAACGACCTCAGCGGTGCCGTCCTATTCAACACGGCATCCTCAGGATTGACCAACCAGCGACCGCCGGTGTAGTCCCACCCGGACTCAGCGCCCGAGGCCAAGTTTGCATATAGAGATGCCGTATCCGAGACATTCGACAGACTGGCCATCTGCGCATCTTCCCGGTAGGACTCGGGACGCGGCTGAGTGTTGGAGACATTGAAAATGTTGAGAGTCACGTTGTTGCCCTTGTCTGTGGTGATGGAGACAGAGCGGTTGGTCATCCAAAAGGCATACTCGGCCTCGAGGAGCGGGATGGCCCGGGGCAAGATCGAGGTGTCGTTGGTATGAGCAATGTACGTCTGCGTAATGAGAGCCAACACGGGCGGCTGACTCCGATTCAGATAGTACACCCTCGCCCCGTTCGGAACAAAGCCATAAATCTCAATGAAATCCAAAAAGTTTTCAATCGCATTCTTGGCCAACTCCACAAAATGCTCCCCAGACCTTAGTAGCCCCTCGACTATCCAATACGTATCCCAGTAGTACGGCTCGCGGAACCTGCCACCGGCAATGACAAAGGGGCGCTTCACAGGCAGGAAGGATGTCGGCAGGGACGAGTTGGAGCTGTTGTGGTACTGCCGGGTGAGACTGGGCCAGATGTCGACAACGGAGGAGGTAAAGTTGCGGAGGGCGGGGTCGGAGATGGTGGAGAGGAAGGTGGCGCTGGTGGCGAGGGGGGTGGAGAGGGTTGTTAGTTCGGCGCCGGCGGGGCCGAAGTGGGTTGAGAGGAAATCATGGAGGGCGGAGTTGTTGGTGAGTGGGTGGGAAAGGTTGGCGAAGGCTGATTGGATGGTTTCGAGCGAGGAGAGCGCCGGCCTGAGGGGAAGGGGGTGTGAGTGTTAGTGAGGAGACTATAAGAGACAAAGGACAGGAAATTAACTTACATGTCGACAAAGGTCTTGGAGTCGGCAAAGGGCTTGGCCATTTCAATCTCCTTCAGAATATCTCCATGACAATAAATCGGCGAATCACACGGCGCGACAACCCCATTATCACACCACAGCCCGGTCACCCCGCCTGACATCGCCGCGCCCACCACGACAACATCCGCCTTCCTAATAAACATTTCAAAATCCAATATCTGACTAAACAAACCAACAATGAACAAATAACTCAAAACAGTCTCGAAGAACACAGAATGGAAAACAACAATGATAATCACGGATCCATTTTACCCAAGTGTGCGTGCCGGCGCGCCCATCTCTATGTATATAAACTTAGCCTACCTCCACCCTTCCTCATTAAGGACCCGATACGAGGTAGTTACGCTGAGCTGAGGTTGTGTTGTTTCTGTTGGAGAAGCGCGTGATCAACTGTCGGGCAGAGTTGTGGGGATTACATCATTGGGCAATTACCCTGGATTTCAAGGGGTAGTTGGATTGCCGATTTGGGATGTAGGGAAGAAGTGGGCCTGTATGTATGTAAGTAGGTGGGGAAGGCGAAGAAGAAATGGGCAGTGGACGAATGGATGCAGTTCGGTTTAGTTGTTGGTGATTGAATTGTAAAGGTGTAGAATTTCAGAGTTATGATCATTCAGAGATGAATAGACTGAATTCTGACGATGACTCGGGAAAGCAAAAGGACTCCCCGGGAGGTGAACGGGGTGTGCGTTGAGGAAGGAAGGAAAAAGGATGTTGGCAGGAACGGAAGCGGAGGGCAATTGCGACGGCGTAAACGGAAGACCCTGATTAGTGGAATCGGCTGGCTGTTGTGACCCACAAGAAGTGGATCCCAAAAGGGAAAAATCTCTATCCCTCTCCCTCTAGATTTTAGTCCTTATCCCACTTGTACTTGTGTAGTACATCCAGTTCGTTGGAGCCCAAGGCAACTACTATGGAGGAAAAAACAAGTGGCTGGAGACAAGGACAAAAAAGCTGAGAATACATGGAAAAGAAAAAAAAAAGAAAACTTAGAATAGTCATCACCATCTCACTAGCTAGTCTAAAATCTAAATGCTCATTGCCCTCAGTTTATCATTTTGTTCATGAAACCTTGATTTTATTATTCTGTCCATTAAACTTTAACTCAGTTATCAAAACTCCAAGCGGATTCTCTTTGGAATTTAAACTGTGAGGATCAACGCCTCTGGGGAACACATGCATAGAGGTGGGCCGGATTATGCAGAAAGAGTGTCTGTGGGCGGGCGATTCTTGGCTAAACCCCTAGGGAGTAAATCACTCGGCTGAGGTGTCTGCATGTGGGTATTGGCAGTTGAAGAAAATTCTAAATATCATTGGACAGTTTCCCCAACTTTGCGGAGTCAGACATTTAGGCACAAGTATAACCCTAACCCTATGGGACACCATATCCGGTGACTTTAGTGATTGTAATCCTAGTAACTAACTGTAACACAACCCTAAGTCAATAACCCTCCGACTTACACGCACATGTCATGTTGCACAAAATCCAAAATCAATACAAGCTTTAGCCGCCGTCTAGAAATGCATTTTTACCAATCTCCATTCTTCCGAGCATTGTATACATCCTAGCCGCTACTTTGTTTCTTTTCTTTTCTTTTTCTTGTCTCATGAAAAAAGACCGAAAGGGAAAGAAAAAATACGGGACAACTAGTGGACAATTAGATGCATTCCAGATCCCTTTAGAGGGTGGGCTGAGCTTGGGTGTCATTCCAATATGGAGCGGCGCATTTCGGCGAGAATTTGAGGGTTTGATTATTGTTGCTAGATTGAGAAATTGCTATTGGCGTGATGTTTATACTGGGTTTTGCACGAGGTATATTATAAAGGGGCAAGTGACAGGCGGGAGGGTTACAATGGGGGAATTGGTGGGAATTGATTGAAGTAAGGTTACCACGAGGTTTATCTACGTAACGTATCTATCTTTTTTGTCGAAACTTGCTTAACTAATTGGCAAATGGAAGGCTATTATCGGGATATCGAGGACAACTGACGTTGAGGACGGGTCTCCCGCCGGTGTCTACCACCTATCGCTCTCCACGGAACCTCCCTGGTGTCTTTCCCTCCGACATACTCTCCACTAAATATTCTTAACATAGCAATGGCAGCTGAAATGGCCATGCTACTATTTGTTTTAATTTTTTGTCTTGCTAGAATGGACTGTCAAGATGATGCGTGGGAGGTGGAATGTGCGAGATGAAAGGCATTCCATTATCGGGTTGCTTTAGATGAGGGGGTGACGATGATGAGGACAATGGGGAATGGCCGGGCATATATAAGAAGGAGGAGGACTTCGTGAATGTTGGATGGGAAGAGAAGAAGAAGACCAGAGAGCATTGAGATCCAGTGCATTTGCTGACATTCATCTTATAATCACCAGAAGTGGCCTTGGATCTGTGTCACTTTCATTGCATATATTCTGCCAGCAACAGCATAATCATCACAGCCTTCACTTGTCTATTGTCTTTTTTCTTTTTCTTCTCCTCCCCACAATGCTCAACAAATACTCAGCCCTCGCCGCTCTCCTGGCAGCAAAGGCCGCCGCCAAATCCACAACCTATATCGGCTGCTATCCCGCCGTGACGTCCACAGTCACTGTGACCCCTCAAACCGGCGCAACCACCAGTGTTGCCGACCAGCAAAGCGATGTCAAGACGGTAACGGTCACCAAGACGGAGTTGACGACGGTGGCGGTGACGACGACGGTGACTGCGAATGGCGGCAGTGGTTTGTATGGGAATTCTACGGAGGTAAGTTAAATGGATTCTAGAAAAGAAAATTTGATGTTAACTTCTGAAATAGCTTACCGCGTCTTCGTGGTCGAGCACTGGGACTGTCTTTGTTCCGGTTAAGGAGAGCTCCGAGGCAGTCACCACCACCACGATTCATTCCACCAGCACCTTGACCTCGACGATTCCCTTCCCAACGACGTCAACTTCAACCAAGGTCACGTCCACATCCACCAAGACATCCTCCGGCTCCAAGACCACCGTAAGTCACATGATTCCCCCCCCCAAGCCCGTGCTGCCACTTGTCTAACCCTACCATGCTTAGTCATCCGCCACCGGCCTCTCCAACGCCCTCTACTTTACCAACTGGGGCATCTACGACGCCAACTACCAGCCACAGCAGATCCCCGCCAATAAGGCCACGCACATCCTCTACTCCTTCGCCAACATCAACTCAGACGGCACCGTCGTCTCCTCCGACTCCTACGCCGACCTCGAAAAGCACTACTCGGGAGACTCGTGGAACGACCAGGGCACCAACGCCTACGGCTGCGTCAAGCAGCTGTACGCCCTCAAGAAGCAGCACCGCCACCTCAAGACCCTGCTGTCCATCGGCGGCTGGATCTCCTCGTCCAAGTTTGCTCCCGTGGCCGCCACCCAAACCGGCCGCGAGACCTTTTGCAAGTCGGCGCTGACCCTCGTCAAGGACTGGGGCATGGACGGCATCGACATTGACTGGGAGTATCCGTTGTCGGCGCAGGAGACCAAGTACTACGTCGAGCTGGTCAAGGAGTGCCGCGCGCAATTTGACGCCTATGCCGCCAAGTACGCCGACGACTACCACTTCCAAATCACCGTGGCGTCACCAGAGGGGCCTGCCAACATCAAACACATGGACCTGCCCGGCATGGACCCGTACATTGACGCGTGGCACCTAATGGCCTACGACTACGCTGGCGGCTGGGACGACACCTCAGGCCACCAGGCCAACGTGTACCCGTCAACCACCAATAAGAACGCCACCAAGTTCAGTACCGAGGCCGCCCTCGAACTCTACCTGAGCCAAAACATCTCGGCGTCCAAGATTGTCCTCGGCATACCGCTATACGGGCGCAGATTTACGGGGACTGCAGGGCTCGGCAAGCCGTACACGGGGCTGGGCAACGGCTCCATTGAGCACGGCATTTGGCCGTACCGGGATCTCCCACGGTCGGGGGCCACCGAGTACTTTGATGACGAGGTGATTGCGGCGTGGTCGTACGACAATTCAACCGAAGAGCTGGTGTCGTATGATACGGTCACGTCGGCCAAGGCTAAGACTAAATATCTGCTGGAGAAGGGGTTGGGCGGGGCAGTGTACTGGGAGGTGTCTGGTGACAAAAACGGGACGCAGAGTATTGTGGCGACGGTGGCGGATGCGCTGGATTTGGATCAGTCGAAGAACCTACTGAGTTACCCGCAAAGTACGTACGAAAATATCAAGAATGGGCTGGAGTAGAGATGAGTCATTAGGGTTGAGGTTTTATGGGCTTGAGATGTATGTCTTGGTGGGAGTTTCTGATCTGTTTTCGGCCTTGTTTTTTCTCTTGCTTTCGTGATAATATCTCGTTCCATAGTTAATCATCAATACCAATGTAATTGATCCAATCATTTTTTCCCCTTTTATTCATTATTTATATCTCTTAAACCAACCAACACATAACTCCCACCGCCACTAACCATGCCAACCCGGCCCCGCTCCCTCCTTCTCTAACCCCCTCACTCATTCCCACCCCATTCTGCGTCGTTGTCCCCGTCCCCGATCCCGCATCAGCCCCCAGCGCCGGAATACTCGACGGCACATTACTCGTATTCGGCAACAGCTGCCCCGTCTTCTTAGCCGACTCCTGCTGCCCTGACGTTACTGTTGCCGTCTTGACAGCGGTGGCCGTAACCACGTTATGTGTCGTTACGATTGCCGTGGCGTTTTTCACGGGGAAAATGGCCGATGAGGAGGAAGCGACAGAAGTTATCGGTGGGATGGCGGTGAATGTGGCGAAGTCGACGGTGGTGTTGAGTGTGGAGAGGGGGACGGGGGACACTTCGGCGGCAGGGGCACCAGTGTTGAGGGCGGCAGGGGCAGCGGGAGTGGTATTGTTGGCGCGATGGTAGAGGAGGAAGGTTGTTGGGGCCGCGGCGGGGGTTACTTGGGAGATGCTGCGGGCGGCGGGTTTGCGTGGGGAAGGCAAGGCCCGCGGGGTAAAGGATAGTGATAGGGTGATGTAGGGTTGGGCGGTGGCGGTTAGGGCCATGGTGAGCCAGGTGAATAATTGTGATGATTGCATGTTGGTAATGTGTGTGTGTGTATGTGTGTATGGTGGTGATATTGATGTTATCCGGTTGATAGTCCAAGGAGATGTCTCGTGATGCTGATGATAATGACTGAATACAAACTCGACCGCACAGCGTCGTCGATATTAAAAAATTAAAAAATAATTCAAATAAAAGTAAATCGTCCAGCGCATACAGCCGCTCAGCAGCAAATAAAATAAATAAATAATGACTTTCTCTAAATCTCAACCATTGGGCAGATATCGTCACTTTCTTTCCCACAGTAGATATCCAAAAGATATTGCAAACAATAACAAAAAGACAGCAAAAAGCCAAAGGCTCACGCGAGCCGAGGGAGTTCTTGTTAAATAAGTAAAATATATACAATTATATGTTATCAATACATAAATATATCTACACACATACATACGCAATGCCATTCCCCCGATTCTCAATTGTCTCATCGTCTCAAAACCATGGCCCGGGCGTCAAGCCAAAAGTAAATACACCGGTTTCTGCACGGATGCGGTCCCGCCCAACTGAAAGTTGACCCGAGACGACGGCTTCTTACAAAAGCTGTAATTTATCTTGCTTTCAACCTTTGTAACTAATACTTCATTTTGAACATCTTCTCCACTCTATTGTCTAAGTTTGGCTATGACGATAAGTCTTATGATGAGAAAGAATTGTGGGTATAAAGCGGGAATCATCTCATGATTGACACGAGATATCCTGAGACGGGGGTTGATCAAACGTGCGCTGAGCGTTTCACCATTTTAGGAACCGGAGTTTTTTTTCTTTAAAAAGTATATTTACATGTATATTCTGTACTTTGCAGATTTTACAATCGTCGGCCATCGAGCCCGATACTTGCTCTGAAAAGAGTCCTCAAATATAAACGTATATATATATATATCCACATCGCATGATGTTTTGTCGATCGTGGGCTACATCTACGGACCCGATATCACATCTGAAAACGGCGTTCTGGGCGATTTATGCACAAGATACTTCTCAAATACTTTTTAAGTTTTCGAAACTCCAAGCTCGGTGATAAAGAAAAGCTTATTTCGCCAACTCGCGTACAAACAACTGCTTGCCACCGTCCGAGCGAAAGATGCCATGTAACAATCGGGTCTATGATAATATAAGCAGTAAGCACGGTAATTATACCCTAACCCTAATAATGACCTGCCGTAGCTAAATTCCTAAAGCAGTATAGCAAATAACATCCTTTCTTAGCCACGTGCCAGCTATGGAGGCCTTTATCATAACAGGTAATAATGTAAGATATTGACATGTAAATATAAGAGCGTCATATACACTTCGAAATAAAGACATATTGCTACAATAAATCCCACCACTACTCACTGACCTTTACTGACAACACAGTCCATCTATTGCATTCACCTATCTATACATTGCCCCCATCGACTTGCAGGAATATCGGGCTCACCTGCATATCCATCTGCAATCCGTTCTTCACTACGGCCCCAAACCAGCCCAAAATACCACCTCGTCTTTTCCCACTTTACACATCCGGTCACCTTTACTGTTAATCTTTCAATTTCCTCCTAAATGTTTCACATCCACTTGTTTCCGTACTTCGGATCGGAACACACCACACGAAGTCACCATTTTGTCGTTGCCTGAAGCCGAGAAGACCCACATCCAACCGCCACCATGTCCCGATCTACACCCCCAGACTACTGTAAGTTCCTACTGCACCACATGTAAACTCGACAAACCCCAATCTAACCAACCCACCATAGACGCTATCCTTGGGATCCCACCCACCGTCACTCAGTCGCAAATCCGTGAAGCCTACAAACGGTAAGTTTCCTTTTTATCTTCCGCCCCCCATACACTCCCGCTAACTCCCCCTCCACCGTCCAGTGCCGCCCTCAAAACCCATCCCGACCGCGTCCCCACCGACGACCCCACCCGCCCCTCGCGCACCCGCCAATTCCAACTCGTCAACGATGCCTACTATACCCTCTCCGACCCCACCCGCCGCCGCACCTACGACGCTCAACGCCCTACCTCTCACCGCCACTCTTCTTCGTCTTCCGACCCCTTCAGCGACCCCTTTGTCAACTTCGACAGCGTCAACACCGGTTCCGGCAGTACGTCTGGCCCGAGCCCTGCGGCCTTCTTCTCGTGGGCCTGGAACTTCTTCAACAATAACCGCGGCACCTCCCAGGCGGAGCAGGAAAAAGCACGCGCGAAGCAGGAAGAGGCCCAGTTTGAAGATGTCTTTGAGGAGATGTTGAGAGAGGAGGGTATGGAGGGGCCTGACGGAGGGGAGACGCGGAAGGGGGGCAGTTTCTGGGGGGCGGTCGGGGGGCTGAGTGGTGGGGCGTTGGGGTTTATTGTGGGGAATGTGCCGGGGATGGTTATGGGGGCGGCAGCGGGGAATCGGTTGGGGGCAGTGAGGGATGAGAAGGGGAAGAGTGTGTATGAGGTATTTCAGGAGTTACCGGCGGACGATAAGACCAAGTTGTTGGCGGCGTTGGCGGCCAAGGTGCTGAGTCATTCGGTGGGGCTGTAAAAAACAAACACAAAAATAAAATGTTTTCTAAAGGTTCTATATAGATGAGTTTTATTTTATTTTCTTGGTCTTCTTGTTAATTTCCATTGACTTCCCCCACAAAACATGAGGCTCCGTGATTCCGGTGACGGCCGCCCCACTTGTGACTAAGAAGCAACACACCGCCTTCCTTTTTCCATCACTGACAAATTCAATACTTGAAATTTGTTAGCACCCATCGTCATTCCTGAATTTTGTCATGGCCGTATTTGCGCCTTTGAAATAATCCGCGTATCTTTTTTATATCTTTCTTAAGTTTCTGAAAAAATTTTGGTTGCGATTTCTACTTTTTCTGGCCAATTGACAGACTCTATGCTAAGCAAATACCTTCAAAGTTGATACAAAGCAATCAATTCATCAGACACAATGTCTTCTGCCGAGAGCTGCCATAGTACGTCCATCTAATGGTCCCCGATGGGCCCGAATGTGCCGACGCCATAGATACTCTTCGACCCTCCCCGCTGACCGCTCCATCTAGTACCCTCCGCCCAGGCCGCCGCTCCCACCACCACCGACAAGCCCAAGGTGCGTTTATTTCATTCTCGACTGACCACATTACATCCAGTTCATCGAAAAATGAGACCCCGATGGTCCGAACTTGGTCGCCGAATATCGTTGGACACCAACCTGGAAGACTAACATGTTTCACACTTTACCAGCCGTGTTGCGTGTGCAAGGAGGAAAAGTCAAAGAGGGATGAGTGCATGTTGTTTAGCAAGGCGGCGAACCCAGAGGAGGATTGCAAGCCGACAATTTTGGCGTACAAGGAGTGTATGGCTGGCTTTGGGTTCAAGGTTTAAGGTTATTGAAGATGAGAAATGAGGGTGGAAAGAGTGACGAAGATGAAGAAGATGGTGGTGTAATTTTTGAGGGAGTGGAAGGAAATCAGGAGCGTATGCTTGTGTGTGTAAGATATGTCCGCTAATGTGTACCAATAGACGGCTTTTGCTCTAGGCACTTTTTTTTGACTTAGACGAAGTTTTGTGAAGAGTGATTATGGCGGAACAGCCATATATGGTATGATCATTGATGTGTAAATATCTAAAGTCTCAATGATGTCCAGCTAATGTGATGAGCAAAAAGCCCAGCGAGCTTTCCGAAATTACTCGGAATCATCTATCAGACTGTAAATTTCGTTTACATCGTCTTCAAGGTAAACAACTTACTGGCCAACGGGGCTTGGATGAAGAAATACTAGACCTCGCCAGTTGACATCATAATAATACTGCTTCCAGTCCTCCTCCGAACTCCGACGGGCACCTCAACGGCGCTGCCAAATATGCTGGTGAAAACTGGGAAACTCTTGATAAAGATTGTTCCATGGCTTCTGAGATGGCGTCTAGTCTCACCACCGAATGCGAGATTGGAGGATTCAGAAATCAGTGTGCCAAGGAAATCTATACATAATGAGTGGACGATATTGGTAAGGGTCTCGGCACAGTCATGGCCTCGGTAGCTTTCTCTTCGTTTCTCGCTGTGTGGATGTGTGGTGGCTTTTTGCACTTGACAGTGGCAGAGATAAGTGTGGGAAGATGATCACCAACGTCGATCAGCAGTTCAAGAAACATGAATGACCAGGTATAATTATTCCGCATGA
Source organism: Ambrosiella beaveri (assembly GCA_030294605.1). Classification (NCBI taxonomy): domain Eukaryota; kingdom Fungi; phylum Ascomycota; class Sordariomycetes; order Microascales; family Ceratocystidaceae; genus Ambrosiella; species Ambrosiella beaveri. The sequence goes on from JARQWA010000057.1 coordinate 161,467, forward strand.
CCCGACAGCACTCTGTGCCCCCGGTTTCTTTTTCTAACTACCGAGATCATCCTGCGCCTCTAGGGGCCCAATAGCCGCCCGTTACTCATGGCGTTAACAAACTACGGCGATCCCTAGCACTTGATGATCAAGGCGTACTTACTAACAGAGACACTCCTATCCCACCTTTCACAGGTCTCTGAGATATCTTTACCGAGAGGCATAGAAGGAGGAAGCACATGTACATTGGCACACCGCGCTGGCGGATACATTCACCTTAGGTCAAAAGTAGGAGCTGGTGAGGTCGGTGAGGAGCATCTGCATTGCATTGCATTGTGCGTGATGCAGGACAATAGATGCCGGTGAGGAGGACAGATTGCCGCAGTGTGGGCCATCCACTGACCTTCTCCTCTACATCAAAATTTTCAAGAAGCAGACATTTTAATCTTCCTATCCCACTCCCATATTCTCCTGTCTTCCCACACGGCCATCCTGATGATAAGTAGACTCACAGTTCACAATCTCCTGACCATTCGTGACATCTCAGTTCGTCTTGTCTATACGATCTGTCAATATCACATTGAAGATCGGCAACATGTAATTGTAGACGTTGATGCCTTCCGTCAACGCTCAGAAAGTTCAACACTTTCCTTTTGCCTCCCCCTGTCCTGCAAGATGACTAAATCTTTACCCAACTCACGCAGGCTCCTTCTGCACAACAACCGATCAATAACAACTACCGTCGGAGTGAAGATAGACAACTCGTGATACTTGCAACCCATCAGCTTCTCATCTTTGTAGTCCGCTTCTGTCATATCTAGTAAAAATAAGCCAAAAAAGACTTCATTCCGGCATTTGTATTCCCAACTTCTGAAAAGGCCCTCATCATTTTGAACTCTGTTGCCGGACGGTCAGGTGAGGCGCATCTGGCTCGTCCACCCACCCACCACCACTATTTTCATCCCCGTGTACCCAATGAATCACTACACCCACATCAAAACGCCACTTGAGCGGCTCGCACCGTTGTGGATCTTTGTAGTTTATAAGGTAGAGATTGTCATGACCAATGGCTTAGTATGCACTGGAAGAGGTGAGTTAGAAACAGTGACTAGTGGATGATAAATGAGTAGATCAATTGTATATAGATAATAGTTGAAATGTATATACATAAAAGAAAAAAAAATTATATTGAATTTGTGGCAGTTGCCCGGAAAGGTTGTCTGTCTTAGTCAGATATTCAACAGTCAGCCCTCCATAATTCAATCCAGCAAACGCAATCCCTTTCGCCTTGTCGTTGAGGAAAGAAAAACGAAAAGTCTTGTCTCTAACCTGACGCATCTGTTCCCGAAGAAGCTCAACGACGATCCCTCACTGTTCCGTCCATTCGTCAAACCAAGGTTCTCTCCTTCCTGCATTGTTCGTCCCTTGTCCATCCGTCATCATCACCAACCAGCCAGCCAACGTCACAGCGGAGGGAAAGCAGCATCACGGGTAAGCATAGTGAGTGAGGAGGTCTGTATATATATTATATCAGGTTCCCAATTCGCACTCACATCTACACTTATCATCATCTCACAGCCGTGTCCTTTGCTGGCACCAGACGGTTATCTTTCTCTTTTGTAGCCACTATCGGCTTTTTATCTCACTGTGATCCTCGTCTTCAACCCCCCCTCTATTGTCTGTCTATTCCCTAGTTCCATTTTCCACCTACCTTTTTGCCTATAGCGCTTATAATCGACACTTACCGCCTTATTCACTTTTTAGTTCTTGTTATACCGGTCGATATCACAAATCACATCTCCCACCCCATTTTCTACGCTCTTTACAACCCCCCGGCCCTTTTGTTCTACCCTTATATACCCTTTCTCAAAAAACAAGTCACCCGGCTCATTTCAGTTCCCATTTCACTGCTCACCCGACCACAAACTCCAAAGCTTCAAGCTCCAAAAAGTTAATCAAAGACTCCAGCCGAATCAAAACTCACGGAAGCCAGCCTAGGTTCCCTACGCACGACACAAGCTCCACTCACAACTCCCACTGACATCTGATATCTTGATACATATACATTTTTATGTATATACATGCGTCATCATAATCATCATCGCATCACGGCCACATATCTTTTCCCCCACTCCATAATTCACCTTTGAAAATCGCCAAAACATACCTCCGGCCATTCGTTCAATCATTTCCTCTACACAGGCGTCTACTCTCTTACTTCAAAGTAACTCTTTGCATCGCTTCGTTTCGCCTGTCCGTTCGGCCCCAGTAATCTGGATCGTCTTGATCGCCAGCCACATAGAAAACCGGAATCCCACTCTAGCTTGATGCCGTTTCCGCTTCCTTGTCGTCTCGTGCTCTTCTTTTTTTAAATAACCTTCCCGTTATCACCTTTTGCAATTTTCACGTGTTTTCCAATCGTCCGTCCGCTTTTCTCATTTGCTCCAGCTCTGGTTTCGTCGTATTTCATCTTGCAACATCACTTCTTTTTTGTCCTCTTTTTTTACTCTTATTTCTTCACTCCTTGCGCTTGTTAGGTCTCACTGCCGTAGAAATCACTTGCCGTGCACAATGGCCGGATTATTCCGCCAAATGTATGAGTGGCTCATGCGCACGTTTTGGTATGTCATTGTCTCCTTCTCCCCCGCTTTTCCTTAATGCCGTGGCCCCACTCTTATTCCACGGCCTGTATCTCCGGGTTAGCCCCCAAATACGGAGGACTCCCGATGCAATTGACCCGTCTTTTACAAATCCCTCACTAACACTTTCACCATGACATAGGGCCACTGAAATGGACGTGACGCTTGTCGGTCTCCAAAATGCAGGAAAAACTTCTCTTCTCCGCGTACTCGCTGTAAGTAAAAACATTGCCCTTTCCAACATTCTTGCTATGCATTATCTCCTCGGCGCTCAAAGATTGTAAAGTTCTCTCTTGCGGTCTTTCCTCGGCCCACTCTCACCATCGTTCGAGTCATCTCCATTCGCGGTCTCAAAAAGTTCCGATGTCGCCAGTGGAGTAGTGGGGGGAGGATAACCCTCTATCCGTCGCGGTGTAGCGCACCATTTTTTGCCGAGGATGGTGTGACAATGAACAATGGAGGGGGTTTTGAGACGAAGAAGGGCACTGCACGCATGTAGCGGTGAATATGACATACATGGGCATGTCGCTAACCAGAAATCGTGAACCAGGGCGGTGAATTCACTATTGAGTAAGTCAACCACCCATGTATTCAGTCAAAGAGCACATCTAGAAGTTACTCCCGACGTCAACGGCCGAGATGCTTTGTCTCGCCGAGCCAGAGATGTTGTCTTGTCTCCTATTGGTCTGGCTGTTCAGTGGACAGCCGTCGGCAACTAGGTAATTTGCTTGGTCCAACACCGACATGATGCAAGTGGTCACATCTGCATGCGACTGATCGTGCAATGAGGGAATTCGATTATTAGCCGAGTGTTATGGCTCTTATGTGTTCGGATGGACGCGCATGGCATTTGACGGCGGGATTTATCTGGATCGGAACGATACAGGACATGTCAGACAAAAGCCGAAGCGGAAAGACGATATTGCAGTCTATGTGGAGATGAATAACCACTCTAAGTAACGGCAATATTTCTCCTGACAAGCATCAAGACTGGCGGACAATATTTGTTCGTATATTCTAAGAGCATGTCGACTAACAAACATTCCAACAGCTCAATCCCCACCGTAGGCTTCAACCTTAAAAAGCTCAAGCGCGGTCATGTGACGCTCAAATGCTGGGACATTGGTGGACAACCGCGCTTCCGCAACATGTGGGAACGCTATTGCCGCGACGTCAATGCCATTGTCTACATTATTGATATTGCTGACATTTCGCAAATGTCGCTGGCCCGTGATGAACTCCATGCGTTGATGGAGCAGCCGACGCTGGCGGGGATCCCATTGTTGGTGCTTGGAAATAAGAGTGATTTGCCGGAGAAGATATCGGTGGATCAATTGATTGATGAGATGGCGTTGAGCCAGATCAATGGGAGGGAGGTGAGTTGTTATGGGATTAGTGTCAAGGAGGAGACAAATCTGGAGGCGGTTATCGAGTGGTTGTTGAAATGGAAAAAATAAGTAAGTCTATCGCTGTTTAAGGAAGTTGTTGCTGTGTAGTGGAGTGGCAAAGAGTGGGATTTCGGGGCCTTTGTACGCCGGGTCATGGTCAAGTTGGAGAAGAGAGAGAGAACAGAGCGGGCTGGTGGCAGAGCAGGGGCAGGGTGATGGCTTCTCACGAAGTCGGAGGAAGTAAAGGGTTGCTAATATGACGATAATAATGTTTAACTAAGAATAGAGTGTTTGAACCCGATGACAAGCAGTCCCTTTGTAACAAAACAAAACAGGAAGACAAAAGAAAGAGTATATTATGGTATCAAGCATCCACATCACGATGTGTAACCTCAACTCATGATCATCTTCACAAGTCACATCTTCCCTCTAACTTGCTTAAGCAAAGAAAAGGAAAAAAACAAAATAAAACAAGATCTAGTCCAAATACTTTGCATCTCCTTTGCATCTCTTTCTCATATTTATATTCCCAATTAGCCCCTCCCCATCACGGCCCGCCCCCTCTTCCGTCCTCCCCATCACCACCGTTTTCATCCAATCGGTGCAAAGGCGGCTGTCGGGCGGTCGATTGCCAGCTCATCAATGCAGGAAATGGTCACAGATAGAACAAGGGTGGAGGGGGCGTGAAATGGGGGGCGTGGATATAATGTTGGTGGATGCTTAGGGTTAGGGTTTCCTGGTGATGATTTATGGTGGTGTGAGGTGATAAGTGATAGGTGAGTGAGGGGGGAGGAGAAAGGTGATAAATGTGTGAGGAGATAAATGAGATGGCTTATCGACGATGAATGTTTGTTTGAGACAAGTTGGCTTGAGAGTTGGTTTTGGTTTTACTGGATATCGAGGATTTGTGAGAATGGCTAGTTCAAAGACAACCGTTGACTGGGCTCATCCCTCTGAGACCAGCTCTGTCTTTGACCTCCGGAGTAAGTATTTATTACTATTCCGATTGCGTTGGGATCAGATAACCTGATTGTGCTGCAGGTGATACAATGACGATTCCTACTTTCTCTATGCTGAAGGCTCTTTCTGAAACAACACATGGGGATGATATCATGGGCGAGGATGAAACGACCACGACTCTCGAGAAAGAGATGGCGGAGCTCACCGGGAACGAAGCAGGGTTGTTTGTTCTTTCGGGGACCATGGGGAATCAGCTTGGGTTGACAGCGTTGTTGAGTCGGCCGCCGTATGGGATTTTGTGTGATGAACGGGCACATATTGTGAATTATGAGGCGGGCAGGTAGGTGGACATGGTCGCCCACGGTCCGATGACACGAGATTCTAACAAGACTCCAGTGCTTCGCAGTTGTCTGGGGCCCTCATGAAAGGCATCAAGCCGAAGAACGAGCACCATTTAACCCTGAGTGACCTGCTCCCACATATATCGACAAGTGACGATATCCACAACTGTCCCACCCAAGTCATTTCCCTTGAAAACACCATCAACGGGCTAATCCACCCACTAGAATCGATCCAGGAAATCTCCGAGCATGCGCACGCTCACAACATCAAAATGCACTGTGACGGTGCCCGCCTCTGGGAAGTCTCAACCGCCACAGGAACCCCAATCGCCGATCTCTGCGCCCCCTTCGACACAGTCACCATGTGTTTCTCCAAGGGCCTCGGCGCCCCCGTCGGCAGCATCCTAGTCGGAAGCAAACAAGACATCGCCTACGCTCGGCGCATGCGCAAAGCCATCGGCGGCGGCATCCGCCAGCCCGGCGTCCTCACTACCATGGCCCGCGTTGCCGTACAGGAAGTTTTTCATGACGGGCGGCTTGGGGAAACACACGGGGTTGCCAAGCGGATTGCGGAGATTTGGGAATGGAAAGGTGGCCGGGTGACGATGCCAGTGGAGACTAATATGGTTTGGTTGGATCTTGATGGTGCGGGGATTGGTGCGGCGGAGTTCGTTGACGAGATGGCGAAAGAGGGGTTGAAGACTTTTGGATCGAGGTTGGTGATTCACTATCAGGCAGCTGATCAGATGGCAGAGTGGTGGCCAAAGATACAGAGGGTGTTCACGAAGGTCCTGGAGACAAATAGGAAGGGAGACGTGAAAACATTCGGGAAGACAAACATGTATTCCTCAAAGTAGAGGATATGGAAACCCACAGAGTATTTTAGCGTCAGTAGTCAGCCAATACAACGACTGACAGCTCAACTCGAAAGTTGTTCGAAACACAGGCGCGCATTTATGACGGCGTCACGCTGAAATGTTTAAAAGAAACAAGGAACATCAAAAGGTTCTATTGGAATCAAAAAGCCCAAAAAGCCAAGCGCCCTCTCTCCAAACCAGAGATGACCCCTCCAAAAACCCAGAAATATCATGACAAACCATCGCCAACTTCCCCTTTCACTCTTATTTGCTCCCATACTTCATTTTCGTCATCTTCTTCCTCTTAACACAACAAACATTCGCAACATTCCTCGCAGGCCTCAAATGCACAGCAGCAGCATAGAGCAGCAAAGAAACCGGCGCAGCAGCCACCGCCACCGCCACCGGAGCCACGCTGAGGCTCCTGGGGAGGAGCGTACTGCATGGGCTGCTGGGGGTAGCCGCCCTGAGGGGGGTAGCCACCCTGGGGAGGACCGCCCTGGGGACCGCCGTAGTATCTAGACAGATGAAGTCAGTATAAGGTTTGGTTTTTTTTGGCAGTGGTGATGGACATATTGAGGGGAAGATGCAGATGGTGCAGGTGGTGATGCGCCCGGGTAGAATGGGTTGTGGAGAGTGTGGTTGGTGATTGGCATGGAAGGAGAGACGGCAGGTGCGATTAATCAAGAGAAGGAAGGTATGCATGTTGTGAACTCACCCTTGAGCAGACATGGTGATAGATGTGTGAAGATGAGGTTTAGATAGGATAATCAAAGAATCGATCAAGTCTTTGATTTTTGAAGTAGCAGATGGACGATATGTAACTCGGAGAGTTAAAGAAATACTTGATTCACTGTAAAAAAAAAAAAAAGATGGACAGGAGAGAAAAAACAAGAAAACACACCAGCACTAAAAACAGCGGAAACGGCCACTTCAAATAAGAAAAAAAAAACAAAGAGCTAAGACAGGCCAATTACAAGCATTTGTTCCAGGGCCCCGAACACGCGTAGTACATTTAGCATATTTAGCATATTTATCTATTTAGCTTGGGACCACCAAAGCAGAGCAAAACAAAGGCAACTTAAAAAGATCGAATGGGGGCACTTTCACGGGCGCAGGAAGTGGGAGATGCCGGCTACTGCTGGGATGTCTGGGCACCATTAATTCGATGGGGAGGGGGTGGTGATTAAACGAACATATTTAGTTGACTTGAAGGGGGAAAAAAGTGCACGGATTGGGGTCGAGAAGGGGAACACAGGGTTGGATCGTTGGACTTCCTGATGGGTTTTGAGACAATGATCAAGGAGGGAACTTGTCTAAGAGTTACTGATTTGAAGATGTCGATGTTGATGTCTACATGATGATCTGTGTGAGTAAATAGACTTGATTTAGGAGATACGCCTGAAGTAGAAGCATTTACTGGATTATGGGCACTAAGAAACTTTAGAATGACCAGACTAAATATATTTATCACTTTTTTTTGTTGTCTTTCAAATAGGATGTCGCTGACAGCAACTCCGGAAGAACGGCACGGGGCATTCAAAAGGTCGAAGGGGCTTGTTGCGGTTGGGCGCTTGGGACAGTCAATGCCCATTTGGGAACAAAGTGAAGAAGTTCATCCAACCCAACCTCCTTGTTGGCTTGTGGCTAAATTGGATATTTTGGCCTTCTTTTTTTTTCTATTTACTTTGTAAAGGACAATGGGTCTTCGGTTGCAGAATTTAGGATTCATCGTTCTCGTGAGATCAGGAAGAAATGGAAATTGTGCTGATGAGGATTTTGGTTGGCCTCCGTTGTCTACTGTCCGCTGTCCGCGGGGTACTCGTCAGCTATACGTTGCTTGCATACATATATACAAATATACATTTGCCAGGGCGCGGGTCTATCTACATATGTTTCGCTTCCAATGTTTTAAGCATGGCCAGCACATTCTCTGGAAATGTAGGGCGAAAAGATGATGACAATGGAGACATGATAGCCATGTCTTGGGCTTGGGCTTGTTGGTATGTACATATATAACGGGCAATAGTGGTTCGCGTGCATACCATGTAACTGTGTATTTTTGCATCTCTAGTGATCGTCGTACAAGTTAGATATAGTCACCAACGTGCATTTGCCTTGTTCTTCTTCTTTTTTTCGGTGCCGACTGCGGACGAATAATCGGCTTATGGAGCTGACAGTTGGCGTTGCTTTTCTTTGCCTGGCTTTAGTCTAATGTTCTAATGTTTTGATGGCCAGGGATATTACGGTGGACCAAGTCAAGCTAAAGTTGCTAACGTAGGGTGAAGGGATCAACCTGTCTCTTCAAGTATTCCTGCACGATTCTCATCACATGAACAAGACAGAGAGTCATCCGGTGGGCATTATTCACCACTTTAATCTATAGCTCTATAATGGTTCGCTAGTAACGATGTTGTCATGTCAGCGACTTGGCCATCGCTATACCCGTGGACGAAGTCCCTTGAAACACGCATCTACGGCTCGAGCGCCTTGTATTCGGCGCACCGATGAAGTCTCATCGTCAAAGACACGATTGCGCTCGATAGTGGAGTCACGCTAGTGTAGTATCGTCAGGGGTCCCATTTGTGTGATTGGTGGGCATGTATCGAAGGCAAAGAATGTTGATTTGGCAGCCAACCGATTGTTTCGACTCAGTAAGAGATCATGAACCTTTTGATGTGACGTTCGTTTGGTACGTTGTATAAGTTCTATGGCGGCTAGATTAAGGTTATATCATTATATCATAGTTATTAATGTCGTCCCAATGAATTGAACATATTATTTGTGGTCAAGTGGCAGTGGCTCAGTTGGTGTTGAAGGTTGTCAATCATGTCCACATAGCATGTGTATATCGTTGTCGTTATCCCCCATAATTCGTTGAATTGCTATAATTGACAACGCCAAGACTTCCATCTAGCATTGCTGCCGGTGATCCAGCCAGTGACCAGGAAGCCCTGACCCCAGACCGACCTGTCACCACAACCCAACCCAACTAACCAACATTAACGTCGACTTGTGTGTCATCCATGGAAAACCTACAACATCTTATTTCAATCCAGATTAAGCATTTTTATCTTCCCGCCCTCTGACACTCACATAATCTCCTGTGCCCCCCCACTATCACAATGGACCATGATCTCTTCCAAAAGCTTAATGTCTTGCCAAGACTCCATCGTCCGTCCCATCATGACCAGGGCTCCCCCCCATCTGGCAACCTGACACAACAACATATATATCCCCTCCATCGGAAGAAAATCAAACTCGCATTCCACGTATCCCCATAATCCCTCTCACGAACAACACACCACCCGTAACATGTCCTTCCGATAATCTCTCTGTATCCTAGTAATTCCGCTTCGCCGACTCTTTTCCCCCGCCTTCGGCTGCTACGAAGTTGCCACTTGTTGCCTGCCGAGTTGGCAAGGCGCACCGCACCGTCAGTGCCCTGAGCCCAGGAACCAATGATAGAGTTAAAAAATACTACAGCCTAAGTGGCGATATCAAGAAAAGTAGAGATGAAGGATTCACCATGCGCAAAAGGTCGTAGAGAGTCCTGTAAAGCTATCTTTAGTTTGTAGTGACTGACAAGTCAGCCAAGGCATACTGCTGCTTCCGGGCTGGCCATGCCGCATGTAGAAAGTGAGTTTTTACAGTTTGTGAGAAAAGTAAAATCACATTAAATATTTGGATCTCATGGGACAATTGTTGGGAAATCTCAATGGCTGGGCTTAGGCAAGACATCACCGGGTGCCTCATCATCAGTGTGGCTTTGAAGATGGTGATCATGCAAGTGTGCCACACCTGCATATGACCTCATCCTAATTCTATCGGCTCGGATATCAAAGGAAACTGAGATCTGAAAATTCTATCGATTTATGATTATGCTGGTAATTGAATCTGATTTTCTTGCTATTAGATGTGTTTGTCATCAAGTGTGAAGAACGATTGATGAATGATGTTGGCTCACGTATAACCCTAAAACTGACCAACACGTGCCTGCGTCATACAGATGCCCCATTATTCTAGGTTCTCAGCCAATCACTAAGTTCCATTCCTCCTAAGTAGTTGCACAGCTAAGCTATGCCAGGCTCTACTCTACCGCAACTGGTGATAGGAGCTACATTGGCTCAGATAGCCTCGTTGACTGAAGAGTTTACACCACCTCCACCAATTGCCCCAAGGGACCAATTCACATTATCCCCTTCAGTAATTCACAAAAATGCTTCTCCTCGACTACCAAAACGCCTTAATCCAGACGGTGCTCACTGAGCGCTTTTCCGGGTTCGTCCTCCCCCCCCCCCCCCCCCCCCCCCCCCCCCC
>JARQWA010000058.1:0-162733 GCA_030294605.1 Ambrosiella beaveri
CCCCCCCCCCCCCCCCGCTCTCCCCCCTGAGGCATGTTCCCTGCCGCGACATCTCTGCCCATTTCTAGACCATCACGAGATGGTTTACAAAGGGGAACTTATTTGGTGGGAGGAAGAAGGGGAAAGGGTGCTTGGCGGGTTGGCGGGCATTGAGGGAAGGATTGGGTACCGAGGGACTGGACTGGACCGGACTGGGCTAGGCTAGGCTAGGCTGGACTTGGACTTGGACTTGGATCTGGCGGAGAGACTAGTGGTGGTGGTGGGCTAATTCAGAATTATTTGGTGATTATTTAGCTAGAATTGATGTAATTGTTGATATATATATATAACCATAATCGCACAGCAGACTGACATGATGCTTTGTGGTATATACATTAATACAAAACCTGGTTTCCGGTTCCATGTTCCCCACGGTTCACGAACCCCGGCATCCGCTGCAAAAGCTAACGACAAACAGATGCAAACGTCCGGAATTATTGGCAGAAGCAGTAGCAGTAGAAGCAACATTCGTTTATCAGGGCAAATTCCGACACGGCTGCATGGAAAGAAAGGAAAGAGTGGAAGGTGGGAAGAGGAAGGAGAAGGAGATGTGGAGATGTTGGTGACGTCAGAGGTTTGAGGGGTAACTATACATAAACATATATATTGCTAAGAAATGGCCTTACATTGCTGTAGAATTGTGATTCTTGGTTGCCAACATTCACTGCCTACTTATTGCTTACTACAACAGACAAAAAATGGAATCCCATAACCTATATACTATCACATCCCGCCGCCTCAAACTTACCCACCCGCCCACCAACCCCCACGCCTGTCTCACACCCCTCATCCTCACCATCCCTTGATGGCAACACAACAATAACACATCCCTTAGAGTAGGACAAAGGAAGATATGGACGTATGCACTCATTCAAATTTGGCCATGCTCAACTGGTATCCGGACGGCTCAGTCCCGTCTGCAAGTAGCCCGGCGAATTTGTATACATTGTGAATCTTGAGATCCAGCACGACGGAAAGAACGGTATGTATGTATGTGTGTATGTATGTACAGCGAGACAAGCCATCTAATTTAAACCCATCTGTCACTGCTCATTGAGCTGCATACATCCATACATCTATACGTACAATCCTGCACCATCCCCTCTCGCTCTCCTTTGTCTCTCTCTCGGGTCCAGACTTCCCTGCACCTTTTCTCTCCTCCTCCTCGGCTCCAGGCATAAGAAAAAAAAAGACAGAAGAGAAATCCATCGTGTGTACACACATGAATATGTACCTCGCGCATGCTCCCGATATGCCCCGGGGCCAAGCTTACATTTGCGGACGGCGCCAGAGGATGTGTGCATTAAGCTGCAGGTGATCCTTTTTGGCGTTAGTCGGTGTTGACGTTTTGGCAGGTGTGTTTTTTTTTAAAAAAAAAAATACCTGGACTGTAAGTAGAGGTAAATTCCTGGTTATTTATCTCGAGGTATACACACACAAATAGAATGATGTTAAAAGAAAAGAACAGAAAAGAAACCGTGAATCTCTGGCAGATCATCAGTATCTAAACTCGAACTAGACTTAAGTGACAGCTGTTGCCCCCATAAGCGACGGTGGATCAGGCCTAGAACTCACGTCATGATTTCATGATTTGGTGAGAATGGCCCAGGAATGAAGCAATGCTGTCGCCGAGGGCTCTTGGATTGCTGTACGAAAATGCTAAAAGTGTGTTGTTGTTCGTAAGCTCTGTGACACACGATACATCTTGCAGATTGTGGAAATACATAAATTACCAAGAAATATATCATGCTTCCATCTTCCTTCCTCTTTTCCCCCACCCCCCCCCTCGAGATCTGCGTCCAATCATGATCCTCTCATCATCACCACCATTAACACAAACACCAACACCATGTATCGTCCATCCCCATCTTTTCGTCTCGCCTCAGTTTGCAGGCTTGTAAATATATAATCAAGTAAAAAAGTACATGTGGTGTTATCCCCCAGTGTGGCTCTAGCAAGCATCTATAGACCTACCCGTCTAGATCGATCATGGTTGAGGGGTGGGTTGGTGACAGCGTGGTTGAGTATTTGTTCCCGAGCGGCTCCAAGATATTTGAAGAGGTTGTCGTCTTTTGATTTTTTTTTTTCTTCTTCTTTCAATTTTCTTTCTTGATAGCAACTAAATCTCAAAGATTCATTATATCCATCTGTTTATAGATATTGTCTATCATATATTGACTATACCCTTCCTGACTCCATCACCTTGTTGACCATCATCTCCCTACTACTGTTATCCTTATACATTGTCTGCTACTTCTAGACAGTGTTGTCATTGCTACTTCTACTTAAATCTTCCTTCACACTGTCACCTCATCATCACCATTAAATTAACCAAAGCTAAACCTAATTTCTAACCTAATCATTTCAATCCAAATCCGTCCCCGCCCCACTCATCTGCCCACCGCTAACTACGAAACCACAACAGCCTGATTTTCCGAATTTTTACTCACTAAACAATAGCTCGCAACCCGCTATAAAACGCCAACTCTCCGGGCCTCGAAGTTACGCCAAAACAGAATAGAAAACAGAACAGAAGACCCCTGGCCCCACTGTATTACTTGCTACTGCTCAATCATTTCCCCGTAAATTATAGAAGCTCTAGGTTCCTCATTCCCCCTCTTCTTTCTTCCCCTTGTGCTGCTCTGCTCCCCTCTGCTCCTCTGCCTCCTCCTTGCCCCTCCTTGGCAACGCCGTCCTGCACTCCCCGCGCTATTATTACATACAACGCCAACGCTCTCTTCGAAAAATCACGTATTTACGTCAATGCTCGCTCGCTCAATCCCTTTAGTGCCGATTCCGACGGGTTTCTTGTCTTTTTTTTCTTCTATCTGTCTGTCTGTCTGCCTTTGACTGACTGGATACAACGCATTTGATTTGCTCTTTTTTTTTCGTCCGACAATTCACAACATAAAAGAAAAAAAATACTCAAGAACGAAGACAACGATCATAACAAAATTGTCTGGACGTCACCTGGAGACGGAGAAGAAACGTTGACATCATATCTACAAAAAAACGAAAGGATCCTTGGTGTTTGGCTCGGATTCCTGTCCACTTTTTGCCCATCTTTTCTCTTTTTTTTCTTTCTTTCCGAAAACAGGGAGTCATTGGATTGATTCGTCATTCGTCATACCGTCCACCATCACCAAAACAACAACAGCCCATCATCTATCTACAACAAGAATCTCCAGCTCCAACCCACCGTCCATCCGTCAATTGCGGCGCCCCCAGTGAACCAATTGGGCAGAAACAACCAACCAACCAGCCACCGGCACCTCCCGGCCTTGAGCAGAAACTAGTCTTTATCTTTTTTTTTTTTGGGCTTTCCGTTCATTGATATCAAAATCACCGGGAACCCCCCTCCCACTATTCACCACCACATCTCCATTCTCTTGGCCAAATCTTAATTTCATCCCCATCCCATACACCTATAGCTTCGCAGTTAGCACAAGCAGTTGCCCGCCATGTCTTCAGTATGTTTGTTTTCCTACAATTACGACTTCTCCCGGATCCACCCGGTACATATCCCGCCTTTCCCATGTGTCATCTCCCTTCCTCCCTCTCCCAACAACCGCCCTCAGTCCCTTCCCCGGGTTCTCGGAACCTACTGAATTTTGTTCAAGGTCAGTGAATGATTGCTAACTGGTTGTGCTCTTTTGCTTCTTTTTGTAGCCTAGAGACGAAAATGAACATCAACTACCGAACGAGTTCTTTGAGCCGGAAGGGAGATTCGATGTGGAGACGTTCAAGCAGATCCTAGACATGGACGACGATCCGGATAACCGGACTTTCAGTCAGGAATTGGTGGTTGACTTCTTGAACCAAGCACAGGAGACGTTTGAAAAGATACAGACTTCTCTGTATGTATTATGTCTCCTATGTCATGATCACCCCTCTGGCCGTTTCTGTAATTAACAAACCCTCTCACAGCGATAACAAAGACCTCAAGGAACTCTCAAGACTCGGCCACTTCCTCAAAGGCTCCTCGGCTGCTCTTGGCCTCGCGCAAATCAGTCATACATGTGCCCTTATCCAAGACTACGGCAAGATGTCTAGGGAAACTTCCCCCGGATTGACGGACGAGGAGGCGCTCAAGTTGATTGCCAATGCGCTAAAGGACGTGTGGTCGCAGTATGAGCAGGCGCGGGCGGTGCTGGCCAAGTTTTACAACCTGGAAGAGGGGAGTGACAGTGAAGAGGAGAGCGACGAGGAGGACGGGGACGAGGAGGACGTGGAGGGGGAGAAGAAGAAGGAGTGAGAGTGGAGAGAGTGTGGTTGATTGAGAATGAGAATGAAGATGAGGGATGCACATATTTGTATATGGGTTTGATTTTCTTTTTGGTTTTGGGTTTATATATGATGTTTGATGAATGGCTCAAAAGTAGCTTAGTTTTTTTTTTTTTTTTTTTTTTGCTTTATATAGTTTGTATACCACATTCAATCTACAGTCACTTTAAATTCCGAGTACTTTGTCATTTTGTTTGTCTCTCTCCAATCCTCGCTTTGTTAACCAAGTGTTTGCCCCCCCTCCCCCCCTACTTTTGTCACTTTTGTCATATTGGGTCTGGAGCAGGCAAACGGGGACGTCAGTGGGAGATTGTCGGGAGCGGAAGTCGAATCAGGAAGGGCGCTGGTGGTGGGACTAGGAAGGAAGGAAGAGCAGGTCAGGTCAGAGTTGCAGGTGTTTAGGGTTTGCGGTGGTTGGGATGATGCTGATGCTGATGATATCATCGGCCGGAGGGAATGGGTCATTGTGTTTTTTTACTTTATTCGTTGCAACAACAATCGATCTTTTCTAACTCTTTAAACCTTTCATTACCGACAAAAAGAAAGAAACACAGAACATAAAATGCCCCCATCCCATCGCTACCCAACCCACTTCCTCGCCATCCCCCTCGCCCCGCCCTCCGCCGTCCCCGCCCTCTCTCTCTCCCTCACCACTTTCCGCGACCACCTCCTGTCCTCCCCGCATCTTGCCCCCGTCGAGGCGATCCGGCCGCCGGGCACGCTGCATTTGACGTTGGGGGTCATGGCGTTGGGGAGGGATAATGATGTGAGTGTCTTGGGGGCGCTGGAGGCGTTGAGGGGGGTGGTGAGGGGTGCAGACACAGGGATGGAAATGAGAAGGAGAATGAGTGTGGATTTGAAGGGGTTGAAGGGGATGTCGGGGGGTGATTCGGAGGGAGTTTTTTACGCAGAGGCGGTCCCACGGGGGATATCAACGGAGTCCTTTTACAACTTTTGTTCAGCAATCCGCAAGGCAATGGCGCAACAAGGCTTCCTCATCGACGAAAACCGCCCCTTGAAACTCCACGCAACAATCTATAACACCGTCTACATCAAGGGGCGTCCCAATCCTGGGGCGAAAGGAAAGAGAAAAGAACGGGCCACGGTGCCGAAAGAGGTCGCGGAGGGGTGGGGGGATTTTGTGTGGGCGGAGGATATCCCGGTGGTGGGGATTGGGATTTATAGGATGGGGGCGCGGAAGGTGGGGGGGACAGAGGGGGAGAGGTATGAGGAGGTGGGCTTTGTGGAGATTTGATTTGGGGGGGAGGTGGTGGTTGGCTATCTCGAGGTGTGTATGGAAGATGGTTACGTGGTTTGGGGCAGGAGTAACTTGTAATTGTATTACTATTCGGTGTTTGCTTTTAGAATTTGTTATGTCCAGAATTTTTGTTTGGTATCCCGGTATAAGCTCAGTCAGCAGGCACCGGCCACATCTGCCCCGGTGGCCTCCGGGAATAGACCCATCACATCATGTATTGTACATAGTCTCGGTCCCATTCTCTGGTGAAGGACACACTAACGATGGCTTCTGAATCTCTTGGTAAACCCACCTGTATTACTCCCAACATAACAAATATCTATACATACATTACCCCCTCCCCTAATGAAACTCCGTCTCTACTCTCCCATACGCAACCCCCCCAACCTTCAATTCAAACTCCAACCCCGCACTCCCTATCTTCATCTCCATATCAAAATTCAAACTCAAAAACTCCAGCCCCTGCGTCGTCACCAACCACTTAAACAACCTCCTCGGCACCACCCCCAGATTCGTCCTCAACGTACACACCTTCCGGATCCTCCCTCCATTCTCCCCCGCCTCCGTCAGTTTCGCTGGCGCCTCGTCATCCTCGCACGCCAGCAGCTCATCCGTCACCACCAGCGACTGCCCCGGCCGAAAGTTCCGCGTGTACTCAAAGGTAACCGGCGTGTGCGAGGATATCGGTGTCCCCTTGGCAATGTGCCAGTGCATCCTACCCGCTACCACCCACCGTTCCCACAACGGCGACCAGTACCGCTCCGACACATCGTGCTTCTGCTCATCGTAAACTGTCGCATATGGCGTCCCATAGTGCATTCGAGCCCGTCGCGTCGTCACCATCATCCCCGCCTCCAGCCCTCGGAGGACAGCCCCCCGGACTACCGCCGTCCACGCATGGACCGGCTGCATCACCTCAATTCCTTCGGCCGCCAGCCCCTCGGCAACACCCTCCGTCCCCGGCTGCTCCGAGTACGGCGGTGGCGGTGAAAAGTGAGCCTTAAGCCGCCGATACAAATAGTCCGACTGTCCAAAGCCGCCCACCAAGATGATGCCCGAAACATTACTCCCACCGACCCGCAACACGTCGACCTGCGCCTGCACTAACTCACAAACCTGTCGGACCACTGGGTCGAATATCTTCTTCACATCGGCCGCTCCAATCACCAAGAAACCACACTCCAAGCCAATCTTCTCGTCATCAGGGACCCCTGGCAGCGGAATGCTGATCTCATCATCGCCCTCGGCAAAATTCCGCTTGACGTGCTCCTCCCAGTACTTCAACGCCGTGGCCCAACTCTTGCCCTTCCGCCCCGTGACCATGGTCCACCTCTCCTCCCCGAGTCGCCCCTTTACAAATTCTTCAAACCGGTAATTCAAAAACACACTCCCACACAAGCCGCCTGTCCCTACTGCTGACTCCTCCACTCGCAACGGAGATGTGCCCACAATCTTGTAGGCAATGAGGTCAACCGTCCCGCCACCGGCATCGCAGACCACAAAGTTATCCCCTACCCTCATATGATTAGTCTGGACCGCCGCCAGTGTCCACACTGCTGCTGCCTCGGGCTCTGAAATCATCTGAATATTCTCCTTCTTCCCCATCCCCGCCTTCTCGGCAGCTTCCCTCGTCGTGTTCTTGGCAGCATCCGACCACACCGCTGGACACGTCAAGACCCATGAGACCTTGGTACTCTCCACAAACCCCTCTCCGTACCGTCTTGTCAATATGTCCATGGTGTGCCGGTGAATCTGCTTGAGATAATCTGTCACCGCGTCCAAGACACTCTTGTCAAACCGTTTCAACTGAGCCGCCGTTTCCTGCTGTGACACGTAAAACGGCATCCGCTGAGAACGATCCAAAAACAGCTTGATACACCGCAGCCGTGGCTCCTCGGGCTTGAACTGGAATCCCCACTTAACCCCCAGGCCCTCTGATGATGCCGATCCCCCGTCAGATACCTCAACATATGACAGCTCCGTTGGCACCTTATCCGACGTTATCCCGTTGCCCCCCGGCCACGTCTTGATGATATCCACCGAGTTCGGCGTCCCAGTATACACAACTGCCACCCCCGAAAACGTCGTCCCAAAGTCCATTCCCACAATGAGCCTGTCGGGCGTTCCCACATCTAACCCCGTCCCAATCGCTCCCGCTTCCCTATCTTGCCCGTCCAATGCTTCCGTTGTTGACGGACCTGTTGGAGATGCTGATCTCCCACTGTTGGCCTTTCCCAGAACAAGCGCCGCAGGACCTCCGTGTGGATTTTGATAGAAATGCATCGACTGTTCATTCCGCAGCGGCCGCTGCTGATATGGATTGTAGGTTGAGAAGGACTGTGGTGGCTGTGCCGGGGCATGAGGTGAGGGTTGGAAAGAGTGTGACAAGTGGAGTTGAGGAGTTGATGGGGATTGTGTGTTGAGTTGGGGCAATCTTGGAGCTCCCGGGCTACTGCGAGATTGCTGAGAAGCCGGCCATTGTAGAGGGATGTTGTTGGGGCCGGGTTGTGCTGATGGTCGTTGGTCGCGGCGGTTGAAACTCATGATTGGAATATGTGCGACGATGGCGGAACAGTAACAAGATCCTCTAGTTGCTTGCTTTTGGCGTGTCTAGTGCAGTGCCTGGATTTTCTCTCCTTAATTAATGATAAAACCGAGATAGTCTATAACAAAAGCGTCAGCCTCCATTCCATTTTGCTCATTATTCTCATATTCTTACACTCAAACTTACCTTTGACAAAAGCGGGGCTTCACTTCCCTGTCCGTAAGCACTAACAAATGATTCCACCGCTAAAATAAAATAATAAAAAAAGAAATTAATCATTAAAATAAGCATTTCTTTCGCACAATAAACAATCCAGCTTTCCGGTGACAAAACTTACTAGTCAAACGGAAGCGGAGGATCCCGCTCTTCTTTATATTTCCACACACGAGACAATAGCACCAAGTGTCATCTGCCAGCCTCATTGTCAGAATCCATCAAGTAGTCCCTAATAAAGTCAGCAAGTATCACATCTCTTGTTTTACACCTATATTTCTGCCTCGCTCACCAGAGGCCGCCAACAAGGTCATGATCTAATCACCTAGATATATACCATAACTTGCAACTCTAAAACAATATCGTTGCCTAAATAGTTTAAAAAAAATCAAAATGCTCTCAGCCACACAATGCAACTGTAGCCAAAGATAGATAAAAGATACTGGTGATAATGAAAAATATAGAGCAGGGCTCCTAGATTACTAAACGTATGGTACTGGGTATTATGAAGCCATCTTCAACAGTAGTCACCACCCCAAAGATCAACAGATACAAATGACAAAGGAAATTAAAGATAAAAACACAGGAAATAAGAGAGAAAAACAACACAAGAAATAGACCGTAAGAAAAAAATGAATTCAACACGCCGCCACTAACGGACCATCTGTCCTTCCACTAGATAAAAAAAATTTTAAAAACGAAGGCCTTTCCGGTATGAAGAAACATCCCCACTCAGACAGATAGATCAACCCAAAGATAACAAGAAACAGAGAGAGGGGGGGGGGGGGGGGGGGGAGAAAAAGAAACTCTAGACGCCCAAGTTTTACCCAAGTACAATACCCAACAAACGAACAATATAGAGTGATAGTGACCAAAATATCAACGAGAATGACAAATATATGTGAAGGGAAGATGGAAAGAAAGCCAAAGAAAACAAAAATGACAAAGGAACAATAAAGGCTAATGGACAACAAACCAGCTCATTACCAAAACACCCAGCCATACAAATAAACAGAACGAGTGAAGGAAAAGGAAACAACAAACAAAACAGAATGCTCGCTATGCTTCATGCCAAAGGATGTCCACAACGACAGCAGTCTCCTTCCGGTACCAAAAGAAAAATAACAAATGTCCCCATCAGATCGCTCCCAGCCCTAATAAAAAGCCATGTCAACCAACAAGTCACTGATCATCTACCCTCACTTTAGAACCGGTTGCTAGCCGCAAAGATGCTCGCTGCCGCAGATGCAGCCCATTCGCTCTCCTCATACCTACTACCCAAAGCTTCGTATGTTCCTGGTGGCGTAGGGATCTTCTTGACGTCAAGGGGCTTCTGTGCTGGTGGCGCCGTAATTGTCTCAGTGAAGAGCGTCAAGTTTCCGCTTGCTGAGGGGCTAGGTGTCGGGTAGGGATTTGAGATCACCATAGTACTAGCACTCTGTCTGAGGGACTTAGCGGCCGGTTCCTGTGTCATCTGGTTAAGGACATGCGCTGTTGAGGTGAGCGCTTCATCGAGCAGTTCATCTTCTTCGTCGGGAGTGTCGTACTGGCGGCCGCCGGGCGCAATAATCTTGGACCTTCTGGTTGTTCTAGAACCCAGGGAACCAGTAGTGCGCGACACGTTGGACGTCATGTTTAGAGGATCCACGGAGCGGGGGTTGTGGCTCTTGGGGAGAGAGTTATGACGCTTCAGCAGTATGTTGTTTTGATGGGCAGGGGGAGGTGGCCCATGGAGGTTCATGCTGTGGTTGTTGATCGCCTTGATCAAGTTCTCATGAGTGTCGACTCTGGTATCAAGGGGCATCGAAGCCCGCTGGGGGTTGGGGTTGGGGTTGGTAGTAGCCCACGGCGCACAACCCGCCTGCGCTTCAATATCATCGGCACTAGGCGTAGCAGGAGTCATGTGGCGGCCAGAGAGACGACGCGCACGCTTCCGAAGGTGCGAGAAGAAGCTCTCTTTTTGTCCACTGGGAGGAGACTGCATGCCCGTTGTCTTATCATTGTAGTTGTTGGTAGAAGAGTTGACCGAAAGTTGGCGAGCAATCTTCTTACTCGCTTGCGCCATGGTTATATCGGACACTGGCGAAACAGGCTTAATACTAGGAAGAATCGGCATTGGTGCCGTTGAGCCGTTAGCCCAAGTCGCGCGCTTAGCAGCGTTCTGGGACTTCTTAGTTGAAGCATCAATACCGGCCTGGGTGGCCACCGGCGCCGGCCGGGCATCCTTGGCGGGAGAGGTGTGGGAAATAACAGAGCTGTCGGGGGTGTTGTCTGAACGGCCAATGAGCGACTTTCGGAACCAGCTAGGCTTCGAAGTCAGGGCAGGGTTCGAGCTATTAGCAGCAATCATAGACCCAATATCTTTCGAGCTGCGGTGGCTAATGTCGCTGTGCTTGCGGCCCAAAATTCTGGAAGCCGAAGACTTGGGCCGCAATGGATCGACGGCATCGACAAAGTAGTCGTGAGCAATGGCCTGCATGGACGTGGGCCGAGCCTTGGGGTCCCACATCAAGCACCACGTAACAAAGTGACTCAGGGACGCTGGCCATTGAGGTGCCATCAAAATAGTGTCCATAGCGTGGGGTGCCATCTTAGGGAAAGAGAACCCAAGCTTGTTGGCCAGGCGAATACCTTCCTTCCACTCGCCACCACCGACCTTGGCACCAGTCTTGTTGTACCAATTACCAGGACTTCCCATGATCTCGCACACTCTCCAAACTTGATCAACTTCGTTGCCACCAGGGAACAAAGGCTTCAACGTTGCAATTTCAACAGCCATAGCACCGACGGCCCAGATATCTACAGGAGCCGAGTACTCGCCTGCACGCAAAAGCACTTCAGGGGCTCTGTACCACCGAGTCGAGACATAAGTAGTGTAAGGGAGCTTGGAGTGAGTCTCTCTGGCGAGACCAAAGTCGGCGATTTTAACGGCGTACGTCGGAGGGTTAGAAGGGGGCGTCACAAGCGCAGAGTATCGTCTGAGTGAGCTCATATCGTGGTGTGGAGTTGATACGAGGATATTTTCTGGCTTGATGTCACGGTGGAAGAAGTTGTGTGCATGAATGTGCTCTAGACCAAGCATGATCTGGTACAAAATGCTTTTGACAGTCGAGTTGTCAAGGAACTTGTGGTCACGAGCCTTCATCAATTGATAAAGGTTGCCTTCCATGTACTCCATGCAAATATGGAGCTTCTTGGTAAATGGGTCGAGGAAGATATCCAAAGCAGGGACAAGGTGAGCGTGAACCGGGAGGGTCTTGAGGAAAACTACCTCGCGTAGCTCCAGGCAAGGTGTGAAGGACTCGAAAGTCTTCTTCATAGTCTTGATGGCGACCTATAAAAACGACATGCAGTTAGCAACGGCGCATGATTTCTTTTTTTTTTTTCAACTCCACATGCGTATTGTCTAGCTTACCAGTCCAAGTGATGGTACTGGCGAGCTCATACACACAACAGATTTATATTAAAACTGACCACTGTGCCTCTACGGGCAATGTTCGCGCCAGCAGTACGGACGCGAGCAAGAACGACGGTACCAAAGCTTCCATCACCGATATCCTTCAGCACCTCAAAGCGATCCTCCAGAGCCAGCGTGTTTGGCGCATGGCCGCCGCGGCTAAGGTCGGGAGTAGTGGTCATTGTGGGCGAAGTTTGTGTAGAAGTAGAGTGACTGTGTCAAACTCCTCGGTGAGGGAGTCACAAAGGAAATCGTGAAGGCAAAATAATGATGTCGTTTGTACCGACGGCAGTTGCTTGCAATTAGTTCGGCAAGCAGCAGTCGTCTTGTATTGGCAAGATCAAAAGCACAATAGATTTTCTTTCTTTTTCTGTAGGTCAGCGCCGGGGCAGTTGAATTATGGAGACTCGGCCAGTGCAGCTGACGATCCGGTCGAAGCTGCTGACGATACAGATTCAGACGTCGTATGAGATGTAAATTGAACCCGTTGTGTAAATCTATGGTGATTTTGTTGCCGAAGGTCCTAATTCTATATTCTAATGATGCAACCAAGAATAAAGCCTGGATAGTTGGCGGAATTGGTGGTATGTGGTAAGTCGATTATTAAGGAGATAGATTATTATAAATAAAGGTCGTTTTTTTTTAGTCCAGTATGCGCCATGAAGTGTGGCAGTGACGGAAAGCGAGTTGAAGCTTAAATCTGTGTAAGAAACTGGATATCCCAAATAAGCGTAAGCTGGTGAACGAAAGACAATTATGGGCTGCTTCGAGAGGAAGCACAATCAAAGTTCGGATCGGGACGTTGATGAGGGAAAAGGAAAGTTGAGGAACAAATTCCAAAGTAAATGTGGGATTCCCAGAGCTGTTGAACAAAAGAAAGAAGCAAGAAAGAGAGAGTAGACAAATGAGCAGAGGAAATCAAACAAGATCCGCCGGGGGGGGGGGGGGGGGGGGGGGGGAGCAACAAGAATAGAGGAGGAAGACAGGTACGTGCAGGGCCTCTAGAGAAAAGGAGTTCAAATCGACAGGCCAAGGAGATGTTGTGAGAGGAAAGAAAATTGATGCGTGCAAGGCATGGCCCTGTCCCAAGAGCCCGTGGTCATGAAGGGGGGGGGGGTGCGGGCATTGAGTGCTGTATGGGATGGTTTGATTGGGATGGGAATCATAGCCAGGCAGGATTGCGGATTGCCATCAATGGGGAACGACCAAGCTAATAGAAAGCCATATACGGGAAAAAGGATAGATACTTAGGGGGGATGAATATGCGAGACGAACATTCTAAGAACAGCTAACAAAATCTGTTCCATCAAAGCGTATCGATACTGATTGTGGTCATCTGAACATCCAACTTGAGATCGAGGTTCAGTGTTAAATTTTGAAGACGGCGCTTTACGGCCACACGTGAATGTCAACAAGACAATGATATATCCCCCAAAGTGTACAAAAAAAAATGCAATTCTAAAACAGGGGGTCTGTAAAGTATGAGGGAGCGCGAGGGACCAGCATGTAACAGAAGAAAAACAAGGGAAAGGATCAAGGAGCAAACAGCAAGATGTACAAAGTGGATAAGCATAGCATGACGGAGTGCATACTGCCGGTTTAGTATATCTCTATATCAGACATCTAAGAGCATACTCTGATGCTGTCTCTCGACTTCAGAATCCAGTGGAATGGTCTGCTGCATGATGTTTCTGCAGGTCAATATACAAGATGGCATGGAAGCAAAGGCATACTCTCAAAACATGAGACAGTGGTGTATATCGGTGTGTTTTGAGTCGACGGGGAAAGACGATGATGACTACAACAGTGGGAAATCATATTGATTGAATTTGGGTCGACTTACAAGACATACAAAATATCAGACAGTTGTGGTATCCACCACTACGAACGAGATGGATATCTGGCCAAGAGAGAAACTACAAGTCTAACCAGTCAAGCGCATGAGTAAATGGTATGTGTACGGTACAGTAGATACATGTGCAAGCACCACCGGGCTCCCTATCGAAATGAGCTGACTGTGTGCAGATTCAATAGTTAGTCCAATGCTTCATGGTGGAAAACTCGAAATAATCAGATCGCAACATGATTTGACGGACTGCTGAATAGGGGATAATTGTTAAGATGTACCGAACCAGCGCTACCAATTGACACACTTTGCGAAGTCAAGGTAACGAAGTGGCGATAATGCTCATGTTTGGGGGGGCCTGGTGCACATACTGACTTTTTTTTTCGTTGCCTTTGAACAAACCCTAATGTGCATATTGTGGGAAGATACAAAATGATCCAACAGACGACAACTCGCGTAAGAATGGTCAGACCTAGCACTGAACCAGAGCAACTATATAAGCGAGCGTGCACAAACCACAGAATCAACTGTCTGATGGCAAATCGCTTGAACGAACAATGATTTCCGGATACGACAAAGGTCCTGGATGATGTCGATGGACTTTTTTTTAATCAATGCTTGCTTCAACTGATGATGTGGTTGTCGATGTCAATTATGGATGTTGAATAACCAGCCTGCTTTTTAGAGACCCTGGAAGGTTGATGTGCACAGCGCAGTACAATTGGCAAAGTTCAGCTGGAAACGAGCATTGGCGTTGGTGCGGTGCAGTGGATCGAAGGAGAGGTGTTGAGATCGATGTGGGGGAATCTGCATTTGATGAAAATGTATAGATGATAGGACAATGAATTAATGACGTAATTGACGATAATTGAATAGCGAGTGTGATTGAGGGTTGAGACGCCGATGCAGCAATCTTTTTGCATTGGTGATTTCAAAAGACTCTGCATGTAGGAGAGGGTGAAAAAAAAAAATCATAGTTCAGATTTATTCCTGGCTTCAGTTAGATAATTCGTATTGTGCGAAATCCATTCCATTTCCATTGTTTGCTTAAAGGCAACTACGTACGACAACACCACTCTTATTTTTTGCTCTCGTAGATCCAACTTCCCTTCAATTGGTGTATTCAGCCCATCCCATCACCCCACCATCTGGGAAAGGCGGTATACATTATCTGCACTGCGACCCGGCGTCAGGTTTACCGAGAAATGCTGCATGCATAGACATTCGGGGAGGAAGCAAATCCACACAATAAGGCGAGATTCCCTTTTCTGCGCAATGATCCAAACCCCGCTGATGTGCGGTGGTTCAAAGAGCCCGGTAGCATTGCGAGGACACGACTTTGGATGCATGGACTGCAGTTCTTTCTCATTGGTGCGTTGGAGAAGAGCCCTGTTGACACTAAGGTAATGGGGAGAAGGGCCGTTGTACTGTGTTGAGATGGGATGGCATGATGAAAGGGATAA
Organism: Ambrosiella beaveri; assembly: GCA_030294605.1. Taxonomy (NCBI): domain Eukaryota; kingdom Fungi; phylum Ascomycota; class Sordariomycetes; order Microascales; family Ceratocystidaceae; genus Ambrosiella; species Ambrosiella beaveri. Next base: position 15,106 of record JARQWA010000058.1, read on the forward strand.
AGTGGGACTATGTGAATGAGGTGTGATATGTGTAGGTATCCAATATGATAGAGGGTGTGGTATTGCAAAAATGCAGTGTGCATGCTAGGAATCTATATATCAGTCGTGTCTTGACATCTCGACAGAAGCAATATGGACCGGATTATCAGACTGGAGAGATGTCTGACGGGCTTCAGTGTGTACCACACATCAATCTCCTTTCATCTAAAATATGTGACAATTTGGTTCATGTATAGAAATTATATCTGACCGTCCATCGGTAGAATCGTGTCCGGGCACCATTTGACACGATGGTGCGTTTGGAGAAAATTAAGGTTCATGAGAAATCCTCAATCCTTCATTCTGTATCCACCAAAGACATTAAAGACACCATCATCATAGGTATGTATATATATCTGTACAATTATCGCCAAAATCAACTCTCAACATGCACTCCACCAACAATCACGACCCTTATCCCAGCCTCACCACGTGACCTTCATAAACCCCCTTTCCCGTTATTTCCTATCCTCATTTCCATCCTCAACATCTTCCCAATTTCACCCCTCCAGCTTGGATCCACCACATCACCCAGTCTGGCTGGCTGTCTCCTTCCCTTCTCATCACCATCACCACCACCGGTCTCTCCCGCCTCGAAGAAAACAAAATAAAATACCACGGTGCCTCTCAGCGACTATCCTTGTCAATTTTCTCTCCGCGAAATCAGGGCCATGGGTCGCCTGCATGTCCATTAATTTCCTATTGATGTGCCGTCGTATACAAACCCGTACACTGACGACGACTACTCGATGTCACCGTTCTGTCTTCCAGAAGATTACCTGTGATTGTCTGTCATTTATGGAGCATCGTATTGTTAGTGATGATGACGATTATGAAGTTAGAGTGTGGTGTATACATGATATTCGTGATGTACAGCAACAAACAAACAAACGCGCGGGCAGAAACATTGAGTTGTTTATGAGGGGGGGTCTTGTTGATTGATTGATCAACATTTATGTGTGGCACGGCGACGACAGACTCTGAAACAGGTCGCAGGTAGAACTCGTAGAACTTGTAAATATCATGCTGTGTTCATATATACACAGCAAACGATATAGACTGCCCTGATGATATTTAGATCTTCTATCCAATTCATTCAAGTCATCAACCAATATCAATGGCCTGAGAATTCCAGTCGGTTGGTCTTACTTAAAGAGGGATGGTGTTAATAGATGGGGTTTTATTAATCAATCTAGGGATAAATATATCATCTCCTACAAGTATTTAAATCAGGGGTTGTCATGTAATAAACCCTATTGGTCCGTACCATATAAACCACACTACTCTATGAATATCATTGTTTATGCAATGTTATTGCTAACCCCTCACTATACCCATCCCCACCTTTAGCACCCAAAATAACAATTACGTAAACCACATATTGAGTGTAGGTCATATAATAAAAGCTGACACAGGGGGATGAGTGAAGGGAGAGAAGCCAGTTAGATGATGAGTTTACAAGTCGGGTGTGGCTAGAATGGATAAAGGTGGGCGATATCTGATGTAAATAGAAAGCTCGCAAAGTCCAATTGTACAAGTGCTTTTCGATATATTGAATGGGGGGATCGATATCCGATATCTTGTGGTATTTGAGAGAGACTTATAATCGTACATGATCCGAAGCTAACCGAATCAGCTCCGGCACCATCATCAAATAACCCATCCCAAAAGGATGCAAAAAAATGCATCAATCGCATCCCCAAGGGATACCAGAAAATCAATCACCATCTGATTTGATCCCAACGATTACCACAAAACCCTAACCCACAAACACAACATCACCAAATCTCACTAAGTTTTCTACTTATCCCCTAATATCCTTCACCCTATTAAGGATGAATTATCTGGGTAGGTGGCCGAGTGGTTAAGGCGTTGTGTTCAAGTCTTACTTGAATGACTTCTTCCCGAAAAGGGTTCCACAATTCCGCAAGGATCACGCGTTCGAATCGCGTCCTACTCAATATTTTTTCGTCACTTTTTTGGACTTGTATCATCGGAAGGAACTTAACTACAATCAAGATGATGTACTGAAATTGCTAAGCTTTTTTTTGTCGTACCATCTATGGAGTAGATCATGGGATGAGCCAGGGCTAAATGGGAACACTACCTCCGGAGGGGCGTTGAAGAGGCGAGATGCAGGTGATGTTACACAGATGATTGAGAGAGAAGGCCGAGTGAAGGAGGGGGGATACGGGGATAGAGGATCAATAAATGGAAATTACTGAATTCAGCATCTTCTAAGAGCATAGTGGAAACAACCATATCATCAGGAAGTGCATATGATTGGATGTAAGCTGGAAATGGAAGTGAGATGGAAGAAAGGGTTATTGCCTTTATCTTAAGTCTTGTGTTTGTATGTGGGTAGCCGCGGGGTTGGTCATACCACAGCTGTGTAGTCATCAAACAGAGGAGGGACAGGAGAGGATGAGAGATTGGAATTTTTTCTTTCTTGTAACATCTTTGATTATTGAGGATCATCGTCTTGTCATTGATATTGCCATCACAATCGTGTCCATCATCATGTCATTCTACACCGAAGGTCCGGAAGCCCCGCCCCGCGGCAAGTAAGTGCACTATAACTATAAACAGTGATATTTCTCGGATATGAGTCCCTAACAAGTCTCCATCTCACAATGATCATACCCAAACTAACATTCACCCTCCAAGATACCGCTGCGCCGTTGGCGGCGAGTTCCTCTCCATCCAAGACTTCCCCGAATCACAAAACCGTCTCATGCAACAACGGTCCAAGAAAGTACCCATAGACCCCAACAACTGTGGCATGATCTGCCGCAAGCACATAGGCATCCAGGAAGCCATCTACCAGTGCAACGGAGTCTGCGGGCGGAACTTGCCGGCGAGTAGGTTTAGTGCTTCGACCAGGAAGAGAGGGTTATATGTAAGTTATAATTGTAAGAAGGATAGGATTAGAGAAAAGTGATTGGTAATATGCATCGTGAATAGATTTGCAAAGAGTGTTTAAACTGGCGGAACCACGAGGATGCCGGTGCCCCGATCCCCCAACCCGGACAACAAGTCAGTATCATCGAAGAAGAACAACGCTTCTGGGACCACCCCCTCCTCTCCGAACGCATGGCAAGTTTTTCCTTTCTTCAACTCCCCCTTTATCCCCACTAATCCCCTCATCTTACTAACCCTCTTTCCAGATGGACATCCAAATCGCCAATAACAACCAAACCACCATCGCCAACCTCATTCCCCTCCTCACCCCCCTCCCCGGCGAACCCGACCACTACCTCGATGACCCCATCCTCCGTGCCGATCTTGTCACCCGCCTTACCTCCGAATCACACATGACGGCGCTCCCTGGTGGCTCCGTCGTCCCCCTCGATATCAGGAAAGTTATGTTTGCTTGGTGGCCGCCCAAGTGGGTGGATGGGGTGGAGGAGAAGAAGAAGCGGCTGACGGGGGTGAAGAGAGGGTGGGGGGTTTATGGGATGGGTGAGGTGAGGAGGAGTGAGGTGGAGGTGGGTGAGTTGGAAGAGTATTTTGAGGTCAATGGGATCTGTGAGAAGTTGCGGAACATGTGAAAGTTGGAAGGGAAAGAAAAGACCAAGTTTAGCGCTCAATATGCGGCTAGCTGGTAGTTTACGGTGGACATTCATAATAGTGAATGAAGTAGATAAAACTACCAATGAATTTCAATTTTTAAACCAAACAATCCTCGATTCAAACCTTGAATGATTCAATAACATAGTGGTACCTACACACCAAACCCACCTATACCTATTCCAATCAGAGAAAACAAAGGCCACAAACCCCTACAACTGGTGGTCTCCCTCAACAACAGCCCCGGTTTTTCCCTCTGAAGACCATAGCCTCCACATCTCCTGCCTGTCTCCGCTCACCAATCTCCATTAACCCATGCGGACTCTTGAGTCTCGACCGCGCCAGAATTCTCAACGGCATCGTTAGTCCCCGAGAAGCTCCCGGGATTTTCCCGCTTGCCCGATGGCCATACGTGTAGACGGCCAGAGGCGCGTCGGCTAGGTCAAAATGACCCGTAAAGAACCGGCTGCCCGACTTTGCTTCCCTCATGACGGCTGATTGTTACGGAAGGGGCTCCAGGGAGCTTGAAAGACGATTCAGGTGGAGATAGACATCGGTGCCATATCTAAAAGTGTGTTAGTTACCAGACAACGACAATGGATATGCGATGAATAATTGGTTACTTACCCTTCCATGCTAATCAACTTCAAGTCACCACCAAAGTAGCGAGCATACAGCCGTGAGATAGGCAACCCATAACCGAAGCCAGCCATGGGAGCCTTGAAATCACTCTTATCGAAATCAGGATCAAGACTCGGCGTCCGATCGACTGTAGTATACATATAAGTCCAGACCAACGGAATGGCACTCCGCGGGATACCACCACCCTCATCAGAAATCTTGATTGTGATATCCTCCTTGCCTTCAGCAACAATGACTTTGGTCACGGGAAAGTGGTCCGATTCCGGTCCGTGGGCCTCGACTACGGCACGAAGCGAGTTTTTCAAGGTTTCAAAGAGCATGTGTGACAAGTGTCCAGGAACATACATGAAGTTCAGGTTAGGCGGACACACGAGCTGGATTTTGGGTGCCTCGAAAAGACCATAGTGGTCCTCGCAAACATAGCGCGCATTCTCAATAGCTTCTTGAGCCAATTCCTTGACATTAGTCTTGGTGCAGATAATACCAACATAGGAAGGATCACGGTAGTGGCTGTAGTCAGTGATGGCAATGTGCTGACCAATCAGCATACGGATACCGATACGGGACATATAGAAGCGGTCGAGGAAAGCCTGGATGTTGTTATCGATTTGCATCCTCTGGCGCTTCCGCTTGTACTCCAGAATACCCTGAGCCATTGTTGTTACAACAGAGTCGTGTCTTCGCTTGATAAACTTCAAAGAATCTGAAAACTTTTGGTTGAACATTTGCAACTCAGCAGGCCAGACTCTCATGTCGTCGACGTAGGCAAAGTAGCGCCGGTTTGAGGTATTGCTCTTCTTATGCAACATGTGGGCAGTGTCATATTCGAGGTTGCCGAAGCCCTTGGCCGCTTGGTACTGTGTTTCCTCGAGGCTAGGATTGGGCGTGGCTTCTGGTAGAATGCAGCTCTTATTACTCTTCCGCGAGGGAGCCATGAGCCGGGCACGAATCTCGCTGTCAAGTCGAGGACGCGGAAGGGTTGTGATTTCCTGATGACGATGCGAGTTAGCATACTACATGTAGTCAAGACACACGCTCTCTCTGATACATACCTCGAAAGATTGCGCATACCAGTCCTGCACTTTGCGCACTGATGGCATATCACTTAGACCATCTGGTAAGGTGTCGAGTTCTTGAACCCTGTGTGCAAGTCTGATTGGTAACTCCTCCGCAAGAAATTGTGATGCTCGAAATAACGTTCCTAAAGGGTTCCAATTATTAGTTCTGCTTCGCTGAACCCCGCGGGCTTCTTGCACCTATTAAACACTCACCAACATTAGGCGATTCTCCAAACTGTACCATCTGCCGCAAACTGACGCCAGTAGCCGGAAAGCTGGCGTAGTGCCGGATGGTGTCCATCAACCGCTCGCCAGCCTTCCAAGACATGACGAGCACTCTTGGTGGCGCTTACGGCGCAAACGTGAAGAAGTGGGGTGGCGGGGTTTCAGCCGGGGGAAGAATTGCGCGACGTCGTTCAGGGCCAAGGGATTGAGAGAATGACCGTGACCGAGCTGATGGACGTGGCTGAGGTATATGCGAAATGCCAGGTGCACGATGACGTGGGTCGTATATATGCTGTTGGAGCGAGGATGGTGTTTTTATTATTGTAAGGGCTGCGATTTAAGTCGGTTGACGTGAGTCAGTTGATTAGTTGACTAGGGCACACTTTCGGCTCAGCGAATGAGGCTCAACTATGGTGGCTGCGGTGCCGAGGATGTATAGCGAATAATGATGTGCAGAGGGGGCAATAAAACAGCGAGTGACATATGATATCACGTTTGCTATGTGAGAGTGGATTTGAAGTGTAGCGGGTCGGACAGCTTATGGAGAACAAATGCGGGTTTCAGGGTTCAGAGGTGAACCGATCGAAGATGACAAAAATATGCTAGAAACGGAAGGAAAAAAAGTCTTGTACTGCTGTGATAGCAAAGAGAGAAGTCTGATTTATTAGGAACACAAAGAAATGGCACAAAAGACAAGAAACTGGAAACTGTGGGTACATCGGATCAACGGGTAGGAGCCCGGACTTTTTGCGACAAAGACGGTAGCTACGACTTATCACATGCAGACGAAGCTTGCCATAGCTGGCCAAACTTCGGTCGACGATCACAGGCTTGAACATGCAATGGCTGATTTTGTATGTGACACAGGGCATGATAATTCTCTCAAAATCCACAATATACACATCTTATCTGATGGAAACAGACGACTCTGAATTGAAAGACAGTGGGTTCTCTCGGTTCAAGATCACCTCCGGCAGTCCATCACGAAGCCGAACATGTACATAATTGCCGATTTAGTCCATCACATGACGCTCCCCCAGACGGTTACCCCTTCTGTAAAATTTGGAGATCTGCTGCAAGGCCCCGGACTGCAGGAAGCTCCCTTCTCCACACTGGCCCGGTCCCGCCTTTGGGCCGTTTCTGGCAGGTGGCGGACAGTGGCAACGGAGGCAGATTCTCAGGCTTGTTCTCAGGGTTTTCTTCAACAGGGTTATGCAAATTGACCCGATACTCACCCGGGACAGGGATGACTGAGTTTAAGAGGAAGATGCGATTTATCAAAATGGCGGATGGCGAGCAATGATATTGCGCCTGTGATTTTGACGAACAACAGTGGGAGGTTAGAAAACAAACTTTGGATAACCGCCATGGTTTTGTGGGGCTGCAAAATTGCTGTATATGTGGTGGTCAAGTTTGATGCAGCATCACTTGTTATACCCAGCAACATTGGATGACAGTTCCCACAGATCCACACCATTGTCCTCACAGTCAATATCCTTCAGCGAAACGAAGAATTCCCAGTCCATATCTCCACATCTGCTGTAGTGTTCACTCCTCGTCCTCCGCAATCCCTCTCTAACCTGCACTGCAACCCTCCCACCATTGTCCTTGTCCACTCAGGAACCGTAACCAATTCCACGTCAACGCGCATAAACCAAAAAAAAGTTGAAAAGAACTGCGGCGCAAATGTCAAAAGTCAAGTTATAAGTGTATGCATACAATCACGATCTTGTACCAGGAATAAATATAGACACAGTCAGCTTGCGAAATGTTGAACAAAACCAGCTTGTGAAGCAACGTTGGCGACTTCCCGATGATTCAATCAGGTAGGACTGTATACAGTAGGTGAGCAAGATCGTTACGCAGGTTCCTTCTAATTTCGAGGGAGAGCGCCGCTGCCGGATTGGTGGGCAGGGACGAGAAATTCTCAAATCTTGTCGAGCACATTGATGATCGCGCAAATTTCTCTTTCTTTTTTCTTTCTCTTTTTTTTTTTTGTTTTCTGTCTCGCTTGCGACCCTTGTCTCGATCGTTGAGGACCAGACAGGCGGAAGAAAAGAAATTTTGACGTCATCTAATCAAAAATCTTCATCTGCTATTTATCCAATATTTTTGGTGTCTTTACCAAAATTGCCAGTGCCGTGATCTATAATATATTGCATCAGCTCATTAGCTCCAGCTCCGGAGACGCAAGATCCTCGCCATCGAAACCTTTGCACATCCCAGCTCTGGCGCTACCTAGGTAGTCGGTGTTGACTGCTGATATCATGTGGTCGACCACAGTGAGCATCAACAGCTCTGACTCGACCATGCATGATCCGGCCGCTTCTATCTTCACGCCGCCACAACTGCGGAGTCGAACATATAGTCAGCCGACGCCACTGTCGACAGTTGTAGTGTCGGCGACGAAGCATTTGCACACTAGGAGTACCAGTCAATCGTTCAGTCCGTCGCCGTTGCGACGAAGTACAGATTTATTGGCACCGGAACCGAAGCAAATAGACCTACAACGAACAGGCAGTGTCCGAAGTTTTCCGAGTATAAACAGAAGTGCACGAGGGAGTTTCAGCACCGACAACGAGGACCATGAGGACAGTCGACCAGATCTACGTGGTCGTAACTCACTATTCAGCTCTAATACATCTGCCGCTGCGACATTTTGCTCACCACCCATGTCAACAACCTCGTCACATCCACCAGCATCCTTTCGTCACTCAGTATCTCTCCCTCTAACATCTGCCACCGATGCCTCCACAACCCTCAACCACACTCCCACCAACAGTTATCTTCCGCCCGACTTAATCTCCCAAATACGCACAACAACCTCCCACCGCCGCCGCGAATCCGAAAGCTCCTCCTACCGCACACCAATCCGCCGGGCTCTCGGCACCAGCGAAGCCTATGACGCTGCCGCTCAAGCCGCTCTTGCCCGGCGCCTCGACGAGATAACTCTCGCCATTAGGGCCTCCATCGATCTCAGCCCGCTTGCTGTTGCGAATCTCCACGCAAAACTTGATGACCTCGAGGGAACGTTATATGATCCGTCTAGCAGTCGGGCATATTTCGAAGAAGCCATGGATACAAAGTGGGAGGAGAGGCAAGTGCCGGGAAGTGCATTAAAAAATGGAAGGGCACGGATGGGGAGTGTTGATGGGGAGGGCTCGGTATTTGGGAAGAGGTTTTCAGATTTGAGTACGTTTTTGAGGGAGAGACCGGGAAGTCCGGTAAAGGATCGAAGATTGCGAACTGGGACACCGACGCCGATAGCGAGGCAAGTACAGGCTATCGTTCAAGAGACACCGGAAGAGGAAGAGGAAGAAGATGATGACGAAGAGACGGATTGTTCTGACAATGACAGCGAGGAATCGAGTGATGATGGCGCCACCGAACAAGCCGACAACTCTAAAGCTCCCCATCTCGACCCCGCTGTTGCTAATTCCATCATCCATGAAACTACCCTCCTCAACGCCAAGCTCGAATCCCTCATCAACAACCTGCGCGCCCGCCAAGAAGAATCCTCCCACATCCAAACGCTCTTACTCTCTCGCGCCGAGCGGGCAGCCCAGCGCGTCCTCTTCCTACAAGGCCGCATCGAGCATCTCGAGGAGGAACTCCGGGAAAATGACTCCGAGTTAGCCTTTTTGCGATTGTGCGTCAAGGCGGTGGAGGTCATGGTGCCGAGGGAGGCGGTCGATGAGGAGATGTGGGGGCATGTTCAAGGGTTCAAGAGGGAGTGGAGAGCAGTAAAGGAGAGGAGGCAGAGGAGGAAGAGGGAGATGGCAGAGGACGATGGGGTGGGTGGAGGGCAGCGGGAGATGGAGGGGCAGATGTATGATCGGGGGTATGAATATGAGTATGAGAGGATGAGGTATGATAATGAGGAAGTGCACAACGAGGATGATGTATTCCGGTGATGGTAGGGCCGCGGCCATGTAAAAGTCACGATATTACGATAACGATACCCATTTGTTTGTTTGTTTGCTTGCTTGCTTATCTGATTTTATTTAGTCTGATCTTATTTTCTTAATATACATAGGTCTTAATCATTCATTACATATATCCATATACACTTCACATTCGCAAATTCATACATTCACTCACACTCACGCTTTATACAACAAATCCAAGAACCCCTGCGCCAACTCTACCACCACACTCTTATTCGGCAGACTCCCCGCCACACCATACAACGCCGCTGAATCCCCTACTTCCCTCTTCGTCTTCCCTTCCCGCCTCGCCTCCTCCTCCTTCTCCTTGACCACCTTGACAACCCCTTCCAAATCATTAACCAACTTCGTCCAAACCTTGGCAATGGGCATTGTCACGGCAACGTGAATGGCTGGCGGATTTTGCAAGGCATTCAAATGCCACCCGCGGTCCGACATGCCGTCGGCAATATCGTACGTGTTGAGACTGTTCGCCTTGAACGCCACGACCGAGACAAGCGGGTTCCCGATGATTGACAGCTCGGACGCGAGGATCTCCCTCGTCTCAATCGCCTTCCGGACTTCCTGGGCTGCCCCGACAATCGCCTTGCAAGCCGCCAGATATCCATCCTGCCCCACATTCATCATGCTCGTCCAGCATCCCGCAATCAACGCACCCGGCCGCGAGCCCGCGAGCCCCGGCGACGCATATACACCTCCAGACCAATCTGGCGAGACATAGTACTGGAAATTTCTTAGCTTGGCCGTCCGGTACAGCACCGTCGAGTTACCCTTTGGCGCGAACCCGTACTTGTGTGTATCACACGAGATACTGGTGACACCAGGGAGCCGGAAGTCAAAGGGGACCGATGGGAACCCAGCCTTTTCGAGGAAGGGGACAAGGAAAGAGCCAAGGCAACAGTCAACGTGCAGGCACAGATCGTTTTTCTTGGCGAGGGCAGATAGCCCAGTGATATCATCGATGATGCCGTGAGGGAAATTGGGCGCAGAGCCGACGAGGAGAACCGTGTTGCGGTTAATCAAACAAGAGACGGCACGAAGATTAACCTGGTGGGAAGGCGCGGGACAGTCGATGAGGTGCATCTTGATCTTAAAGTAGTCACAGGCCTTACGGAAGGCAACGTGGGCGGTTTCAGGGAGAATCATCTCGGGCTCGGTGATGCCTTTTTCGACGTAGCCGCGTTGCCGGGCGGCGAGGCAGGCCATGAGGATGCTGTCGGTGCCGCCGCTAGAGGTGACGCCAGCAGCGCCCTCGGGGGCATTGAAAAGGGAGAGGACCATGGCAACAACTTCGGCTTCCATCTTGCGGACGCCGGGGAACACGTCGGGGTGGATGGGATTGGCAACGGTAAATTTTCCGTAGGCCTCGGTCTGCAGCTTGAGCAGGGCGTCTTCACCGTGGTAAACGGCGCCCGAGACAAAACCGTCCTCCCAGCGAGTGTGGTTCATGGTGGCGAGAATTTCCAGTTCCTTGAGTAGCGCTTCGTCGCTGAGACCCTTGCGGGGCAACACGATATTCCGCGTAAGGCCTTCAGGGACCAGCTTCTTTTCCAGTTTGGTGAGCGCCGACGTGACGTCTTTCTGCACCTGTGCGCGCACCCCCGGGGCCCTCAGCAGATAACCATAGAAAGTCCGGCGGAGATCTTGGTACAGTTCAACGAGGGTGCCGATGGGGCCGCGGCCGCGGAGTTTGTAGAAGACAAGGCGGGTCCAGCGGAGGATGAAGACAAGGAAAACGAGGTTGCGGAAGCTGTGGAGGCTGGTTAGCGAGGGAGGGGCGGACTTTTGCGGAGATTAGAGGAAAGAGGGACTCACGTGTCTAGGGACAGCAGGTCGGCGGCCTTTTGGGGACGTTTGGCGAGGAGGAAGTAGAGTATTTGCTTGAAGGTTTCCGGGAGGATGGAGGTCTTGGGGACGAGTCGGAGGGCCATGATGGTGATTGTGGACAGACACTGATAATGCCTTGTTTATAGAAATGAGTGGCCTTGATGCCCGTAAGTATGTACATAAAGATAGTTGCCGCGAACAGAGAATCGGCTTGATTAAAGATCCGCGGGCGGGTTGAGTGGTTAAGCGGAAACTCAATCAGATGTCTCTGCGGCTGATTCGCAACCTCGAGACAAGAAAAAAAAAAGACAGATATCAAATCGCCCTAACGGCGGCGACTTGGGTGATTTTGAGGAAGCGGAATGCTAATTGGATGTCTGATAGTAGGTTCGACTTTATGTAATTAAAAATGGCTTGAGTAGTGGAGAGAACAGGGTTACGAAAGAGGCAGGCAAGCGATTATGGGTTTTCGGGAATATCACGTAGTTGCTGAATGAGCTAGTGGTTGCTTTTTTTTAAGGAATGGAGTGCAAAAGAAGAGAAAGAGGGAGAGGAAACAGAAGAAGAAGTGTGACTTTTATTTAAATGGCAAGAAGTTGAGACACACGGAAACTTTTCATTTATTCTAACAACAGCAGAAAAAAAGGCACCGAAATCTAAAACATGCACCTTCCTCTTCGCCGCTGCTGCAATCATCACCAAATCACCAAAATCCCGAACCACCCGGACAAGCACAAGCTAGGGCTTTGCCAGGCTATCAGGCTATCGCTGGCTAGCGATATCCACTTCTATCGGGACCATTCCCAAAGAATTACCGTTTACCCCGCTTGCCCATTCATCGTGACCGACTTCGTCACGGCCCGATTGGTGAAGGTATGCGCAACATGGAATCGCAGGCGGCCGACATATATGCAGACATAAGCTCAGCTGCCAATATTTTAATCCGTTTATTCGTGTTTGTTATTGTGACAGAGGGCAACAAGGTGAATGGTGGGAGGCGGATGTCGTTGGGTTGGCGACAGCTGACGGATGTCGGGGCGAGAGCCGGTATTGCGGGTGGTCAAATGTGAGCGGTAGCCATAGCCACGGGGCAGTGATGGTGTTGTGGTCTGCATCTAGTTGAGTGATAGCACGAGCTTTTTGAGCAAGCAAGCGACTATGAAGACCGTAAGGGGGCGTGATCATGTCGGTGGGAACTAAATACCTTGGTAGATATTGACTTTCACACCTCGGGTTCCTTGCATGGATTATAGTCCTATCTAGATTAACATTGATAAACTCGAGACTTTAGTCATGATGTCAAGAATGTATATATTAGGGTTATCAATCACCATGTAACCCATATATTAAGACTGAGATGTTGTAAGAGGGATAGCAAATGTTGCAATTGCGAGATTTGGTAGTCGAGATTTTACCAAGAGATGTAGATTCAGACATGATTTATTTGTATTCAAATGCATGATCATAGATAGCCTAAATCCCAAGGTCAACAGTCATATATAGCATCCATCTGGCGTTATCTCGATCAATGCTCTTATCAGTTATCTCCCTTCGGTTGGCGGGCAGACTTGCGCTTTGTAATCGCCGACTACCTACTTATTCATAATATCACAGCCCACGTCATTACCTTTACACCTGTATACCAAGTACCACTCATCCTTATTGATGTTCCACTTACAACTTATCATCCTTTCCTTTGTGACCCCCACCAGCCACACTCGTTTGTCCCCCGGCCACGACAACCAATAACAGAACCAAAAATGAAATACCATCTAACCCTCCTCCTCCCCCTCCCCCTCCTCGCCATTCTATCCTCTGCCCTCCCCACCGAAATCGTCCTCTCTCCCCACCCCGGCCTCTGGGGTGCCGTCGCCAGCGAAAGCATCGAATGCACTAAAATCGGCCGCTTCACCCTAGCCCGCGGTGTAAGTTTCCTCTCTCATCTCCTATCTCACTAGTAGTAACCCAATTCCTTTTTCTAACAAAGAGATACATCCACCCACCAGGGCAACGCCGCCGACGCCATGATTGCAACAACCCTCTGCGTCGGCGTCATCGGCATGTACCACTCTGGAATCGGCGGCGGCGGCTTCGCCTTGGTCCGTGATGCCGAAGGGAAGTACGAGGCTGTTGATTTCCGAGAGACGGCGCCGAGGGGGGCGGGCGAGGATATGTATGCGGGGAACGTCGAGGGGAGTATCCTCGGGGGATTGGCCGTCGGGGTGCCGGGGGAGCTGAGGGGGTTGGCGTATATACACGAGAAATACGGAGTGAGTTTTAGTCTGCTGCGGGAGTTTGTCTGGAAGAGATAATGGATTGTTCATACTGACATTGTGTAAAAAAAACTAGTCTCTGCCATGGAAAGACCTGGTTCTCCCCGCCGCCCACCTAGCCCGCTCTGGCTTCCGAGGTACCTATTTTTCCTGCCCCAACTCTATCCGGCCCCACCGACCCACTAACCACAATTACAGTAAGCTCCGACCTCGTCCGATACGTCAACTTCACCCTTGCGCAATCCTCCACCAACTTCCTCGTCAATGACCCCGTCTGGGCTGAGGACTTTGCCCCCGCGGGCCGCCTGCTGACTGAAGGGGAGACACTCCGACGACCACGGTACGCCAAGACATTGAAGACGATCGCATTACGAGGCGTGGACAAGTTCTATTCGGGGGATATCGCAAAGTCGTTGGTTAATACCATACAAGCGGCAAATGGCACAATGACACTGGATGACTTGAAAGACTATCACGTCTTCGTGAGGGAGCCACTGACCTTTGACTACCGCAACTATACCCTAACGACCATCGGAGCGCCCGCATCCGGAGCCATCCTCCTAAACAACCTTGCCATCATGGACCAATGGGCTGACGGTCCCAAACTCTGGAGAACAGACCGGGCCCTTTCTTTCCACCGCTTCGACGAAGCCATGCGCTTCGCCTATGGCGCCCGCATGCGCCTTGGTGACCCCTCCTTCACCCCAACCGCTCACACCATCGAACGGCACATCTTGTCCCCCGACGTAATCGCCCGCACCCACTCGTCCATCTCGGATTCCAAAAGCCATCCGCCCCTCCACTACATCCCCAACAACACCGCCGTCAGCACTACCCCCGGAGCTGGAACCTCGCACATTGTCACCGCCGACGCCACCGGGATGTCGATTAGCCTGACGACGACAATAAACCTGTTATTTGGCGCCCAGCTGATGGATCCAGAGACGGGCATTATCCTCAACAACGAAATGAACGACTTTTCCATCCCGGGGGTGCCCAACGAATTTGGCTTTGCCCCGGCCAAGGAAAACTTTATCCGCCCGGGGAAACGCCCACTGTCCTCGGTTGTCCCTGTCATCATCACAGACCGCGATGGCAGCTTGAAGATGACCGTGGGCGCCGCGGGGGGTTCCCGGATCATTTCATCGACAACACAGGTCATTTGGCATGTCTTGGAGCACGGAATGGATCTGCGGGATGCCTTGAGGGAACGGAGAGTTCACGATCAGTTGGTGCCGGATGTTATGACGTTTGAGGAAGGGTTTAACGAGAAGGTAAAGAGGGACATGGAAAGTAGGGGACATAATGTCACGCGGGTGAGGCTGGGGTTGAGTGCGGTGCAAGGAATCTGGAAGGGACCACAAGGCTTTTTGGCGGGCGGAGAGCCGAGGCAGCGAAATAGCGGGGGGTTGACGCTATGAGAAAGACATTGAAGGACACAGTCGGGGATATTGAAGCAATAAACCAATAAATACAAAACATCTATATGCCGACAATCCATGACTCTTCTTCGTCTGTCTGTTTACTTCTTCAACGCCACCAGCTTCTCCATTTCCTCTAGCCACCTCTCCGAAAACACTTCCTCCGAAAACCTCTTCGCACTCTCTCTTGCCCGTAACCTCCACTCCACCGGATTCTTCAGACTCAATGCCTTCTCATAGCCCTCGGCAAACTCCTCCTTTGTCGTTGCATGAAATCCCGTCGGCTTCTCATTAATCTCCGTCACAATATCCAGCTTGGGACCTCCCGAGTCATGAACAACCGAGATCAATCCCGCAGCTTCATATTCCACGACGCCGATGCCAAAGTGTTCGTTCCACATGCCGTTGACGCCAACAGAGGCACGAGAAAGCCAAGAGAGGACATCTGAGTACGGGGCATCGAGGACAAAGGTGACACGATCTTTGATGCCAAGTTCGTTGGCGAGGAGGCGCAGGGAATAGACAAGGCGTGAATCCGCGTCGTCGCGGACAGACCCAATGAGAACGAGTTGGGAGTCCTTGGTAGCGGGAGTGCCGGTGGAGAGGAAGTGAGCAAAAGATTCAATGAGGAGGCGGTGGTTCTTTTCGGGACGGAATTGCGCGATGCAAAGCAGGGCCTTCTCACGGGCGGATTCAGATTCCTCGGACACGGGGATGGCAGCAGCCATCTCGGTAACGGCACAAGGCGGGTAGACAACGGTGATGAGGAAGGGTTTATGAGATCTATGAGGTCCCCAGAGGGTTTGAATATGCTTTTGGGTCCACGAAGAATTGGTCATCACAACATCAACAGTTGCGCCGATGCGTGAGTAGATGGCGGCAAATGTCTCCCAGTAAAACTTCTTAGCCTTGCCTCTGAGGCCTGTGCCTTGTCCAGCGTTGGCGCCAAGGCCCCCGGTGGCGGAGTTCGGGTCAAGAGAGGACAACATATCAATGGAAATAGTAGGGTAATGGACGTAGGCGGCTGTGGGCATCTTGGGAAAGAGAAGACGGGAGAGACCTAGAGCAAAGGCGAAGCCCATGGTGTCGATGAAGAGGTCGGGGACCACCAGGTGGAAAGCATCCCAGGCAAGAATGAGAGAACCGAGGGATTGGCCGAGGAGGGTGAAGTGGGGCCAAGTGGATGGGAGGACGTAATGACGGGTGCTCAGGTAGAGGAAGGTGATGGTTTGTTCGTGGAGGTCAATATTGAATTGGTGCTAGAACTATAGTTAGTTGAGATGTAATATGTTTGATTCATTCGAGAATGACCTACCTTGACGCGGTAGAGCAGTTGTTCCTTGGTAGCGTTTACATCACCAGTGTAGACCACAATCTTCGCCTTGGGCCACCGAAGCTGCGTCACTCGGATACCAGCCCAGAGAACCCTCTCGCCGCCACCACCAGCATTGCTATACACCCGTTAATATTAATCCTCATACACCTGGTCATTTCCCCAGTCAAACTCACCAAAATGGATGGAAAAATCCAATAATCTTATCCGCCCCCCACTCCTCCTTCTCATCAGCCTCCTCCATCATGCCCCCCTCCACCGCCAAGATCCTCTGCCTCCTCCCCGCCGTCTTTGTCTTCAAATACCAGCCCGCAACCGCTCCGATGCCCCGCAGCAGCACGAAGAAAAAGAAGGCATTGTATGCGCCCAAGGCGAGGAGCCCGAGGGCAATTGTGATGTTGCGCCGAGAGAAGAAGGATGTCGAGGGCGCGCAAGTTTCGGCGGAGCAGAGCGAGGGCGTGAGGGAATCCATGATGTCCATGGCTGGGTTGAATATGTGTTGGTGTTTGACAGGAAGTCGTTGAGATGTGTCGGTCGTCAAAAAGAAAAGTATTGTCGTTGGCGCAAAGAGAGCCAGTTGATATATAAGCGTTGCAAGCAACCACCAGGGCCGCTTTGATGTCTTGTCGTGTCTTTAGTTGAACAGCTGTTCAATCAACTGCATTTGGATGACAGAATCCGCGATGTATCCCATCAAAAAAGATCGAATGAAGCATTTAAAAGTCAAAACCCATATCAGACTTTTTTCCTGCTTCAAAATCTCAAATAATGCCCCAAAACTTGACTGTCGTCACTCTCGTAACCTCTTTCCTTCTCCCACTGAAACATGGCCGCTCAGACTCACTTTCTTGACTTAAACCAGCATTCACATACCCCTGTCCCCTGTGGAGTTTAGCTTTTGCAGCGATAAGCTGCTGCATTGCTAGATGGACATCCTGCTTAGTCAGCAGAACGCCGGTGGGGTGAAAAGAAGCACTTAAAGATTCATGCTGTGGTTGTGGTTCAAGTTACACAGGGAGATGCCATTTAGCTGGGTATCTTTTTCTAGCCACCAAATCACCTCAACGATGATTCTTCACAGGGCTCGCCGGTTGGCGACGGGGCTAATGCCCGCTGTCTTGCGGGACCCGATACAAACCCCCAAGCGCCTCCCCGCGTCAACCCGCACTTTCTTCTTTGACCCCATCTTCCTCCCCGCCCAAGAGTTTCTTGTCAGTGTTCACACCGCCACTGGAATCCCATGGTACCTCCTCATTTCATCCACCGGGCTCCTCCACACCCTCCTCTTCCGCCTTCCCCACAACCTCATCATAGCCCGTCTCCGCCCGGCCGCCGTCCACTCGTCCCTCTTGGTGACGTCGGTGCAATCAGCACTGATTAGAGCCCACGGGAACCCTACAGTGGGTGCCATCTGCGGCGGGATCACGGCGTCAAAAGTGCTTGCCAAAGCAGGCATCAAGAAGCTAGAGGCGGGGCCAAAACAGCGTGTGTGGGCGGTGGTCTCGTCGGCCAGTTGGCTTTGGTGCATGGCGTTAATGCGGCGGATCAACGGCGGCGTGACCATGTGGGGCAAGCACTTCCCGATTGCTGACGAGAACCTTAAGACCGGAGGTGCCCTCTGGTTCCCCAATCTAACCGTGGTCGACCCCACGCTGATCCTCCCCGTATCCGCCATGGGCCTCCTCACCTGGAACTGGCTCCCCAAAAGCCGCGCCGAGTGGATGGCTATCGTTGGCCGCGATGACCCGGAGAAGCCGGCTTTGACGCCGGTTAAGGCACGAGTGATGCGAGTAGGGTTGGTGTTGACGCCGGTGTTTTGGAGCGCGATGGATACGTTGACGGCGGGGTCGACGTTGTTTATGTTGACGAGTTTGCTGAGTCGGCAGGTGGTGTTTGCGATGGGGAGGAGGGATGAGTTGACGGGGATGAAATGGGATGAGGCGGCCAAAGAGATTGCGGAAGTGAAGAGGGATGGGGGCACATTGGTAGGGGCCCGGCCGGGGAAGCCGGTGAAGTGGTGGATGGAGTCCAAGTAGAGGATGAAGCGAGTCACCTGGTTTTATTCAAGGCCCTTTACAGGACTGGGAGTATGTATTCAAGAAGATACAAGTGTTCAAATGATTATTGTAAGGGATGCAGCTTGTACGAGATACCACGACGAGAAACTGTAAATTACGAAACAAAAGAAAGACTTCAAATATAGAAACGCCCAGCGTCAATTGTCAAAAAAATAAAGCAAAAACTCCCAACAACTCCCAACAACTCCAAACCCAAAGGAAATCCCCCCCAGCCAGCTAGCCTCCGCCTAATCCAAAAAGATGGCCAACAAGACAATCGTTAAGATAATCGACAAAATCAACAGCAGTACACAACTCTTATTCCTTGCCGCCTTCTGGTACCTC
The DNA here is from genome assembly GCA_030294605.1 of Ambrosiella beaveri. Lineage (NCBI taxonomy): Eukaryota > Fungi > Ascomycota > Sordariomycetes > Microascales > Ceratocystidaceae > Ambrosiella > Ambrosiella beaveri. The sequence goes on from JARQWA010000058.1 coordinate 33,843, forward strand.
GCCGCCTGCGCTGTCTCCGTCATCGCCCCTCGTGTATCATCGCGAACCCTCTCCACATTATCCGCAATCGTCACCAAGCTCTCCCCTTGCTCCGCGACAATCTGGTTGACCTGTCGGAACAACACATTGATATCCGAGACACCCCGCTCAATGTTCTGGATCTCCTCTTCCCGCTCCAGGATCAGCTGCTCCTGGAAGTCAACTTCAGCCTGTGGCGCGAGGTTGGTGAGTTCCTGTTGTTGAAGGAGTTGCTCCTGGGCTTGCGAGGGGGTGCCCGAGGTGGTGGTCGGGGGAAGGTTGGCGGTGAGAGTGGCTTTTTCTTTGTCGAGGGTGAGGCGTTGGAGAGACTGGAAGTCGCGGAGGGCGTCTTGGAATTGCGTAGCGACTTTATTTTGTTCGTATTTTTGTGATTTCTGCGAAAAGTATCAGTTGAGATGTTTTTCCAGTGTCCCCGTTTTATCCGGCCTCGACCCCGAGATAACAAGATAAGCCCCCGAATATCTCAATGCCCTTCATCTTCAGAAAAGGATAGGAAAAAACTTACCGAAAGATCATCAAAATCCTGCAACTTCTTCACCCCATCGCCCAATTCTTGACACTGCTCCCGCGACTTCTCAAGCAACTTGTGCACCCGCTCGCGCACCCGGGCCGTATCCCGGCGGGTCCCTAAAAGATTAACGTCGGTGCGCAGTTGCGAAGTGGTCCGCTGGAAGGCAAAAAGTTCATTGCGGAGGTCAGTTAGGAGCGATTTGAAGGCGGGGTTGTCAGAGTAGGCTTCGGCAGATTGCGACTCGAGGTCGGGGAGGCGGTCGAATTGAGACATAGCGATGGCAGTGTGTGGTATGAATGGGCGTGCGGTGGGTAGATAGAGGGCGCAATAGAAGACTGGTGATTTAAAGAAAGGACTCGACTAGCGAGGAGGGAACGAAACCAGTGGAAGAGAGACGAAATGAAGAAGAAATGAATATTGATTGAGGCGACAGATGTGACGTAATTGGCCGCGAAAGGGACGATAATGTAAAGGGATGGAAATGTTCTAATTGTCTGCATGCGCCTTCTGCCTCTGACCATTCCATCGCACCATTGCGACACTCACCAACACCACCTGACCTCCTCTATTCAAGGGTTATACTCGAAATCACTAGGGTTAACTTTACTTTATAGTAATAAACTACCTATACATCTGCACAGAATCCCACGCCTGCAGGCCAGTGGATACTTTTGGCCCCGTCCACTAATCACCACGTGATTCCTCGCTGCAATTTATCGGTTGCCATGTCCATTCTTTTCGCGTTCTGATGGAATTATTTACATACAAGGCATAGCGCAAGGAAGCTCGACGATAGCTTCATCCAACGGTTAGTACAAAAAAGAATCGTTGGCATTGTTCCCATTGAGCCGCGATCTACGTCTCCAGACTGGGCTTTTTTGTTCTTTCTTTTTCTTCTCTTTCGTGTCTTGCTTTCCATCGTGGCCACGGGGACAAAGTCGGCAGCCTCTCTTTTTTTTTCTTTGATTTTTCTTTTTTTTTTATATATAATACAGTAATCCGCGAATCCTCAAAATGGGCCGACGAGTTGTGCGGGCGCCGCCGTACAAAGACTTCCTACAGGCAGCGTTGCAAAAGCGCTTCATCAGCACCGCTGGCATCCTTGCTCTCACAGTCTATATCGAATCCGTTCTCCTCGCCCCATGGTCCTCCTGTCCGTTCCATCCCTCCATCTCCTCCCCGCCACTCCTACTAACCATTACATCTCTCCACAGACCTTTGGACCTGGTTTCCCTTCGGCCCCACGGGTGTCCGCGCCTTCTTCCTCTTCCTCTCTGGAATTTGGATCCTCTTCCTCCGAATCGGTCAATACCACGTCGGTATCCGAACCGCCCCCTCCAGCTTCTGCTGTCTCCTCCAACACGCCCTCAAACTGCACACTGCCGAAGTCTTCTTCGCATACCTCGTCTCCACCGTCTTCTTCTGGCCCGTCTTCATGGCGACAAGATCGCATTCGTCGCAAATGACACTCGTCCACCACATTGGCAATGACCGCCACCGCCTGAACGAGAAGCCTTTGTTTTTGGGGAGTTATCTTTTCCTGGTGGCCATTGCCCAGTCTCTTTACCACCTCTGGAGAGACCACGATGCTCTCTACATTGGCATCGTCCGCAAAGGCCTGGAGACTCGCCATAGCGACGCAGCGCTCCTCCAACAAATGGTCCGAAGTGTCCCCAACATCTTGATCAGATCTGGTACCGCCAGCATCTTCATGATCATAGTCAACACAATCGTCTACCATACTTTCTTCCGCGGGTGGATCTGGAGTTGGACACTGTCGTTTACCCGGCCGTTCTATAACCTGCCGCGGGCCAACATATTGCCGACGGCGTGGCCATTGACGCTGACGACGATCATCCAATGTACTACGAGTGGGTTCTTGCTGCTGTTTATGTGGCAGGTTTGCAATGTGGCCTTTAGCAAGATGATTGTGCGGCAGCCGCTCAAGAATGGCAAGCCGTTGACTTCTGAATCCAAGGATCCAAATGGCAGTCTGATTAATGGTCTGAAGAGCAAGAAGCTCTCTATCAGGGTACGTCGCTTGTTTCGCCTCAACATAATGTCTACAAATACTAATTTTTGCGCAGTCCTTTGCTCTCTGGGAGCTCGCGCACATTGCTGAATCCTTCCCTGACCGCCGCAAGGCCATCTTTGACGACATTGACCGTCCCGAGGGTCCCATGTGGTCTCAAGTCTGCCAGTCCTGCTTGCATACCCTCAATGCCCTCTCTAAGCGCATCAACAACTACAACGCTCCGGCTCCCACAATCCCCGGCTCACCCGTAATTACCGTCAAGGACCGCACTGTTGCGCCAGTTCACGAAGGTGACATCTTCCAGTCGCATGAGAAGCCGGTGACCATCAAGGGAGAACTCGAAAAGGCCATTGTCCATGCGATTGCTTCGGGGAGCCAGACAAGCACGGGGATTTCGCCCATGGCTAGACGAGCAGTTGAAGCGACTAGGGATCGGTTGATTTCGCGGGAACAGCAGGAATCCTTGTCGAATGAGAATATGGAGGGATGGTTCAAACAGCTTGGAATGCGCATTGTGGAAAATGAGAATGTCGGTCCTTTTTTCAGAGAGGAGTTTGGAAAGAGGGTTGCTTCAGTGGTTCTGGGAAGCCCATATGGGGAGAAGAGTGTTTACATTAACGCGGCGACGGCCCTTTCAGGGTTGGCAGTTGCGTCATTGACAGAGGACAAACTGGGCAAAGTCTACCTTGATGTCGGTGAGGTCATCCGGGTGTTTACCAGAGTCATTGGGGAGATTGAAGACTTTGTGGAGGGGTTCCCAAGACATTGGACGGATGTGATTGGGTCGAGAGAGGCCTATTACGTTCAGGATGTCGTGGAGGAACTTAGAGAGGGGTTAAGTAAGTTGTTGGATGGGTTCGAGAGTTATGCTGGGAATCTACGGTTAACGACGGGGGATTTGAGGGCGGCGAAGGAGGCGGTTGCTGGGAGAGGGATGCGGGAGGTGTAAAGAGGGAGGAAGATGTGATCGAGTGTGCAATGTATGCTGAGTGGGTGGGTGGGATGGGAAATGGATTTGATAGACGATGCATTTATCGGCGTTGGTTTTTGTTATTTATTGAACTTTTTTTTCTTGGGATGATAATGAAATTTGGTGTTTTGGGATAATTTGTGAAGTGTTTAGTTTGTTCGGTAATGACTGATGTTGATGAGTGGTGGGTGACTCATTATGCACGTGGGAGTCATTTGGTGACGATGGTTATTTCGTGATGTACAGTATGTGGGCGTTCTGTAGTTGGAAGGTTACGCCGATTTGACATGGACCGTTCTGAATTGGGGAAAATATTAAAGCGAAAGGAAAATGAGACGTAGAGAAAGAATGTGTGTTTGTGTATGTGGTGCGTGGAAACGGGGCAAGTTTTATGTTGGTGAGTACTTGCTTCTGGGAAGGAACTGGCGATGAAGGAAGTTACTCGCGAATGTAGCCAAAGGGCATCAAAAGACGGAAGGTGTGAACTGGTCACGTGAATGAAGACTTGATATACGCGTGATAAAAAGTACATAAATGTGATGATGCATCGTGTTGAACAATATTGTCTGTATCCCACCATCACCATAGACAATGCCAACGACAACACAATCACCATTATTATCATGAGCTCCCCCCCCCTCATCCCCCCTGCGGCTCAAGCCGAATTCATCGCCTCCCTCTCTACCCTCCGCGCCTCCTCTCCCCTCAAATACCATCTCGCCTACCTCCACACCCTCGCCCTCAGTGAGCCCCCCTTCCCCACCACATCCCCCAGACACCCGGCCCTCCCCCTCTTCGTTGCCCTCGAGCCCGCCAAATGCGCCTTAGTCTACCAGCTAGTCCGAGTGACCAGAGCGCGCAATGTGGTGGAGGCGGGGACGAGCTTTGGGGTGAACATGGTGTGGTTGGCGACGGAGGTGGAGGGGGCAAAGGCGGAGAGGGCGAGGGGGCATTGGAGAACGGCGGGGGAGGAGATTGCGGGGGTTATTGAGTTGCGGGAGAGCGATATCTTGGAGACGTTCAAGAAAGATCTCGGCGTTGTGGATTTTTTTCTGCTGGGTAGTAAGTGGAGTCCAGAGTTTAGTGGTGACTTATATGCTAACACCGATGCAGTCTGGTGCGCTCTAGCCCTTCCTATCCTCAAGTTTGTCAGAGGTTCGCTTCGCCCGGGGGCCATGATTGTGGCGGATAACACCGTGTTTGCCAAGAATGGGTATGCTGAGTTGATGGAGTATATGGAGACGAACGGGGAATTCCGGATGAGCATGGCGCCGTATGCGGGGGGGTTGATGATTGAGGTGTATGATCCGGTTCAGTAGCTATCTTGAAGAGAGACCAGATCAATATGTAGCTAGCTTTATCTGATCAGTCAAACTTTTAAATGATAATATACGGACCCCTCGGACATGACGTAGACAATGGCCTCTCCACTTGTATCTGACGTCAAGTCTTACAAAGTAGGTCCCTCTGCGTGTAACCCAAACGTTCCCAAAATGGAAGGTCTACAAGCTCTCTGATTGGCTGGAGGCGATATCTTGCTGGAATGGACCGGACTGCGTGGCGGTGTGTGGCCTGATGGCAGTGATTGTGATGGAATGAGTGGACAAGAGATTGAGCGGCCGAATGGCGCGGGGGTATACAAAGGAGAGAAATGGTATTTAATCAAAGCCATCGAAAGTCATTCTAGAGCTTACCAACACTCAAAAATAAAACACACATTCTCTCCATCTCCCACCATGCCTAAATCATCCCTCCCCCAAACTCCCTCATCCTCATCACCGGCCTAATCGGCTCCACTGCCTCGGCCACCGCATCCTCGGCACCGTCCGCTCCCTCCCCACCTCCAAATGGCCCCTAGCCTCCCCCGCCTTCGCCCCCTTCACCCCCCAAATCATCCTCGTCCAAGTCCCCGACATGACCGTCCCCGGCGCCTACAAGGATGCCGTAAAAGGCAGAGGTATCGACGTCATTATTCACGTGGCGACGATTATGCTCGGGAATCTCGACGCCGACGGGGTCATCCCAGGGATCGTGGGGGCAATCGAGTTATTGGCATACGCCGAGGAGGAAGACGGCGTCAAGGTATTCGTCTTTACGTCATCGATGAGCTGCGTTGCGGACTTGGACGACTTGGAACCCCACCACGTCAATGTTAACACCTGGAACGATCACCACTGGACCCGCGCGCACGCCCTGCCGCCGTATCCGCCCACGAGGGTACTGAGCGTGTGTCTAGCCAGCAAGGTAGAGGCCGAGAAGGTGATGTGGAAATTTGCAGAGGAGCGCAGGCCGCATTTTGCCGTTGTGAGCATGTTGCCGAGGGAGATTATGAGGGAGCCGCTGCACGATAAGCATAGCCGGGGGGTTGGGCAGCATTTACGGGTTGTTTGGGAGGGGCGGCCGGAGTTGCTGCCGATTGGTTCGGGTAAGTTATCCTTGGTTTAAATTATTGGAAATTAAGGCTTTTATTGCTAACGGGAAGGGATTCTTTTAGGTACATATGTTGACGTCAAGGACCTTGGGTTGATTCATGCGGTAGCCGCCCTGAATAAGTCTGTATGGGGAAAGCGCCTGTTTGCCACCAATGTTGAAGCGAACCGGAAGGATGTCCTTGCTGCTATGAAGAAGGTGCGGCCGGAGAGGGGGGTTCATCGACTGCTAGACGGACAACAGGGTCATCTATGTTCACGACGATTCGGAGAGTCGCCAGCTGCTCAAGGACTGGAGAGGCCAAGACGAGTGGAAATCAATAGAGCAGAGCGTCAAGGGGGCTGTGGAGAGTCCGTACTGGGGCTAATCAGTGATGATGACGCAAACATATCATCTTGTTCAAGTTCATGGTTTATATCACCATAGTATATAACCCTAATTTGTTCAAAATCTCTATAACCCTGACACCTCTGCAAGAGCCCTTATCATCCGTACATCATCCATAAGATCCCGGTCTACTCCAAGAAAGCGAGTGCCTTCCCTTTATGCACCGAGCATTCACAGCCAGAATTTTCCTTTCATCGCAGGCTTGATTGCTTTTTTTGACTTTTTGTCCACTTTTGTCCATTACCATCTGCGGCCCTTTGCCATCGTCGCTTTTTCCGTCTCTTTTTTTTTTGCCTCCAATCGCCACTCAGTGTTCATCACCGCCATTGACAGCGACAAAAAAAAGGCAATTGAACAAAGAGACCAAGGAACCAACTAAGCATTGCTTGATCCTTGTGGCAAACTGGTTGGTTGCGCGGAGCACGATGAAGGGCTGAAAGAAAGTTTGAAGGGAGAAAGCTTGTATTTTTGTCACTCGTTTGTTTACTTTCGTTCATTTTATTATAAGTCGCGAATTGTCGCATTTTTTTCTTCAATTGCACTCAAATACTTAATTACCACCTCGTTCATCGCGAATCCACCCACCGACCAACCGACCAACCCCCGATAACCGCCGAATCCGGCCCCGGACCTGATCCCGAATCCTCAACTCCCCCAATGCCACCACTATGATAACCCCCCGCACCATCTTCCGCATAATCTACGCCACCTCCTACACCACTCTCTACACCCTCCTCCTCCTCCTCCTTCTCGTCTCCCCCACAGACACCGTCTACCAATCCCTCCGTTCTCGCCAACGCAACAACATCTGGATCGTCGCCATCGTCCTCTTCCTCACCATCTCCATCCTCGCCTTCATCTACGTCACCCGCCTCTACATCAACCGCACCGCCCTCCACCAGATCCCCAAAGCCTGGATCCCCATCGGCAAAGGCGAGGTTCCCCGCGGCGTCGAAGCCCTTGTCAGCGGCTGTCTCTCTCGCAGTGCCGCCATCGCCTATGTTTCCCGCCCCCACGGCCCCCTCGACATCACCGATGCCCACGAGCTATTGCTCCCTTCCCTCCCCGCCACCCCCCCCGCCGACCCCCTCGACCCGTCCGCCCCCTCGACGCCTATACCCCCCTCTTCCACTGCTATCTGGACCCACCTTTCCCACCCCGGCTGGTCCCCGCCCGCCTCGGCCACTCTCCCGTCCATCCACTATGACCTCATCATCTCCGAGCTCCCAGGACTCCTCGAAGCCCGTGTCTTCATCGCTTGCCCCTCCGACCCTTCAACTGGCCAGCCGCTACCGGCAGCCCTCGACGTGCTGCAAAGGACGCCCAACATGTCGATTCGCGACTACCTTTCGCATCTGTTGTCGCTCGCGGTGATTACCCCGTCACCGGATATCCCCGCTTTCCTCACGCCGTATGAATCAGCCCGGTACTCGAGGCGCCCTCTTGGCGAGGCATCTTTCAAAACGATGCTAGACTCCTTTAGCCGGATCCTCCAGATGATCAAGCCGCTTGATGTATCTCGGATACCCTCTGATGATCACTATGTTCACAAAGACAATGACGACAACGTCTTTTCCGGCCAGTCATCTTCGGAATCCGGCAACTCCTCTGATTCCGCCCACACCGTCGAACGCACCCATCTACGACCCCGCACTCAAACAAGGACGAACGCAAGGACACCCACCCCCGGCTACCCGCCCTTCCCCGGCCCTGAAGTCAACGACGAGAACCCTGAAACCGGCTCTGAACGCGCCGACGACGACGAACACGACCATGCCGGCCATCACCCACATTCATCACATAACAATGATAACAATAATAATAATGATAATTATAACAACGAGCAGGAACGCGAGTGGCTGCGGAGAGTCGAGAGTACGGGGGCCTCGAGTTTTCTGTCGAGTTTGTCGAGTTTGGGGAGTGTTGTGGTCAGGAGAGATTGAGAGAGAAAGATACGCATTTGGTATGGTTATGTTACGACTTTGATGATTGATATCTAGGAATTTTGATTTTGGCATCGGATTTACTCTTTGGGAAATGGATAGATTTGGCGTTTGTCTTGGTTTGGTCAGTAGTATGCAATAGATATCCTGGCTTCAATGCCATGTCCTGCTTACCCAATCATCTTTGTTTTCTGGTCTATTGGTGTTTGATTGGTATTGTATTTGTTCATTAAACTAAAACTACAAAAAGATATTCTTGAAATTTATCCTCCTCTACTTCCCCTACATCCAGCTCCTAACCTATGCCAGGTAGCCATTGGCCTTCAACCACGCCTTGACATTCTCCTCCTCTCTCGTCTTGAAGGCCGCAACCGCCCGGACTCTGTCCTTGGCCGTCTCCAGCGTCCGGTTAAAGCTCGAAGTGTCCTCGTTGGCAAAGAATTTCTCAATCTCGTCAATGTACTTGAGCTCAGTGAAGCTCGACAGCGAAACCTTGATGAATCGGTCGACGACAACCGGGTTACCCAGCTTGGTAACACATTGCTCCCAGTTCTTCTGCATAAACTCCCACTGCGCGTCGCGGCCAAGGACGTTGGCGGCGAGGGAACCACCGAGAGAGTGCATGTCGGCTGAAGGAGCAGAGTCCTTGGCAGCCGCGGGCGGCGAAAGGGCGAACAGGAAGGGGATGGTATCATTCTTGATAATTTCAGCATCAGTGACGGCACCGAGAACACTCAGAGCAATGGCCTTGCCATCAAAGGACTTGGTGTTAAACCAGTGGTCCTTGACAATCTGATAAGCAGTCTCGGGTCTCTTGCGAATAGCGGTTCTCCAGGTAGAGGCACGGAGGTTGGGGTGGATAGCACCGCACTCATTGTCGGCAGCCCACTGGTCGAAACGCTTCAGCTGCTCCTCGACAATCTTGGGGTGGTCGCAGGCGCCAGCAGCGCTAATGAGACGTTTACGCAACTCAGTGGTCAGGTAAGGCTCACCCTCAACAAAGTCGTAGCCAATCTTCTCAACGGCATCGCCAATAAGCTCCAGAACATACTTGTTCAGGGCCTCCTTAATCTCGGGGACCTCTCGGAAAACAAGACGGATGCGCAGGACCGAGTCTAGAACCTGGGACCAGACGAGGGTATTGGTCTCGTTCTTGAAGTTCTTGGCAAACTCGAGGAAGGTGGCAACCGTGGCCTGACCAGCTGAAGACAGATCACTGAGAGAACCCAGAATGTTGATCTTCTCCTCAACCGACAGGCGGTCCAGCTGGGTACCAAGCCTACCCAGCCGCTCGGGAGTGTAGGCGATGCGGTAGAAGCCGGTGGCGCCAGAGTTGACCTTGAAGAAGTCACCATCGACACCAGAGATGGTGTCCTCCTTGGCGGTCAGAGCCAGAGGGGTAACTCCCTTGGTACCGGATACCCCCTCGATCGCTAGAGGAACCCACCAAGTGGTCTCATCTTCTTCGGGCTTGACATCACCAGTGATCAGGAACCGGTTTTGCTTAAGTTTGATGTCACCGTTGCCAGTCTCCTCAACCTGGACGACGGGGTGGCCAATCTTGCCGATCCAGGGAGCCATCAGAGCAGACACATCCTGACCGGAAGCCTCACTGAGTGAGTCCCACAGAGCCTGGGTCTTAGCATTGCCATATGCGTGCTTCTGTAGGTAGTTGGCGACACCCTTGAGGAAAGTCTCAACACCAAGGTGGTTAGCCAACATGCGGATGGCGGAGCAACCCTTGAGATAGCTAATGTGGTCAAAAATCTGGTTGACGTCCAGGGCATCGGCGACAGGAACGTGAATGGGGTGCGAGGATCGGATAGAGTCCAAACGGAAGGCGGACTCCATACCCTCGTTGACGAACTGGGCCCAGACCTCCCACTCAGGGTGGAGGTGGTCGACAGCGTGCCAACCAACCCACGTGGCGAAACCCTCGTTGAGCCAGAGCTCATCCCACCAGTCCATAGTAACCAGGTTACCGAACCATTGGTGAGCCAGCTCGTGGGCGACAACGTAGGCGATCGAGTTGAGAGAGCGGGCAGAAGAATTCTTGGGGTCGTACAAGACCTGGGTGGTGCGGTAGGTGACGAGACCCCAGTTTTCCATGGCACCGTGGGTGAACTCGTGAACAGCGATCAAATCAGCCTTGGGCAGCGGGTACTCGATACCAAAGATGTCGGAGAAGAAGTCAATGATCTTGGGAGCGTGCTCCAAGGCCCACTGGCCCTGTTCCTTAAGGCCACGGGTGGTGTATACACGGACAGGAATCTGTTTGCCCTGGTACTTGCGTTCGGTAAAGGCTTCAACGTACTCAAAATCACCGACAGCCCAGGCGAGCAGGTAACTGCTCATGATGGGGGAAGTCTCGAAGGAAACCTTCTTCCAGCCAACCTTGGTGGCAACCTCCTCCTTGACGGGCATGTTGCTGAGAGCGACCTGGTCATCGGGGATCTCGATGGCGAAGTCAAAGGTAGCCTTCAAGTTGGGCTCATCGAAGCAGGGGAAAGCACGGCGAGCATCACAAGACTCGAACTGGGTGCTAAGCATATAGTGCCACTCGTCATCGCGGGGCACAGAGGGGGCAGACTCGGCAACGGGCTTGTACTTGGAGCGATAGAAACCGGCCATCTCGTTGTTCATGATACCGTTGAACTCGAGGACAATCTTGGCCTTGGAGGAGGCGGGAATCTCCTCGGAGAATGCAACGGTGACACGCTGGGCGCGGTCATTATACTGGTAGTCGGTGGAGGAGAAGGTCTTGTCATCGACAACAACCTTGGCAGAGGTCAACTTGACTTCAAGGACGTTGAGGAAAAGTTCCTTGGTGGCCTCAGTTATGGCAACGTCGATGCTATACCAGGAGGAATGCAGGTTAGCCTAAAGTTTCTAAGAGCATCACCACCCCAAGAAAAGCGAATCCCTGCTGGCATCATTGACATCATGGACAGGGATCGTGATGGTGGGGGAGGGGCAATAAGCTCACAGCCTTATTGACAGCCAATATTGGCAGTATATGGAACAATAAAAAAAGCAACTTACGTGACGGAACCATTGTATGTCCAGTTCTTGAATTCAAGATCGTACAGAGACAAATTGTAGTGCGCCGGCTTGAAAGCCTTGGGGAGGACTTCGCGGTCGGTCATGACGAAGGAAGATCCGGCAGTGTCGTTGAGATTAAGAGCAAAAGAAGAAGTGCCAACGGTCGAGCAAGAACGGGCGGCTTTGGGCGTGATGCGAAGAATGCTTTTTGGAGTAGATGAGAAATGTTAGTTTGAGTCTGTTTCCGGACTGAACTTGGCTGAAGGCAAAGCTAGATGAAAGCTAGATCAATGGGTGCAGATTGTTGTGAGATGATGCTGAGTTAGGGGAAAAGAAACGAGCAGTACACAAGAATCAACGATCAACGTGAACTTATGTATACTAATTTGTCAATTTGTAGGAAGTCTCAGGATTTGTGATGAAGAAGAACAATAGCAGGATAACAAAATCACGAAGCTATTGTAGTATCAAAGAAAAGGAAAACCAGAGCTGACTATGTACGTCGCCTCCCTTTGTCACTTCGAAGGGCACTCTCCCTATTTAAGATCTGACGTGACATCCGCCAGCTGTTGCCGCAACCCACCCGCCCACCACCACGCCTGCCTTGTTTTGCCTTGCGTGTTTGGTGTGTGCATGTATGTGTTATTGCTTCCTTTCTTCCTAAATACTGCCCCATGCCACCTTCCTTTTGTCTGTCTCGAACTATCCACACAGCAAAGCTAGGAACGAACCAGAGGCAAGGACTCTTCTAGGTTCTGGCTACACAATTCATGGCTCTCTGACCATGGCCGCGAACGGCAGGTATGAAGCACGGGAGTTCAAAAGGTGGGATTTCAGTTGGTTGGGATGTGGTTGGTGCTGGTTTTGGGAGAGAGGCCAGGTGGGGTGATGGGAGAATGTTGCTGTTTTTTTTGTTCTTGTAATGCTGAAGAAATGTAGTTGTTCAGGAGGTCTTTTCGACTTGTTTTCCTGTTAGATTGGGGCAATGGATAGCAGACCTCATGAAGAATGACGGAGGCTTGTCTCACGAAGTACGCTGATTCTTTGCAAGCAACACAACATGTTGTTCAGTACCACTAGAAGCCACCAATCACGTCCACTCCTGCAACCTCACACCAACTTTTCTTTTTACTTCATTTTTGCCATCATAAACTCTCATCACCAAACCCATCCACCTACTCATCTAGAACATCGAGCTCACTACCCCGGACCATCCCCGCCCATCAACAAAAGGTCTTTGACGCTAGAACCAAATGTAGGCAAAAGAAAAAAAAGATTCAAACGCATGACTGTGCCTTTGCACCAAAACTCTGCTTCCAGGCCACTTGAGTCCACTCATACGGATTGTGTGTTTCTCTGATCTTCTATAGTAAATGCGCACACTGGGGATACCAATACAGAGAACCTCCGGAACTCTCCGGGTCTCTGTGCTCTGGGCATATTTGAGAATCATAAATCCTGACTAAGCAACAAAACCAACACTCAAAATACCCCCATTACCACCCCGCAAAAAGAAAATGAAAAAATCAACAAAAAATAAAACTTACCGGCCCTCCTTCCTCGCCCCCCTCTCACCCCCCAACCCCACTCCCGAAACCCTCCTAACCATTGCAGCTCCCGACACCGACGCCCATCTCTGTGATCCCCCCACCATCTGCATCTGTCCCCGCCATCCCGGAGCCACCACCCCTCTGCGTCCAGCCGCTCTCGCAAAAGCCCGCATCGTCGTAGCCAAGGGAAAGAAAATGAATGTTAAGAAGAACAGGAAGAAAAAGGTAGAACGGTTTTTTTATGAATGGCAGAGACTGCCCGGTTTGATAGTTGGTGTTCGAGGAGAGTGTGTGAATGTCTGCGTTGTGTGATTATGATGTTTTTTTTTTCAGGTTGGAAAAGAATGATGTGTGGACCTTAATGGAACAACCCTAAGAATTCCAAACTGAAGTTGAAGTGTCCATATGATATTTTGTCATAAATGCAAGCTGTCAACCGTAAAATGAATTATGTTCACTAAACCTCTTGGCAACCAATGTCTCCATCTCATGACCACTCTAAACAAACATCCTCCAAACTCCATCATCTCATGCTTCTCCCCCTACTTCCCTCCCACAGTTCAAACACCCAAATAGATCCCAACCACGGCGCCAGCCGGCCCGGACCAAGGCCATGGCCCCTCAGATATCACTTTCCCTCCTAGTAACAAAGATATCAAATCCCTCTCACCCAGACCGGAACAAAGACAAAATATGACCAAAAAAGAAAATAAAAAAAATCCATTAACCCGGAACAAGCTATGCAACTCCAGCGAGGACATCCCGTCGTCGCTTCTATGTCATGACCCATCAATCATCGCCATCTATATCAAGTATCATGAAATCACTTATCTCTCTCTCCCCCTTTTTCTCTCCCTCTATTGTAGCGGCAACACCCCATCCACACTCTGCCTCCTCAACTTAATCCTCGCCCCAATGATATCACTCTCGCTCCTCCGATCATGCAATCTAGCCATCCACTCCCACACAACCTTGTAACACAACACATACTGCCTCAAAGTCTGCACCATGTTCAATCTTTGCTCTCTGAAATCATTAACCGTCCACCAAATCAAGTCAATGCTGCTATCTCCCATATACCGCAAATCCAACGGCGGGTACAACGGCGCCGACACTGGCGCCACGGAGCCCCTCCGCGAGTTACTCCGGCTGCGATTCTGCTGGGCATGCGCGCCAAAGACCGATGCCATGCTCCCGATACCCGAGTTATTGGCAGTCCGAGGTGACATTGGCGCCTTGATGCCCAGGTTCTCCGCAATGGTGGTAGCCGCGGTATCCGCGGGGCTCCTCTGGGCAGCCAGTTCCCGGTCTTGCTCCATGCGCTGTCTCTTCATCATGTCGATAACGCTGTCAATGGTGCAGAAAGTACCAGTGCGGCCACAACCGGCCGAGCAGTGGATGAGCATCGGGCGGGCAGAGGTCTCGGTTTCGACATCGTCTTGCCAGGCGACGGCGGCCTCCTGGTGGGTGGTTTCGGGGTTGGACAGTTGGCGGCTGATAATGTTGACCAGTTCGACGAGAGCAAGGATATGCGAAGGGTTGGTGGTCCCGAGATCGGGCCAGCCAGAATAGTGGATCTGGACAACTTCACGCAGAGGCTCAAAAGGCTTATTGGCGTGAGTGACGGCCAAGTACCGAATAATAACAGTAGACTCCTCATCAGCCGCTGTCGGGAGGGGCGGATTATCCTCGTAAGACATTGTAGTGTTCGCCCGCGTCCGGAGAGGCTTGTGAGATTCCGGATCAAGATCCAACGAGACGGTATGCTCCGAAACCTTCTTCACCGTAATACTTCCGTAGCGATCTTCGTTCCAATACGGATGGCATTTTATATGACCGCGTTCCTTATCGGCGGTCAAGTTAACAATGACCCGCACGTCATTGTCCCAAACTACCGACCAGAAGTCTTCAAATGTTGCCGGGAGAGGCCCTTGAGTGGCAATGTACCGTTTGTTGCTCCGCTTGGCCTTGATGTAACTGGCATTAATATAGTCACACTCGCACTTGCCACCCAGCTTGACTCTGGTGTGGTCATACGGTAAAACATCCTTGTATCTGTTCTTACTCCCCTTTTCAAATCCGGCGAACCGCACACTGCTCTCGGCCAGACGAGCACCGGGCATGTCCAGAGTGAGCGCAGCACACATGCGTTTCTGTTCCTCCACTTCAATGTTAAAGAAGCCCTGGGCGATGGGCTTGCCAGCCTCCTTTTGGCAGGCAGTGTCCAACCATTGTGGTAAGCGACGGTCGGCAATGACAGGAACGGGTGTTAACTGCAGTGGCTGAGGTGCCGTTCCTATTCTCGCGTGTTGGCGGATTGAGTTGAAAAATAACACCGCCGGGTGGTTGTCAGTGGGAATATTCACACCACCGAACACGGGAAGCGGTTTGTTGCCAGACCCTGACTTATCGTTTTCATCCTCCGCCTCCTCGGAAGCATCTTGAATCTGATCCTCAAAGTTTTCGGAGAAGGTATTAAATCCGCCTGCCAAAACTGAAGCACGCCCCGTAAAGCCCTCCTTGACAAACTTGTTCAAAACATTTTGTGCAATCGTAACTTCGCTCTTGTCTGATGAGCAGCTTCCATAAGCCACTACGGTTGTGCACTCCTTCCATTTCTCCAACTTGGCCGCATCACTGGGCTTCTGGAAACTCTCGAGAAGCTGCTTGAGCTTGAATCTGTCACGCTTCAGCAGCATCGTGGGCACACATAGATTGAGAGCACCACGCAAGTGAGAAGCTGCATAGTTTCGGGCGCACCGTACATCCAAAATTAGGACACGCTCAAGCTTTGTTCTCATCAAATCGTATAACATTTGACCATCGATAAAGTCCACCGTCGCAAACATCTTGGTTGTGGCAACTGCGGAAACAGGAGTACCACGAGGAATCGCAGAAGATGCATAAACGGGGTTGATCCTAAGTTCGGGCCTGGAGGTCGCGGGCGTCTGGGGGGTCTGAGAGATCTTCAAAGAGAAGCTGCGGCCGGGTGGCAAGGAGAGGTTCATGGGCGGAGCAGGGTTGGAAAATAAAGGTGACGAGTCGACTTCCATGGGCGTTTCTGTCGCTTCTGCTATCGTTTCTGGTTTGGTGCTGCTAGAATGTGCAAAGGTTGGCATGATAGTGGTAGGATATGTAGGGCGGGCAGGCGGCTGTTCTGTTGTCGGTGAGACACCTTCCATTTCTGTCGAGAGGGTTCTGCCCTCTTGTGCAGATGCATGCGCCGACGATCTGGGGGAGCATGCATCGCCGTTTGCTGGCGTGCGAGACGATACGGGCTTGACGTCGGAGGGTGCGGTATTAAAACGGTTCATGGGCGGCCTGCACTGAGCACCGCTTTGTATTTGAAAGGAGTTGAAGTCGAATGCGGGTCTGTCAAAATTGAAGCCATTGCTATTGGCAGCAGTGCGTATCGTCGTCGACGTAGTCGTTGTAGACATGTTGTGGGTTACCGCGGGGTTGATGGGCTGTGTGGGGAAACCAGTGACAAAGTTTCTGGCTGATGATGAATTGGAGAAATCAATGTCCGTGACTGAAGCACGGCGCTGTTCCAATTTAGGGCCGAAATAGTCGGGACTAGGCGAGCTTTCAATCTCGTCGGCAGCCGGGGCATTTTCGTCAGAAGTAGCTGCGCCGTGAGTATTGACGTCACTGGTCACCGGCATCCATGACACTGAAGGTTCTTGTTCTTTGTGGACTAGCGGCGTAGCCCGCGGCGATGTCGTCATAGTATACTGCATATTAGACAGGGTTGTGTGTTCTAGGCCTTGCTCAACCCTAAGGTAACTTGGAGACGCTGTTTTTTTTATTGGTACAGGTGGGTGACCCAATGAAAGCCTACAGTGACAGAGACTAAATTAAGGTCAGTTTAGTGGCAAACTTTTTTTTTTCTGTTTTTCTCCTCTACCAGCTAGCAAAAAAAGCTAAATGATTTTCTTTCATCTGCCAACTGGCAAAACTTAATTGGAGCCAATATCAACTCCAAGTATTTAGCATGCAGTAAATATACGACAATGGCAAAACCGTAGTGTCAGTGGCTAAGTATCAACATACTCGTGGCGACTTCTTGATACCCACAAGAATAAGATGGAATAAATCTTCACTTAGCGAGCTGGCAAGAAAAAGAAGGCAACACCAGTGTGAAACGCCACAGAAACTTAATACTGAGCGACGAGGAAAAACTGTATATTCTGGATACGAATATACACAAAGCATCATTCCACGACACTGAGTGGCGGAGATTCATGTTTGATGGGGGTTCTATACGTACATGGCCTCTCGTAGTTCTCAATCTATTTTAAGCGAAGGTGGGGCTGGACCAAGCAGGCGTGGAGAAAGAAATCCGTCTGCCTTTGTAGGGCAGAATGTTTGCAGAATGTAAAAGATATCGATGACAACAATTATGGCAATGTGATTATATGGTTCTGCACAAACCAGCCTGTCTAAATAAAAGTATCTGGCTTGTAGTCAGAGGGGGTGAATGGACGTTGCTCAGACTGTGTGGAGACGAGTATGATCACCAAGTCTCAAATTAGACCAATGTCAGCAAACTATCCGATACACTGGCGACGGGAAAACCTCGCTTGGTGCTATCGGAACCAGCGATGACAGCCTCCTCACAATGAGGGATGGTACAAACGTAGAGGTTGAAGATTCAGTCTGGTTGATCGTTCAGTTTGCGGTGGTTGTTGGGGGGGGTGGTGTAGGTCAAGAGACGGCTGAAGTGTCTACAATGTATGAACAGGCGCTGTCGGCTATGGTTTGAGAGATGACGTCGAGGCTGAAGATAGATCTTCCGGCTCTAGAATGGTATTGGGATGGAGGTGTCGAGTCTTGTTTGTGTTATGGTATGGCGGTTTTGCGAGGAAAAATTGGTGATGTTCGTTCGACTATAGCGGTAATAAGAGGTTCGGCAAAGAGAAAACGGCAGTTGTGCGAGATATCCCAGATATGCGCTGCTAAAAAAAAAAATTCAGAATGTGTGCTTGGGGATTCCGGATCCAGGCTCGACAAAACAAAGAACGGAGAATTAGATATGGAAGGTGATGATGGATCACAGAGGTAACGATCGGATGAATTTGATCCAATTGGTATGATGGACAAAATCTGAGTACAGAATCAAGTCTCAAGATACAAGTGAAGGCAAGAAAAAAAAAGAGAAAAACAAAATAGAAATTTGCCCAACACCAGAAACAACGAGTGAATATGTAATACGATACAGAGGTACGTGCGTTAACACATCGAAATAAAAGTTAAACAATTAAGGAAGAATAATAAATCTAAGGGCGATCTCGACAGAGACGAAACGTGCAATCGTTAAAGATGTTCAAACGAGGTGGAACACAAGAGTGAGAGAATAAGAGTGAAAAAAAAAGGAAAGTATTAAAATATTGCAATGCCCCAATTGAGAAGTTGCCTTGTTGAGATTTGACAAAGCGAGACTGATTTCGGAAGGAGGAAAAACAGAAAAAATATCACAGGAAGAGAAACGGCAGTCAATGGAAGGGGAGACAGCACCGCAGATTACAGTTGACAATTGTGTTGTTTTCAAGGTGTATGTGTATGTATGTATATGGTTACAATCACAAGAATATTAAGAATCAGAAACTGTTGTCAAGTTATAGAGTAGCTGCAGGGTACTGGAGGAGGAAAGGAACTATTTAGGAGGTTGTATATATGTACATATGTAGGAAGGAATATGGAAGGAGGCAAAAGAAGAAATTCGAATTCGACTTTGGGAAGGAACAGCGGCGGCGGCGGCGGACAAACGAGGGTTTAGTGAATGAAGCTATTTTGTTGACTATATACAATATATAAGCAACCTGAGGGTTGTCTAAGGACGAAAAAGGCTTGACTGTCTTGTCTTGTCTCGTTTGATATCCGAAGTGATGTTCATTCCACCATGGGGAGATGCATATTCGAAGAAATGAGTTGATCTGCGGAGGCAATAGACTCTGTGTGCCACGAATGAGTTATAGAACTTGATTACTGATCAAAAGGGGCAGGCTGATGGATGTATACAGTGATGGTGTATTTATGTATGTGGAAGTCATGGACTTCGAGTCGGACAGTCGTGATGCTGCTGGTAAAATAGGCATAAATTCAGATACAAACTGTAGTTTCTTCTTCTCTCTTTATAGGCATGAATCAATGAATACAATGACAGGAACTTTATGCACTGCAACTCCTCTCGCTTCGCCTCATAATGGCCCATCAGCCTGCAGAAGTAGAGTGTGTGAATGTATGAATATACCCTCACCCACGAGTTTATTCCCAGTCCCACAGCTCGTCATAAGAAAAAATGGATTGGCTGCTCTTCATCATAATGCTCATCTACATGTAGACTTACTTCACTCCATTCACTCTCACCCTTCGCCATACATCCCGCCACAAAAAAATGTAAACATATTAAAGATTCCAGTACCTTATCCCCCCTTGGAATAACCATAACCACAACTATGAACGAGCTGCAGCCAACGTGATCCACAGGAATCACAAAAACACATAGGCCCGGCCGGTGGAAGCAATCCTGCTCTTCTGTCGAAGCTTCTCTGCCACCGCGAGGATTGGAAAAAGGTGGGGATAATGGACTTGGATCCAGGATCTGGGGCGGGGATTGCTGTTAAGCTTAGCAGAAAAATTAAAATTGAAGACTTCCACAGCTACATGTATAGTAAATGTTTAGCTTTATATATGGGTTTGTATATATCAGAATAAATATTTATCACGAACTGAATTTATGGGACGTTGCCTCAGTGGGTTATATGGTGGTGAGCAGTGGTTGGATTTGGTTGTATCTATGGCACGGATTTTTATGTGTACATTAGGAAAGCAATCAGATCTCTTGGATCCACCTGAGATCTCGATCAGATTTTCATTCTTTTCAACAAGTAAAAAAAAAAAAAAAAAAACATAATCATTGTAATCTTTGATATCATTCAAGAGTGGAACTAGGAAGGATACATGAGACCACTGGAACTGCTCTTCTTTTCATGCTCTATACCCTCTCCTCGTTCACTAATCAGCCAACCCAGTAACAATCCTCCTCCCACCCTTTCACCCTCCAACCCTTCCCACGCTAGCGCAGCCTTCTTGTGGTCCATGGACTCTCTAAAACACAGGAGACCTGGTGACTTCCTCCGCGATAGGCCACCCTGGGCTTTTGAACTGGGCAGTTTTATGGAGAAGTGGTTGATCGTATATAAGTAGTTATTTTTCTTTTTTTCCTTTTTTTAAAGAATTTCCGTATCACAAGCGTGATAGAACATACAAATCTCCACGATATTTAGCGAAGGCAACATCCCTGTTCAGGCTCCGTGATAAAAACAACAAATAATAAAGACAGAGAATCCTCTGGCAATTTGTATGAGAAGGGGAACATCTCATTTCCCCACATCTTGGCCGTTATTTCTCTTCTGCATTCCTGATTGTTTCCCCCTACCGGACAAACAGTCGCAATGATATCATGAGAATCCTACAATTGTGCTCAGCATGTTCTAGCCCTTCCTCCCAGTGCGTATATTTATAATATACATGAAAATCAATGAAGGTGGGTGTCGCTGGTCATGTGACCTGCTGTGAAAGGCCAAGTATCAGCCATGTCAAGGAAGAAAATTGAGTTTTCAATTTGACAAAAATTCTGATATCTCGACATTAGTGAACGAATTTGCCATCTTCACATGCACTTCGTATTCATTAAAGACAAAAGAGCAGAAAGCTTTCCACCCTCATCGATAAATATAAATAATGACTTATCTGCTTACATTGCCACAATCGCAATCGAAACCTTCTTCTAGTCTCTAGTCCACAATGTCGGGACATTCGACATTGGGTAACCATGACGTCATGATGGAAAATCCAATCAGGGGTTTTCTGCCGTTTCGAGTTAGGGTTGTAATTCATGGGTAAAGTCTGCATCTTGTTTCTGCATTTGTATGATATTGACCCTAACTGTGAACAACGGACAAACGATTAAATTAAATATTTATATATTTGCGCAATTGCAACCATAACATTTGCCAATGATCCAACAAAGTCCAATAGTCGATAGTTGTCATTAGCCACACACAATATACCCACATAGTCCCCCACTTCCTCCTTATCCTCCTTCTTCTTCCCTTCATGCTCACGAACCAAAAGAACATATTGAACCTCAAACTTCAAATCCCACAAAGCACCCAATAGGGGTTTTCTCACCCGACCACCCGCATCGCTCGCTCATCCGATCGTCCCATCGTCCAATGACGTAGCCCGCTGCCAACTTGTCATCCCTTTTTTTTTCTCTTCAATTCCCCTACAATAACCCTCACACAACCACTAAAAACGCCCCAGCTTCCAGAGTCTTCCAACGCCTATAGAATGCCGTGCCAGAAACCTGCAGACGGCGACCCGACCGCCTGAGCAAACCAGAAGGTTGGGTTTGTGTTTGGTTTGCGTTGGACAAGGGCATTTGGCCAGGGCTCGGCGGCACAAATGACAAACGAGGCGGAGGGGTTGGCGCCGGCGCTGGCGCTGGCACACGACTTTCTGTTTGAATGCAGTATTTAATCTCGCTGCTAGGAATTCTGGTTGGTTCGTGGAACTTCAGTTAATGACTATATAGTGGCTAAGTATATACTTTTGTCTGTATTGGGAACTCTATTTGCCCTGTATCTGGTTGGGTTGCCAATGGTGAAGTTGGACACGATGGGATTGACAGATTGACAGCCCTGTTTTCTCTCTTTAAGGGGTATATAGGATCATTTTATTTGCTTGCGGGATGACGGAGAGAGACAGCGAGATGGGTAGACGTCATCAGAGGGAACAAACGGTAGTTGTCGCCATGACTTTCCTGTGATACCTATGTATTTTAGGGTTAGAATATATCAGGTTGGTTCCAGTAAGCTTAGGATCCTTTGTCCCCTGCGACAAACAGCTTGAGGCTGTACACACATCAACATTTTTAAAAAAGTGATCTTTTGTCTCGTGAGACGCTAAATAATACAGCATCATGTTCCCCCCTGAACCCCGAAATCTTTTTTCATGTCGCATCCATCTGCCATCGCCCCCCATTCCCTCTCGCCTCCCTTCTGGAAACCCACCTTCTATGCATACCCCTTACCGATCTCGTCTCCCATCCTTACCTTTGAATTTGCTTGTTTTGTCTGAGAAAAAAAGACGAAGCGATCGACATGGCCCTCTTTCCCTTGAAGAGAAATCGTTGCGTCATTTGACATTCTTGGCGTTGCTGTGAACTCTGACGTCATTGATCTAATGTTTTCATGTTTCCTTTTTCTGTGCTGCTTCCGCTAATTAGTATGTATAATCATATATCCACTATAAATCCCCACATTCGCCGCGGTCCGTGGCGAGATTGAATAAACACAATCGATTCTGAGCAAGCAGAAAGGTCCTCTGATAAGTTTAAGTTTACATAAGTACGATGTAATCCTGTGTGAAGAAAAGAGTGGAAACCAAAAGTAGGTGAGCACATGTCGGTAACGAAGCATAACGTATCGTTGACTACTCGGGAATCGACAGCGGATCTTCCGATACGGCAATACGGTGGTCCCACGATAGATGTATCTACTAGTAAGAACCATTATTGGCCACAGTGCCATCATGGTTTCGGCAGAATACATTCATATACATACGTATATATATTAAGCCTAGCGATTCCACCATTCTGGTTTGGACGCCCACCAATAAGCCAACACCAAAGTGACAATAGTGGAAAAAACATATATATTTTCCAACTGTTTATTCAGCTTCCTCAAATCTCTCAAGACCCTACATATGCACGTAGTCAAACCACACATCTGCATACAACCAAATACAACATCAAAACCAAATTCCCCAAACCCCTTCTCCCTCCATAATCTGTATGATTTGCCGCTGGCAAACGCGTTCCCCTCAAAAGTGGCCAAGGAAAAAAAGAAAGTACATAGGGAACAGAAAGACCTCGAGATTGCGATGATCATCATGTCGAGTTGCAGAAATGGACCCGTCTAGTCCTTTGCCACAATCACATCAAAAGGAACCACTGACGTTATCCTTCTTGCATTGGGCAGTGGAGCTGGCTTGTGGTGATTTCCAAAAAAAGGATGTGGGGGAAGAGAGGAAAGTCGGAGTTAGAGGACATCGGGTACCGAGGCCATTTTAGGTATCTGTGACCATGGCCAGCTTCTTGCTTTTTTTATAGAAAGAAAAAAAAAGGTTGCAAGTCATACCGGGCTTACTGATGGTGTATCCACGGGAATTCCCACCGGTCCCTTCCTATTCCTCTTCCTCTTGCGATTCTTCCTCTCATCCCGGCATCTGTCCAATCCGAGTCTTCGCCTTTGGAACCCAGGAAGCAACATACAATAGTAAATGTCACTATATAGATAATCCCGCCCGATACTAATAAAAAAAAAAAAAAACACTGATGACTTGTGTTTGGTATCGAAAACTTGTTGCCTCGGTCATCTTTCCATGTATATCATGGTTCGCCTCATTGTTCGTAACGAGCTTTCTTCTTTTATCCTTTGACTCGAAAGACTCACCAATGATAAAACGTGACGAGAGAAGCGGTGAAGACACAAAGGATCTGGTGGCGTACTGGTCGTAAGCCTGTCAATGGGTTACGAATGGGCGTGTGGGAGAGACGTGGGGGAGAAAGATATGGGGGGCGGGGTTTTCAAAGGTTAGGACAAAGGTCAGATGATTGGTGTTTGTTTGGTGGATGTTACGACGAAACTCGAGTGTGAAGAGCTGAGATGTTGGCTAATTCTGAAAAATACAACTCTTCGTAGCTAGATGAAGTCCTATTCGACGTCAAAAGCTTACATTACAAGGGTTAAATTATTTAACCCTCGTGGCATGTCAAATTCAAACTATGACGTCATGACATTTTTGACAGCCGGGATCCACTTATTCAACCCTCCACTTACAATTATACATTGACAATTCCCAATACCACGTACCATCAAGTATCCAAAACGGCCACCATACTATCTCTTCAACCCCCCTCTACAACACCAATTGAATCCCCACACCACCACCATCACCAACAAGTAGGGTACATCGTCCTGTTCTAGACCACCCCTTTCTCCCTTAGAATCTCAATATCCGTTCCTAAAGAGTGCGACATTCCCCTCCAATCCCACCTTGCCCCGCCCTGCATTTCCTTCCTTTTTCTTCCTCCTCATCCTTATCCTGCTCTTGATTCTCGACACACAGAAACCAGCAACCAAGCATAGAGACAGAGAGACAAAAACCTGCAGTCACAGACCCCGTCGACAGCGTGGGAATGCATTACATCTTGCTGCATTAATGCTTATTTTGCGTAACCTCCACTTCCCATCCCGAAATCAGCAACTCACCTCTTTATCTTCTTCCACTTCACTGCCCTGAATGTGTCTAGCCTTTCCTTTCTTCCTTCTCCCCCTCCTTCCTCCATCCCCCTTCCTTCTTCCCGCACTCGCCCCTTCTCTCCATCCTATATACATGGTCAAGCCTGAACCCAAAAAGCAACCAGGTAATCAGAACCGGCCACTGTCACCACGTCCCTTCCCGATATATCCTACCATTGGTCGCCCCCGTTCCGTTTCACCACCGTCCTTATTCCTCTTCCCTCTATCCAAATCAACCAACCAACCGCTCCGCCACCATCTTGCAACGCCCATAGCATCAAAGTAAATGTATGTATAATTAATCAATCCCGCTCCACCACCACCCCGTACTGCACTAGCCGCTCCCCATCTACCTGCCCATCTAGCCCCGTCGCTACAATGCAGATCCCCCTCCCCCCCTCCTACATACTCATAAATACTCAATCATCTCGTTCCGTGCCGGCTAGATACTGCTCAAAGACGATCCTCATCTACAAGAACAATGCACCTGCAACACAAACGCACAGTATTATTTAAGACCTGTTTAATAAAAAGAACTCCCCCATCGAAAAAAAGTGTAAATAGTCAGACTCCGGCAGGCGGGTGGAAGTCAGGTGGCCGGCTTTGTGTGCGGTTGGCCCCCCGAATATGTGGAGGATCTATGAGTTGATATATCACTAAAACCGACAGAAAACAAAAAGACTCCACCGAGAAACTGGAGGTAGATCGGGAATAGCTGGTGAGATTCCAGTGGTCGCTGTAGTGGATCTTCTATCTACGGACGTGTCGGGGGCCTACAGCTTCGTCTTTTCAAGCCATGTTTGGGGATTTTGTGATACATAGAAAAAAAAGCCATATACTGCATTCACGTTTGACCCCACAAACAGCTCGGTTAGTAGCTCCTAAAAGATACCTTTCTTCATCAACATCAGCATCGTCATCCTTATCAGTATATTGCATCAGCAGCTCCGGCCCACCGTTATGTGTCTTCTGTAGAGGACCAAGGACCAAGGACCAACAGCATGGATCTGGTCACATCCAGCCACAGCACCACCATGCCAGAAACTACGAGTTGTAATTCGCACTTCGGGAACAACTACCGGAAAAGAAACTTTGCCATGTAATACGGATACAAAGAGCCTCAATCTGAGCGCCGGAAGCGAACATTGATGATGACCAGACAGAGACCAGTTGGCACTTCGACATATTAGACCTATATGATGCCACGTGAACACACCATTGCAGCATAGTGCCGAACAAACAAACAAAATCTCTGATTTTCTGCTTCTAAAACTCAAAGGATATGCATGATTGAATGAGTCCTCTACCTTCCCTCACCTCATTAACCCCGGTCCCATAAACCAACAACCCCAGGCCAACACCATCCTTTACTTGAAGAACTTGGCCAATGAAATCTCCTTGTCGTCGTGCTTGTTCAAGATCTTGGCCGTCGCCAACTCAAAATCCTCCTGCGTCACATGTACTCTCCGTTCACGTAGTGCGTACATACCCGCCTCTGTGCACACACCCTTCAATTCGGCACCCGAGCATCCGTTCATCTTCTCGGCAATCTTGGTCAGGTTGATGCCGCGAGTGAGGTTCATCTTGCGGCTGTGAATACGGAGAATGTCAGCACGGGCCTCGACGCTCGGCGGCGGGAACTCAATCTTGCGGTCGATACGTCCAGGGCGAAGCAGTGCAGGGTCGAGGATATCCAATCTGTTGGTCGCCATGATGATCTTGATGTTCTTGGTAGGCTCGAAACCGTCGAGCTGGTTCAGAAGCTCCAGCATAGTGCGCTGGACTTCAGAGTCACCACCAGAAGAACCCTCCACACGGGAAGAACCAATGGAATCGATTTCGTCCATAAAGATGATTGACGGCGCATGCTCACGAGCCATAACGAACAGCTCACGAACCATACGAGAACCCTCACCAATGTACTTCTGTACCAGCTCGGAACCAGAGACACGGATGAACTTGCAGTCTGTGTGGTGAGCGACGGCTCTGGCCAGCAGAGTCTTGCCGGTACCAGGAGGACCGTACAGAAGGACACCTTTCGGTTGTGCGATACCTAGAGACTCGAAGAGCTCCGGGTGCTTGAGACCCAGTTCTATCACTTCCTTGATTTCCTTAATCTGCTGATCCAGACCACCAATCATATCGTACGTGCTATCGGGCACCTTTTCGACCATCATGAGAGAGACCAGGGGATCGACCGAAGAGGGAAGCATCTTTTCGAGTTTGTAGTTGTCGGATAATAAGGTAACACGCTTACCAACAGTAAGCTTGGCGATGTCAACGCCGTCGGCAATATCAACAACTGAGCGCAAATGGGGTTAGCTTTCAAATTTAACCATACAAGTGGCATTCATGTAGCCTTGAGCCCATGTTAACCGTAACATACCGTATTTTCCTTCCGGGTGCACCTTGACCAGGACCTTCTTAGTGCCCATGACCTTTACAACTTCACCCACGTAAGAACCGGGTTGTTGAAGCAGGCCAAGTTCTTCGCGCAGCAAGCGCACTCTGGAATTATAGTCGTTTCTCTGGGCCTCAAGACGACGCAGCATGGCCTCACCCTTAAGGATCTGGAGCTTCATGTGCTCGCTCTTGTTACGGTAATAGCTGTCCATATTGAACAAAGGTGGCCTCTACCAGAGACTGGCGGAACAGAGAGAATGGGTCGGTGTCGGTAGTATACTTAATGGTGGGCCGGTTTCTGAGCTTGTGTCAATTGATGCTGGAAATTCGGCAATTGGTCAGTGAAATCGGGTTAAATCCAAAAAAAAAAAAAGCTTAGTTTGAGCAAGAAAAGAAAAAAAGATGAGAAGTGCAGGAGGCGATTCAGCCTCGTGGTTAGTAACCTGGTTGTGGCAATGTAGTGTTGGTGATGACTTCGGAGCTTCACAACAGCCGCTTGCCTTGTCAGCAGCTGGCGGACAGGCTCCCAAATCAACGCGTCCTTAGTCAAGGCTGAGCTGGGGAGTTGGAACTTTTGCCAGCTGCTGACAGCTGAAATCAATAGGCGCTTTGTGAATGACGTTGGAATGGACCTCAGTGCGATAAGATAAACTAGTAGCTATATCCGTGTAACTATATCAATGGAGCTCTGATTACGTGAGATTGGTGGAGGTCGAGACGATTCAAAATGGAGATTGGTCACGATTTAGGATATGACCATCGCAACACATATAGGGCAAAAGTTGACTGATAATCTATCAATATTATTCAAAGACGAACTGATTGCTAATCAAGTTGATTGAGTGTCCCCTCCAAAAAAGGAAGCTCCCCATCTGGGAATCGAACCCAGGTCACCTGCGTGACAAGCAGGTATGATCACCACTACACTAATGAGGATTCGACTGAGCCATGAACCTTGAAGTTGTTGGATGTAAGTCATTAACTTAGAAGTGATTTTGTTCCCCGGAACTCAATGACGATGGCGGTCCACTGGTGTTTTAAGTGATATCTCGAAATGTCAAGAATCTTCTATAATGGCCCAGATCTTCCAACATCGGCGCCACCATGTAGATGGCTGTATTAAACATGTCCTGCCATGACATCACGACAGCCTGCATCAGGCGGTGAATTCATTACAACCTTCATCCTATGATATCTTTACGACGTAGTGTATGTGGAGTCTCTCGCTTACTCTAGTTATAGTGGTGGCTGAGGCATCCCGCATGTACGCATCCGCCGAATGTGCTGTGCTGTTGGTGGTTCTGTGGTTGTATGGTGTGATGCAAAGATTTGGACTTTTCAATATGATTGTAATTGATGAGCCAGTTGCCAAGAGAGCATCAGGGCCTGGAGGCCGTAGTGGATGGATGGTGAACCACAAACATTTCAGATTCAAGACCAAAATGCTCCGAGCTGTGAGATTATTTGCCACGACAAACAGATTGAGAGTGTTGGAAAGTTTGCTATTCTTGATTTTATACAAGTAGACTGACGGCCTGCGATACCACCATCCACCGGCTGAGGATGACACCTACAAATTCGCCAGGGTGTTTGGCGGTAAGAATGTGAAGCAACGATGATTGGGGTGAATATTGAAGAGGGGGTGGCTAGCTGACTGCCGGGTGGATGAGGTATGCTTGATTACGAAAGGAGGGGTAGGCTGGCTGATGATCATGGGATAGGTCATGCCCCTCCTCAGACCCCGATTCTATACGATGATATGCAAACATTCCAAGGGACTGATGATCATGAGATAAAGTGTAAATACTATAAGTAAAAGTCTGCTGGTCTATTTGTTAGTATCAAAGAGGGCTCTTGTGGTTATGGGCGATGGTTGACAAATTTATGTACAGATCAAGATGGTATGCATGTGTATTGATATTGCATCAGTTACCCTGTTAAGTACTTGGGCCTCAAACCTGCAGCATATCAAGGTCACATTGAGGCCAAATGTGAGAAAAGTGAAATATACATTCGTGTTGCGCTAGCTACTAAAAGTTTGGCATGGCTCAACTAACTCGCGTTAAACTTGTCAGGCCACCCGCCACATCAGACCTTCTGTTTCATCGTGAATATGTTTATGATATCATCTTTTTATGAACCAGGCATTAAGTTAAACAAGACCCTGTGAACACTTTGTACTCGCAAACTGATCTCGACGAACAAATCCCACAAACAACTAGACAGCTTCGCTGCCAACCGAAGATGGCTGTCAAGTAAATGACAACTTGCGACACTCGCTCACCAAGAGCACAAACTTCACTTCAAGCCAAGTCGCTGTGATTATAGACGGGAAGAAATCGGATGGTTGGTAGTGACGATGCATGTGGACGTTAGCTCAAATCGAATTACACATTTCAGGTGGTTACCATAACTTCCAGCTGCTTGTACGCATTTAGGTTGCAAATCAATTGCCTCTGAGGAGTCGACCGATATCTACATTCAGCGCTCGATGGCTTGTTATATCGAAAGGGTCCTGTTATGACGCTATGATGCAGTCGCATATCTCAAGGTCTGGTATCCAGCATTGACTTATAGATCTTTGGCAAAGGAGAAATCCCAATATGTGAAGTTGTGATGATTTGTAGAAAAAGATTTCGTGGCAAACTTTGGAAGTATACAACATATTCAAGTGCCACATTTGCCGCTTGGTTTGGTATGCGATGCAAGGCCCGTGAAATTTTAGATGCGGAAACCGTTAATCTGTTAAAACTTCAATATACCGAAGGTCATATACATCAATAACGGAAAGAACATTATGTACGATTAGGTAGTTGCCTCGTGGAGATCCCAACATCACCTGTTGTTGACGTTCCTTCCATATCGAGACTAACAACGTAAGACAAGAAAAAAAAAGTTGCAACACCCTTGAAAGCATTTCGCCGTGCGACATCACCATATTCTCAGATTCTCCCCATGCTGTCACCTTTTAATTACCAACATCTAATAATTGGTCGCAGCCATCCATTGTTTCGATCTGACTTGTTTCCCACGGTTCTTGCTTTTTTGAGATTTCATAAATTCACAGGTTAATTTTCCGCGCCATCTTCCTGGCTTGATATATCTAACGCTTGCTTATACCGCATTCTTCTTTTCTTCTTCTTTACAACCGTGCCGCTCGCCATCGCCAGATTCACGGCCATTGACTTGTCCAGTCCGTTTTCCCTAATTTCTTAATGCTTGTCGACCACTCATCCCTACGAAGAGCCCAGTCCAGTCCAACGCACAGCACTACGCAGCAACAGCGGTCCTTGCTTCGCTTGCACATCGATCCATCGTCACGTTTGAATAGATAGATTTTTCTCTTTCTTCCTTTTCCTTTCCTGCGAGCCCTCCACTATCATTAAATTGATGG
Organism: Ambrosiella beaveri; assembly: GCA_030294605.1. NCBI lineage: Eukaryota > Fungi > Ascomycota > Sordariomycetes > Microascales > Ceratocystidaceae > Ambrosiella > Ambrosiella beaveri. The sequence goes on from JARQWA010000058.1 coordinate 63,919, forward strand.
GAGTTTGTTTGGTATGTGAGAAGTGAAGCGTCCATTCTGCCGTTTTCTATACCTCTAGTCTGGTCCCGTTTCCTTCTGTTGCTCGTTCTTGTCGTTTCATTTAATATTGCACCTCTTGTTATTCTTGTTTCTGCTTCTGTTCTTCATTTTCTCGCACATCGCATCTTCTTGTTCACTCGTTCGTTAGCATTCGTCTCTTGTTCGTTCATCTTTGATTCTTTTGCAGCTGCAGACAGCGTTACTCGCCAACGCAAGTCGCGCATATCGCATCAAGCAAAAGCGCCGTTGCCACTGGTCCGAAATAATCGCCATTGGTCGATCCCCCAAAGATAGGCTAGGCATACCTATACGCAGCACATGTCGATTTTCTTAGTTGATTCATTGTTTTTGTTTTGTATCGCCCGTTTAAATATTCCCAATCCGGAGGCCTGTATTGCTTGAGCGCACTTGAGCGCACTTGATTGCCTCCCATCGAATCACAAGCACAACGTTGCTCTACTCAACCGCCCACATAATCGACGAATCGAACCAATACATGAGCCTCAAATACCGATTCTAGTTCCACTCTGTCTGCTCAGCATTGTCGCAAGTCATAGATCCTCGCCTGAACTGGATAAACTTCGCGTAATCTCGACTTCTTCCCTTGTATATTCTGAACTTGGTTCACACCGCGAGTCCCACCAGACCCACAATACCGCACACTCGACAGACCAAACCAGTATCCTACTGTCGCCTCCAAATTTTGTAACTGACTCCAGGCTGTACCTCCCAGACTCAACTTACTGTGCTGCACAAGACTGCCTTATTGCGCCTACCTGAACAAGCTGCCTGCCATGGACCCTGCTGCATTGTCTTCTGGTGATAAGGCGCCAGCCTCTGCATCCTCATCAGCAAGAGGCCAGACCCGATATTCTAATGCACCTGCTGCAACTGCGACCACCACTCCCGCAGTCAGCGCCGGTGCGACTTCTAGCGCAAACGATGAAGGGGCATTATTTTCTGAGAATATCCAGTCCACTGACACTGTGAGACGACGATCTGATAACAAAGATTACGGTATGTGTAACTTCTTGCGAGTCCACTTTAAAAGCTCTTCCCTTCTACATCTATTGTCTTGGTTCATATAAGAACGCTGTTTCACGTTTCCCATTGTATATCACTTAGAGATGATAGCATGATAACGTCGCCCCATCTTGGCTGTATATGACATCCATTGCCCGTGTCATGCCTGCTGCTTGTAGCTCATGCCAGCGGCCGGACCTTTTACCTCGATTGTAGCATCAGTCGCTCCCTTAACCCCCCCACCAGTGTGTCTTGGGGCCATGAGTTCCATGTGCTTCACCAAATCCTTCCCCCCACTTTCTTGTGTCTCAAGTTTCGAATGTCTCAGTTTCTCGTTTATGTCTCTCCCTAACTACATCACCTTCCTATCTTGACGCATGTCACAAATGTATAGAATGCTAATCCAGTTAATATTGTTGGCGCATCTGCAGGTACCATCTCGTCAGCATCTTATAGCGAGTCCTCCAATGCCCAATCTGGACCGTCCCGGTCGATGACACGATCCCCATTATTAGCTCCGCAACCCGATTCTTCGACTCGTCTTAAACTTGTGCGCCCTCGTAAGGCTCTTGCCCGCAAGCAATCCTCGACAACCACGCCATATCGCGGTGAAGTGTTTTCTGCTGAAGACGATTTGGACGAAGTGCAAGCCAAGCGGCAACGCGAACAGCAAATGTACGGTTCGCGACGAAGAGGCATGCCAACGCCTGTACCCCACGCGCTGGAGGATGGCCCTCATGAAGACTCGGAGGAAGATTTGGGCAGACTGGCCCAATTTGACAGTGAGGACAACGGGGCGGCCAATTCTGGCGGTGATCTCGATGAATCCCCCGCTGAAGACAACATGGATCACGTCGAAGATGATGGTGACGTCAGTGATGCCGAGAGCTTCACGCTCAAGGATAGACAACAAGCCATCAACCAGACACACCCATTCGGTATCCGTCTGTGGAAGCCTGCATTGTACAAAAAGGATAGGTCAGTGCAAAAGACGGCCGAAGGCGACATCCACTCAACGCCGGGTGGCCATGTTAGTAGCTGGCTCGTCTTCTTCAATTTGCTGTGGACCCTGTTCTTTGGCTGGTGGATGGCTACGTTTTCGGCTGTGGGTGCGCTTCTGTGCTTCCTCTTTGCCGCCACACCTAGTGGCCGCGAGTACGGATCGGTGCTGTGGGGTCTGGCTGGCTATCTTTTGTATCCGTTTGGCAAGGTAGTGCGTTTGGAGAAGGATGAGGCGTACATGGATGAGGATGGCACTGAAGGTCGCAGTATCTCCGAGTATGAGCAATGGCAGAGTGGCGATATTGAGAATGGCCGTCTGTTCTTCGGTCCAGAAAGTAGTTTCCATCCGATTGTAGGACATTCACGTGCCAGTCTTGAGTCTCATGCTAGTGAGACGGCCAGTCTGCTCGGCGGGAGGTCTCGCGGAGCTAGCAGTGAGTACGATAGCGATGCGGTGCGACGCAAGAGGCGTTTGTTTGGACGAGGACAGTGGAACATTGGTCGTATTGTGTTCTTCCTGTTCTTCTACATACTAATTGCGCCGTCATTGTTCATTGTTTCGCTGATCTGCTTCTTCCTGGTCTTCTGGATTCCCATGGGCAAGGTCACCATGCTGCTTCTGGACCACCTGCGGAGACATCCTCTTGCGCTGTCGTTTGACGATATGACGTCGGCTGTTTCATACCACCATCCCACCTCTTCGATTCTGTTGTGCACCTACCGTGCCGTGGGCTCAAAGTACTGGAAGTACACTATTGATGGCACCAACATCTTTCTCATAAACATGCTGGCCATTGTCGCATTCCTAATTTTCGACTGGATTGTTCTTGAGGGGATTCTGGAAGTCGAGAACTTCTTCGTCACTTCGGCCTTCATGTTTAGCGCTGGTTTGGTATCCATCATTCCTCTGGCTTACTTCATTGGTCAGGCTGTGGCATCCATCTCGGCCCAGTCGTCCATGGGTCTTGGTGCCGCTGTCAACGCCTTCTTCTCCACTGTTGTCGAAGTCTTTTTATACTGTGTTGCTCTCAACCAGGGCAAGGCCGGTCTTGTCGAAGGTAGTATTGTCGGCAGCATCCTTGCTGGTATCCTGTTCTTGCCTGGTCTGTCCATGTGCTTCGGTGCGCTGAAGCGCAAGACCCAGCGGTTCAATGCCAAGTCGGCTGGTGTCACTTCCACCATGCTTCTGTTTGCAGTTATTGGTACTTTTGGTCCCACGCTCTTCTATCAGATCTACGGCACGCACGAACTCCAGTGTCTCGAATGTGATATTTCTATTGCTTCTGGTGAGCCATCTCGTGACTGTCGTCGGTGCTTCTTTTCCCAGACTCCTACACTTGACGATCGCTTCTACTTGTATGCAGTTCGCCCTTACTGCTATGTTGCCGCCGCTATGTTGTTTTTGGCGTACATTGTTGGTTTGTGGTTCACTCTGCGCACTCACGCTGCCGTCATCTGGAACTCAGAAGCTGAGGAGAAGAAGATTGAGGAGCGTTTGCTTGCACAGGAGAATGTCATACGCCAAAACATCTCGCCAAGCTACGGCGAATCCACCGGCACCGATATCCGCGATACCAACTTATACAAGCGCATCCTGTGCCAGTCTCTGAAGCACGCCGGTATTCCCCTTCGCGACGATACCTCTGTCCCCCAACGCCAGAGCTCCAACCTTTCAGCCCACTCCGCCTCCTCCACCCCCGCTGGCTCTGCTGTCGGAACCCTCCACAACCCTCCTGCCTCTCTTCCGCCCAAGTCCCGCTCCTCTATCAACATCCCTGGTCTCACCGAAATCGAAAAAAACAACCTTGTACGCGAAGTTGCTGAGATGGCCGCTACTGCCGCTGCTCTTGTCGCGCGCAACGTTACTCAGCGGAACAGCACTATGGGATCGGCTGGCGGTGCTAGTACCGGAGGGGCCAGCTCGCGGCCGCATCTTACGAGCAGGGCGACGGAGATTGGCAAGGATCCGGCTGGCGTTGTGCAGGTAGTGATTGAAGAGTCAGAGGGTCATGGGGGCCATGATGCGCCGAATTGGAGTCGTTTCAAGTCTTCGGTTATCTTGCTGGGCGCGACGGTGTTGTATGCGGCGATTGCAGAGATTCTGGTCGATAATGTTGATGCTATTCTTAAGAACTTTCCTTTGGATGAGAAATTTTTGGGTATCACATTGTTTGCTCTGGTCCCCAACACCACTGAATTCTTGGTAAGTTCTTCCTTTCCTCATATTTGTTCCTGTTTACTAATCAAACCTTCTAGAACGCCATCTCCTTCGCTATGAACGGTAATATTGCCCTCTCCATGGAAATTGGATCCGCCTACGTCCTCCAAGTTCTTCTGCTTCAAGTCCCCGCCCTCGTCCTCTACTCCGCCCTCCACAACCCCCTCCCCACCGCCGGCACCGACGATGAATGGGCCCACCACGTCTTCACCCTCATTTTCCCGCAATGGGACATGGTAACGGTGATTCTGTGTGTCTTTTTGCTGAGCTACATGTACGGAGAGGGAAAGAGCAACTACTTCAAGGGGAGTATCCTGCTATTATCGTACCTGGTCATTGTCATTGGGTTCTGGTTCAGCGGGTATACGGCGGTGGAAGGGTTGGGGGCGAGCCGGTTTGACGTGTTGAATGAGGAGGGGAAGTTTGTTTCCTATAAAACAGTGGGGAGAGGGAGATCGGGGATGGTGTTTGAGGTGTAAGTGTGATGGTGGGGAGATAGTAGATAAGGGTTTTATATGTGAATTGGTTGATGGTCGGACTGTTGTTTGAGTCTTTTATTACGTTCGTTTGTGTTATCATGATATCTTGTTATTTTTGCTATATTTTGCTGTTTTTAAAATCCATTTCAGCTACTTGGCTCCTGCAATTCATTGAGATGCATAGACGTGGACAGTTCGTGTTGCAGTATTAACGGTGTTTCCACACTTGGTGATAGTCAATTGTACATATCCCGTCAATGCATCGTACCACATGCTGCCGTCGCTCTAAACCATCCACAATTTCTTCCTCGCATCAAGAGACAAGCCCCCAATCCAATGAAAAGTATAAGACCTGTCAGACGTCCATCACATCCCACCCCAACAGCGCGCTCGAAAGCAGGCCGCCTGAAGGGGGCGAGATCATCACCACTTCCTATACAGTCCAGCGTCCAGAGGGTTTCCCTATGGCCATCATGGACCGCCACCTTTTCAGGTGGATCGGAAGCCACCAAGAGTCTTGTTAAAAACAATTTCACTCCAAGGATGTGAGGATATAAAATCATCAACCAGGGTGGACTCTGTAGCTCCTTTGGGGAACCAAGAGGAAGGTCGAACACTATAGAAATGATTCTATGAAGTATTGTCGCCTGAAGAAGAAAAGGAAAAGAAAATTCATTAAAAGATGGGAGGGAGCGAGGGGTATTTATAGGTTTGATGGGATGGTCGGTTGAAGATTAAAGTGGGGGGTTTGAGTGGGGCGGAGATGGATGGACTGGCCAACGGATAGTGTAGGATAAGGTCTCACCGCCCATGGCAGAAAATTGTGACCCGCTAAAAAGTTCTGGGTATATGGATACTTTTGGGCTTTGTCGGGTGCCGGTTTTGTAGCGATTTTGCAGGAAACATCATCAGATTGTGGGGGAGTTAGAGAGGATTTTTCCGGAATGGAGCTGCTGCGTAGGGCAAATTCTATGTTTTTGAGGCTATGATACGGTTCTTGAAAATTCGCGCTATCGATTGAATGTACTTTTGACTTGATGCGACGGATACTGTCTCGACAACTACCCACCCAATCGTACTGACAGACTACGACCAACCGACTACTACTCGCCAAGCTCATCAGCATAATCGATCTCTAATCAAAAGGCTCAATCTTTGTACAATCCCCTCTCCTTGATCCATTCCTCCACCTCCTTCCCAACCATCTCCTCCACCCCGTCCCATTCCCCCCTTTTCACCCTCCTCCTCATCTCCGTCGAACTAATCCCCTCCGTCCCCTTCCCCTCCACCACTTCCACCCTCTCCAACCACTCCTCCCTCCCCAACTCCCTCGCAGCCCTCCTCACCCCCTCGATAACCCCCTCATCCCCTCCCCCTCCCCTCTCCGTCACCATCAACCTCGCCCCCCCAAAGAATCCCCCCAACACCTCCTTCATTCTCCCTTCATAATACTTCTCCATAAACAACCTCTCCAACGTGTCTGTCCCCACCAAAAACATCTGCTCAACCCCCCCGTACACCCCCTGGATCGCCTCCTCCTTCTCCGCAAAATACGCACACTTTGTAACCCCAATATCCACCCGACAGCACCCCTCCTTCCCTAAAATTCCCCCCTCCGCTGCCGTCGCCGCCCCCTCCATCATGCACAGGCGCTCCGGGAATGCCGCGGGGACCTCCCCCTTATCCGCATTTTTCACTGCCAATAACAACAGAACTGCCGTCGTCACGGGGTTCGAGGGAGCTGTGGCCGTGGGGAGGTCGCGGAGGCGGCAGAGGGCGGAGGTGGCGAGGGAGATGTGTGCGGTGGTGGGGGGGTTGAAGGAGGAATCGAGGATGATGAGGCGGGTGGGCGGTGGGGGTGGGGAGAATGTTGAAGGTAAAAGAGTTTTGAGGATGGCAAGGGGGGCGGGTGAGGATTTGAAGGAGGAGAGATGGGTGGAGAAGTATTCAAGGCGGGAGGCAGCCATGGTCAGTATCAGTGATGCTAATAAGATATTGAGGATGGATCATATGACGATATGTAAGGATCCAAGTAACAGTGCTGGTTCAATAGCAGAATATCCAGTATCTTGATCAATTGAACCATATATGACCTGAAAGTCCTAATATCAGATTGCACCACTGATGGCAACGCGGGGATACAACATAACCCTATGGATGACCCGAACAACCCTATTATGATTATATAATACAGTCCCATAGTCTATATGTACAACATTGTTATATCCAAAAGGCCCTACCTCCGCCACTTCGCTACCTTGATTGACTCAAATTTCTACTTGAATCCCTCCCTCGTCTTCTATCCAAAGACCCAGATTCCGAGTCCGAGTCATATTGTTTCCTGGGCCAATCATCGCAAATATCGATACTTGACCGCGGATATGCCCACTCCAAGAACAAGAAAATTAGATAATCAATAATAACGCAAATACAAAACAACTTTCCGGCCCAAAGACCACATCCATAGTACCGCTTCAGCCGATCAATAAGGGCGAAACCTTGTACTCGTGATTTTCGTGGCAGCGGGATACCCGTTGATGTCGTTGTCGGACCACCGTCATCTCCGTAGAATTCATACTCTGATATTGCCCCAGATATGCCATGGTATACCCTTTCTGTCCGCTTGGCGACATTCACCCACGAATACATGTTGCATACTTCCGCATGGAAAGTCTCTGGATGAACGGTGCCCGAGCGCAAGTTGGCGATGGCGCGACCCGTGGCGGCCACAAGATCGTCTTCTTCGGGCTTCGCAAACACAGTCATGTGACTAGGGAGAACCTCTGGGATACCACCAACCTGTGTTGCAACAACGTACAAACCACAAGAAGCCGCCTCGACAATGACAGTACCAAAGGCCTCCGTTAGCGACGGATGTAGGTAGATGTGCCCGCGGACCATGACATCTCTGACCTCCTCATGGCGAACCTTGCCCAACATAATTACCCGGTCTTGCAGAACATTCTGCTCAATCATTTGTTGCAAGTCGATTGCTTTTGGCCCATCACCAGCAATAATGAACCTTGTGTTTGGGTGATTTTCAAGGATTCGAGGGATAGCTGCTGTGAGAAGATCTGTGCCTTTGTTGTAGAAGAGTCGGGATATGACAACGATGGTGATGGTATCGAGAGGGCCAGGCGTTGGTCGTATTGTGTCGCGGGGTCGGAAGTTTTCAGCGACGACGGCATTAGGAATTACGGAGACCATGAGAGGGTCTAGGGAGGCACGGAGTACTGTGTTTTCTTTACTGGTGGGAGTTAGCAAGCAGATATAAAAGTTCATGGTGCGGAGGCAGTGCATACCATGTGTGACTGACGCATATTACGTGGTCGACGTCACTTAGTGTGAATTTCAAAAGCTTATTGGCAAGAATTGAGGCGGCATCGGCGAAACCAAACAGTGAATGATCGGTGAATACAGTACGAAGACCCATGGTCCGCGCATGAAGAATAGCTTCGTGGCACAAATTGCTCAAGCTAGCATGTCCATGAACAATCTCAATCTGTTCCCTAATAATAATATTCCGGAACAACGGGAAGAAAGAAAATACTGTCGGCATCGTCGCCTGACGGAACACCACAGCGAATGGACAGTAATACACCTTGATGCCATTCGTCATGTACCGCACACCTTTGCGATCTTCATAAGCATGCGTGATGATGATGACCTTGTGGCCTCGGTCAACAAGTTTCGTCGCCAGCTGGTATATATGCGATTCGACACCGCCCGGTTGTGGGTAGAAGAAGTCGCTCACCATGGCGATGTTATAAGTTCGGTGGGGCATCTTGAGGCAAGTCGGGACCAGTGTCGTGAGCTAGGGCGACGGGTTGCGATGGAGGAGCTTCGTCGAGCTAGGAGCAGTAGAGAACCTCCAGGATGGACGACAGATTATGTGCGCATGTGCGCATATTGAGGCATGAGCAGTGAGCGCAGAAGGAGTCAATGGATGGCTTTCACATGTCCAGATTTCGCAGATTGGAATCTTGGAATGTCTGATTTTGTATTCGGAGTGTCGAAGCTCTAAAGTTTGGTTGTAGATGGTTAAAGTGCCTGCTTGGTCGTTGACAGTTGGCTGGAGAGTGCCGTTGGCGATTTGCATCTGCTGGCAGATGGCTATTGTTACTATCCCCTGCAGCTTCCCAAATAAGGTCGTTCCTAGTGGGGATAAGATCGCTCCGTACAGAGCCGTGTAAATAAAACTGTTCTTATCGAACCAATAAGAAGGTCAGGATAAAATTTTTGGCCTGGAAACTTGAACTTGGCAGCTCATTGTATAGAGGCCACCTAGACGAATGTAGTTAAAAGCCAGAGAGTGCAATTGGTGGCTCCAAGCTTTAGAGCTACCATTAAACATACTTGTCTTATTGAAAGCAAGTCTTCTTTCATATCATCGTCATCAATCTCATTGATCCATTGGTTCTGTCATTGACTTGGCAGATATACCAGATTTCTTCCCATCAACAATCCACATACAGTCATTCCAACTTCAACCCACCTGGTATTGATTGTGATCAGCCGCAGGAACACCACCATCAAACCTTGTACTCTCACCCTAAAAGACACTGGCTCCGACAGCCACCACCCACAAAATCATGAAGATTCCCTCAGTCCTGGGGCTTCTCAGCCTCATGCTCGTGGACATCGCCGATGTCCACGCCGCCTCCGCCGCCATCGGTGTTGATCTCGGCACCGAATTTCTCAAGGCCTCCCTGGTCAAGCCTGGTATTCCTCTGGAAATCGTCCTGACCAAAGACTCCCGCCGTAAGGAGGCTGCATCTATTGCCTTCAAGCCTGCACAGGGCGGCCCGCAGGCTGGTGCGTTCCCTGAGCGTTTGTACGGCTCGGATGCCATGGCGTTGGCCGCTAGATTCCCCAGTGAAGTTTACCCTAACCTCAAAACCCTGTTGGGTCAACCATTGAAGGGGGAGGTTGCGCAGAATTACATCAAGAGATATCCGGACTTGAAGCCGCAAGGTGATGTGGAGCGGGGAACTGTTGCCTTTAGCAGCAAATCTTTCGTTGAGGGCGAGGATGTTTGGTCCATTGAGGAGCTGTTGGCCATGCAATTACAGTCTGTCCGCAAGAACTCACAAGCCCTGGCTGGTTCCGACAGTCCTATCTCAGCAGCTGTCATTACTGTCCCACCATACTTCACTGTTGAGGAAAAGAGAGCTGTCCGCGTTGCTGCTGAGCTTGCTGGTCTTGAGATCCTTGACCTCATCACTGATGGTCTGGCTGTCGGTGTCAACTACGCCACGTCCCGGCAATTCCCTTCCGTTACTAACGGCGAGAAGCCCGAGTACCATCTTGTCTTTGACATGGGCGCCGGCTCTACCAAAGCCACCGTCATGAAGTTCCAGAGCCGCTCTGTTAAGGACGTCGGCAAGTTCAACAAGACTATTCAAGAGGTTCAGGTTCTCGGTTACGGCTGGGACCGTACTCTGGGTGGTGATGCTCTCAATGCTCTCATTGTTGACGACATGGCCGCCAAGTTCGCCGAGACTCCCAAGGCCAAGGCCATCTATACCACTCCCGAGCAGGTTCTTGGCCATGGCCGGGCCGTGGCTCGCCTTACCAAGGAGGCTCAGCGTCTCCGTCACATTCTCAGTGCCAACACTAACAGCCAGGGTAGCTTCGAAGGTCTGTACGAGGACATTGACTTCAAGTACAAGATTACTCGTGCCGAATTCGAGGAGATGGCTGCTCTTTACGTTGAGCGTGTCGGCACTTCCATTAAAGATGCCCTGAACAAGGCTAACCTGGATGTCTCCGATCTGACTTCAGTCATTATCCACGGTGGTGCTTCTCGGACGCCTTTTGTCCGGAATAGGCTTGAGAAAATCATTGGATCCGCCGACAAGATTCGCAGTTCTGTCAACTCCGATGAGTCTGCTGTCATGGGTGCCGTTTTCCGTGGTGCTGAGATCAGCCCCAGCTTCCGTGTCAAGGAAATTCGTCTCTCTGAGACCGCTACCTACCCCGTTGATATCAAGTACACTGACTCTAATGGTGAGGCTGCTCAACAACGGGTCTTCTCCCCGGCCACTGTCCTTGGTGCCCCTGCTAAGGAGGTCAGTGTTGACTCTACCAAGGGCGAGGTCGAGGCTACTTTTTACCAGACTGTTGACGGCCAAGAGATTGAGATTTCTTTCCTGAAAACCACCAACCTCACCGATTCCATTGCTAAGGCTAAGCAGGCTTACTCTTGCGCCGACTCTGATCTCCAGTTTAAGATTACCATCTCCTTGGCTCGTGAGGACGGCGATGTCGTCGTTTCTCGTGCCTTTGTTGGCTGCGAGACTGAGGCTAAGGATGGTATTATTGACGGTGTTAAGAACCTGTTCGGTTTCGGCAAGAAAGATCAAAAGCCTCTTAAGGATGCCGAAGAAACCGAGGAGTCTTCTTTATCTTCTGTCTCCGCCTCTGCCAGCACTTCCTCTTCTGCGGAGGCCTCAGCCTCTTCCACTGCTCCTACTATCGAGTTCGCCAGCGTTCCAGTCGGCATCACCGTTTCTGAGAAGGGTATCAGGACCCCTTCCAAGGCTTCTCTTCTCCAGTCCCGTAAGCGCCTTGCTGCCTTTGAGGCTTCCGATATCGCCCGCCGTGAGCATGAGGAGGCTCTGAACAAGCTCGAGGCATTCTCCTACAAGGCCCGTGAGCTCCCTGAGACTGCCGACTGGCAAAAGTATGCAACAAAGGATGAGCGCATCTCTACTCTGGAGAAAGCTTCCGAGTACGGCGATTGGGTCTACGGTGATGGTATGGATGCCAAGAAGGAAGAGTTAGTTGCTAAGCTGAAGGACCTCAAGAAGACTGTCGAGAAGGTGACGACTCGCATTGAGGAGCACACTAAGCGCCCCGAGCTTATCAGGAGCCTCCAGGACAAGCTCGAAAAGTCTATTCAGCATGTTGCCGAGGTCAAGCAGCAGATCAAGGAGTACGAGAACTTCCAAGCTAAGGCCGACGAGGAGCCTGTTACTGATAACTTTGAAGGCCTGGAGGACGAAGACCCTAAAAAGCCCACTCAGGAAGACATCATCAAGGAGCGCGGTCCTGTGCCCCCGCTCCTGACCTTTACTGACCTCAAGTCCCTCGAGAAAGTCATCGCCGACGTCACCACCTTTGTTGACGAAACCCTCACCAAGGTCTCCTCACTACAGCCCACCTCAGACCCCACCATCACCATCGCCGACATCCAAAAATGGATCAAGAAGCTTGAAACCGAAGGCGTTGAACTAAGCATGCAGGGCGTCCGTAACTTCCAGAAGAAGCAAAAGGCCGAGCAGGCGGAAAAGGCCAAGGCTAAGAAGGCCGAAAAGGAGCGCAAGAAGAAGGAAAAGAAGGAAGCCGAGCAGGCTGATAATAAAAGGAAGAAGACGCTGGATGAGGTTACGGAGGAGGAGTTGGCGGATGAGATTGAGGAGGTTTTGAGGAAGGCGCAGGAGGCCGGGAAGGCGGCGGGGAGCGGGAAAGAGAAGGAGAAGGATGAGTTGTAAGTGAGGTTGGGGTTAGGGTTTCTTTTTTCTTTTTTCTTTTTAATGTAAATAATGGAATGGTTAATTAAAATTTGGTTTGCAATTTGATTGTTTGTAGTTGATTGGAATGGAATGGAATACCACATGATTTTCAGCTGTGTTAAGTGTTTACATGATACTTTGATGTATGACAACTTGACCTGTTTGACTACCAGATTGAGCAATAGACAACAAGTCATCGTCATGTGCTTAAAGTATAGCCTGGTGATCATAAACTATGTATAATCGTGGCTCACATGCATAAGCATCTCACAAGATTAAATAACAATCTAAATTTCTTGACGTTTCAATAATTACCTCAAAACCTATTCTACTGACCAACCAACCAAGAACAAAAATATCAAATATAGCAAAACCCAACTACTTCCAAATGAAAAGCCGTCAGCCAACACAATCACCACTCCTCAATCATCGGGAAAGAGAAAAAAAATTCAAGTTGTAGTGACCCATCAACCGGCGCCCAAGGGGGTATATAACACGAAGGAGATAATATGCGCAAGCGAAAGCAAATGTTGAAGACAAGAAAATAAAACACCCTCGGTCAACGGAAGCAAAAAGGAAAGTCGTTGACCAAGGGGTATGCAAAGACAATCGACATCGAACTGGAAGAGCCATTCGTACGGTATTCACTGGCAGATAGCTCTACACAACAGACATCCGATGTCCGGAAGCCACGTTCATTACACGCCCTTCGGGTACCACTGTTCTTGTTGGCGGGCCGGATTCTTGATTTTTGCTTTTTTTTTGTTTACGGGCGAGGAAGATGAAATGGTGGTCCTCACATACCAGCTTGGGTTTGCGCAGTCTTTGCGGTGGCGGTGGCCGTAGTTGGGGAGGCAGTGGCGGACGAGGCGGTGGAGGAGGTTGTCGAGGAAGCGAAGCCGTCGCTGCGGATGCGGGCTTCGAGGTTCTGAATTTCGCGGAGGCGAGTCTCGAGGGCTTCGAGTTCCTCAGTTTGGAGGGAAACGACGCGTCGTCTAGATGGGCGCGTTAGCTTATGGTGGCCTTGGAAGCAAAGACAAAATCAAGAGGGGTACATACCTCTTGTCGACCTGGTTCTCAAGGTCTACGGTGCTGTTATCAATGCGGAAAAGGTTCTCGAGCTCAGCGGAGAAAGACTGGGCGATGGTGCTGTACGGGTGTTAGCAATTCAGATTTATGATTCAGGGAGCAACATTTAATGCGGGGGAGGAAAGACATACGACTGAGGGCGACGGCCGTTGGGAGTCCAGTCGCGGTCGAGCTCGACGTCGGTGTAGTTGCTCATTTCGACGAATAAAGAGCGATAGGATGCAAAAAGAGTCAAGGAATGAATGTGGAAAGCGAAACAACGCAAGATATTTCGATTTCAACAAGGAAACTTCAAAAACCTGTCAGGGCAAGACAACTTGGTAATGGACTGTCGAAACCAGCGAGGTCGAGGGGTGAAAAAAAAGAAAAGAAAAAAATCAGGAAAGGAGGACAGGGACAATTGGCGGTGATTGTACGGTAGCTTGGGCAATTATTGCGCAGGCTTGTGCTTTTTGGCGTTGTGCGGCCGGGGATGGATAAATTGACGGGTTAAATCAATGTTATGCAGCGAGACACAGATGGAAAAGGTGACAAGGGGGAGTCGACAATAATAAATCGAGACAGGACGAGGCACAAATGTCTGTCTGTCGGTGGTCTGAGAAGCGGGGGGAGAGATAACTGTCTTTCCGGTGAAAGCGGTTCGTTGCTTTGGACGTTTTGGTGATTGATTATCGATGGCTTTCAACGGTTTTCGACTTGAAGATCTTGAACGTATCAAGATCCAATACTATCGAATTGAAGCGGCGCAAAGAAAATATTAAAAATCACAAATATCGAGATATCGGAAAGAGGAAAAAGTTTGAGTTCTCACTTCCTTCTTTATAAGTGAGTTCTTGCCAAAAAGGAGGTCGGTTACGTACTATTTGGCAACGAAGAGAAAGAACAAAAAGATAACCAGCAATGACTTAATTCAGGATGACGGTGAGAATGGTCTTGCTGTTTTGGGAACCTGTGGGTATCAGGGTCGGGATAGATTTAGAAGGGGAATAATGATTGAAAGGAATGGCTTAATGAGTTGGCAGCTTGAAAAGAGGGTGACTTTAGGAGAGAAATCGTAGAAACTACCTTGAGATGGCTAAGGGGAAAAAAGAGGAGCAAAGGGGATTTCTCCACAAAGAGGGGGTAGTGCGACGATGGTGATGTTTAAGTATGCATTGAGTGTGTGGTGTGGAAAGTGACCGGACTACTTGATTACTTGAGTTGGTTGGCTGGTTTGATTGATGGGCTGTAACATGGTGGTGTTCATGCGTGTGGCATTACTGGAACCATGAGGTAATCGAGGGCACACGACCGGATCAGAAGTGATTGATGAGCGCATGAAGACCGAAATGGGGCAGGGCGGTTTTGCCCTCTGACCAGGCTATGTCCCGAACGTGGTTGAGACACTTGGTTTTGCATGTGCATGATGGCTTTCACATTTTATCAGGTCATTTTTACAAGGGAATATCTACACCTAGGGCATCTGTATGTAATTCCACTCTCTTTTTATCAGTTGATCTCTCGATTGCTGCCGTCCAAAACTGAAGAGTTTATGTCTTTTCCGGCAAATTTTGGTATCGTCTTAACGCATACGCTAGCGCCATTTCCATGTTAATCGGCCCAGAAGGAACCTGCTGTTAGACATAATTTACAAGCACTTTCCTTTTCAGAAAGATGTCTAAATACATTCTCCATATACGCAAGTACTTGCTGTGAGCCCTAGTAGCATCTCACGTTGGTGGCAGTTACGGGAGCAGAGCGCGACATGTGTGGATGTGTACTTTTATATGTGTCAATACATGAATTTATTGAGTGGGAAATGGTAAATTGGGGGGATTTTATGTTATTTTGGCCCTGGGGTTGATGGCGGCGATGCTCCTGTCTTGGAACGAAGAGCAATTCAAAAGAGCTGATTGATGGGCAGCAAGCATCGCATTGAGAATTGACAAGATGGGATGGGATTGTGGGAAACCTCTGACACCGACAGAACAATGCACGAGGAAGAAAGTGGTTGTGAGAGGTTCTCGAGGTTTTCGAGAAAAAAAATAGAATACGCAATCTGGTTCAGGCACAGGCGGAGGTTCGGGGTATATTGGATGATAGGTAGTGTTGTGTGGTTGACTATATGTACATAATGTACATACAGGTTTGGTTAAGGTCACCTTAGGTTTAAATAACAAAGAATAAAAGACTCGGAGAGAATACAATATACAGGGGAATGGAAAAGAGACCTTCGGATGTGACAGCTCTCAACCCCAACTCCACAGTTAACTCTCCGGTATTCGTCATTCTGGCCTCTTATTCTATCAAATCCTTTTCCTCAAAGTGCTGATCAACACAAATCAACAGCCCGTCTAGTATTCCAACATCACCCAACGATATCTAATTCCCAGCTTGAAATCCAAAATTACAAGCTCATTGCTTAGAACAATCCTAGTGACTATATATTCCCTTTGCAGATTCACTGTAGGAAATGATGCATTAACAAGCTGTGACGCGCTTCTCAGTCTCTTGTCGCATATATCGAACAATATTCTCGGTAGAGGCTTTGGGGAAAGACAAGGGATATCCGAGGGTTTCGTTGGAGTTACAGTTGAATGACATCAACGAGAGAACGGGACCTGAAGATCAAAAGGGAGTCGTCCCAATGCTCCATATTTGTATATGGCTCAGGGAGGGTCATACGACAATAGATACAAATAGTCCGCCAATATCAATCACCACGGCCACCCGGGGGGGATCCAAGGCCATTTGGACGGGTCCCTGACTTACCTGCATAAAGATCAATTAAAAACCTCCCCCCTCCATACTTTGCCCTGGCGAACAATAGCTAGACATAAAGCGGCCATGGTTCACTCGTCTGCTTGTCTCTCCTTGTATATGCAGGTACCATCCATTCCCATCCAACCACGGGCTGGTTCCGTGTCTTGGGGCCAACTGCAGGAGATCGAGCGGGTAAGGCCTTGGAAGAGGATAGAATGGATTGGTCCCTGAGTTAGCCATATATAAAATAGCATTTATTGAGTTTGCGAGGTGATTGATGGTTGAGAGTGTGGAGACCTGGAAAGGGGGGCCAGACGGCTGGATAGATGGATGGACTGGGTTTTCCGGGTATCCTGAAATATTGAACAAAGGTTCTGTGCATTTTGTGTTAGTGTCCGTCAATTAAAGAATAGTTAATTTGTAGGTCAGAGTGGGTGGTGAAGAATAGAGCTGTTGGACAGTTCCTTGGGGGTCACGAACTCTCTCTAAAGAGGTTGCGTTGAGTAAAAGAGGTTTTCCTGCAAGCGCTTTAAATGGCGACATGTGTCACAGCTGTGTGATTCTTTACTATGGTGCTGTTGACGTTAATTGTAAATAGTCTTTTCTTGGTACAATAAGCTACAGTATATTAATGTGTGCACAGGCCCAAACTTCTCTTCCAATGATAACGCCTCTCGGCGCCGCTACGTCCACATGGCGTCTCTCTTCTCACCCCATCTTGTGGACCGGCGCAAGTCATGAGTCTTCAAGAAATGAGAACTTCGCCTATTTACAACAGTCCGTAGTCTCTCGCGGCCTTAACGTGCTCAGTGCCATATGCTGTGACTAATGTTCGTGATGACATACCGTCACATTTTCCTCCCACCATAAACGCTTTATTTGCTTTTTTTCTGTAATCTTTTTTTAGGTTGTGGGGTATGTAGCCTTTTTTGACCCGGTCACATTGCATGAGAATCCCACACTTGGAGGACAAATCGTTACGGGTTCCTGCGGACAGTGTTACGTTGAGGAGATCGGTGGCGAGAGGCTGCGAGTTATTGGTGTATGTAAGTTTACAAGTAGAGAATAGATAGGTTGCTGCGAATGTGGGGTCTAGACTTGTCTACTTAGACTGGGGAAAGCGTTTGGCAGTGAGGACGGAATGGGAGCGGAGTCCGATAATGGAGACGGAGTTGGTTCTAATGTCGTAAGTTTAGCGAGAGTTCTTGTGGTCCCTTTTTCGTGGAGAACAATAGAAGTTGGATTGGGTGTTATTAGACCAAGTATCAAGGGATATTATAACAATGGACAGTTGTAGATGGTATGGCTGTCGGTTATCTCTATGGTTTAATAAGAGGGAACGTGGAACAACGTTGGTAGGGTTGTCCAAACCCACACAACACTGTAAACTAAACCGTAATTCCAAGTACTAGTCCAAACTGGCCAAGCTACAGCACTCCCACTAACCCTATAGTGAAAAACCACCATAACAGCGCTCATTCAAGGCTTCACATTAATTTTCCTTCCACCATCAATCGCGACCAACCCCGACGAAGATCCCAACCTACACCGTTCGAATCAATCCATCGCCATCAGCCGTGGTGTGTAATATTATCATTCTCACTTTATTTTAATCATCATTGTTTTTTTAATACATTCAAAGATACAATTTGAGACTTTTTTTCTTCTAATCTTCCATTTATCTTTCGCACGAGCAACATTTACACAACGACGAAGGCGACGACGAAAAAAATATCACGGTCGGCATTTGTTGTATTTTCTGCCGATTAATACCAGGCGCGATTGGCTGTCTACACAATGTACGGAAAACCTTTCCCTGTAAACCAGTTTCACATGAATTTTCTCAGCGATTTTTTTTTTTCATGCGCTGTAGAATATATAGAATAGGGAAAACGAACAAAGATATCAGTGGATGAACCATTTAATTGGACAGAAATTTGGAAATGTGGTGTATTAACGCAACGTGATGCAGTGGATAGCAGTATTGTCATACCGACCGAGCCAACGAGAGCACGATTTGCACAATTTCCTGGGTTCACCAACAGGGAGGTCGATTGCGGGTTGTCGAATTTCGCCTTGCAGACAAGGCTGGTACATTTTTTTTTTCGAGATTTCGCACAACGAACATCTACATGACAACGAAAGCGCCATAGAAGGCCATCATATCAGCGACATTACCAAAGCAACAGTCACATAATCATTATATTTTAACTAGCGACGCCATTAGCACCATCAGCCACACCTAGCAACGTTCCATACTTGTAACACCATCCCGCTCAATTCCGCTTGTTTTGCGATCTTCGAAACCGGCAACCTGGAGCCCATCAACCATAGTCAGACGCTGGACACCACCGGCGCTGCACCATCCCCGACTGATCCCTTAGATACCCCATCGTTATACTGCATGGAAACCCCGGAATTGCCTCCGGAGGCGTTCACGCCCCGCGAATCCTATTACCTCTTTCGCGCCATCCACATCTTCCAAACCCTCAACTTCACAGAGCTCAGCCAACGGCTCATAGAGAATGAGTACATCAATGGCGCCGCCGAGTTCGACCGGTCACGATTAACACCAAACAGATTATGGGGTCTCTTCAAGCACCACTTCATTGCGGCGCTGCCAGAAAAACCGGCGGAGTTGACACCGGATATCATTTTGGATAGACTGCAGACAATCACAGTCATTGACAAGCGATTGGGGGAGATTTACTATGCCAAATTGAAGAAGGAATACATGGATGAGGCGCAAAGGGATCCTGAGGTGCGACACCGGCTGGACGAAGATAGTGAACAGCGGCGCATACGGGAATCGCTTTATAAGAATGGCACCTCTTCATCACAGCATTCACCTGGAACTCCAGCGACTGGTGTCTCTAGCCCTGTGTCTACTTCTCTAGCCCCAGCTAATCGTCTGGTGAACCCCGCGCATGCGCAATTGCAGGCGCAACATCAACAATCACTAATATCACCCCTCGCAGCGCCAGGACCAGAGAAACAGGGTCAAGTCCGACCGGCCGCGCCACCACAAAAACAAATACAAGCAAAGCCACCAACTCTTATACAAAATTCCAAGACAGCCGGTCACGCACCAATAGCGCAAAGACCAGGATCCGTCCCTGGAAGACTGGTTGGTACGCCTGCTGGGCCAGGACAAGGACAGACGACAGTACCGGCGCCACAACAACAACAGCAGCAGCAGCAGCAACCAGTGTTTCGGAATACAACAACACCGGCCAGATCATCCGTCTCATCAACGGGATCTCAGGTGTTACAAACTTCGGGACAGGCTTCGTCGCCAGTGCCTTCAACACCAAACAAATCCGCGGAAGTCTCAGCGCAAACAAATCAACAACCGCAACCGCAACAGCAACCGCAACAACAACAGCAGCCGAAGCTGACAGATAAACCTCCAGCACCTGCTAATCTATTGATGCAACAATGGGCGCAAGCCCATGCGCAAGCTCAGGCCCAGGCTTTTTCAAAAACTAGTAATCGGCAGGCGATTATAGACCAGATTATCAAGGCCCAAAATCTAACTGCGGCTCAACAAGCAGCGTTGAAGGCTCAGTTGGCTAAGCAAAAGTTTATTCTCGATCAAAACAAGGTTACGGAAGAGCAACGGCGGGCCCACGAGCAGGTGTCGGCTCAGACTCCTCAACAAGCTCAGGCTGAGTATATTGCGGCGTTGCAAAGAGAACAGCAACAGCAACAGCAGCAGCTCACTGGGCGGAAGACACCAGTTGCTCAAGCGGGGTCACCAGCGCAAAATGCTGCACAGGGACAAAAGCCATCGTCGCCACCTGTACCTTCAAAAACTCACCAGATTCCAACTCAAAGTTCAGCTCAAGCATCCGGCCCTCAACCCGGAACTCCAGGGTGGGAGCCGGGTATGTCTCAAGGGATTCCGTCGCTGGCACAACGGCTTGCTCCTATTCCCATCACACAGGCTGTAACCTCACCGGCTACTTCGACCGCGTCCCCTCAGGCTTTGAAATCTCCGACACCACCAACCGGACAATTCACACCCAACCGGTTCAGCGTTTCCCAAGCTCCCGGAGCTCCCCAAGAACAAGCTGCTCAGGCACATGCGGTTGCCCAGGCTAAGGCCCAGATGCAACTCCAAGCACAGCAGCAAATGCAGCTTAACAACATGCATAAGCAGCAGCAACTTCAAGCTCAGGCGCATGCCAGGGCTCTTGTGCAGGCTCAGGCTCAGGCTCAGGCCCAGGCACAAACTGGCCGACAAAGTCAGCAACAGACTGCTGCCCAGGGTCAACAGGCCAGAACTCAGCCGGCGTTAGCAGCGAAGCCTGTGGAGGGACAAACGGGGACTTTGGCGACTACGCAGCCAGGTGTCCCGATGGTTGCCCCGGCTAATCAATTGACGGCGGCACAATTGCAGCAGATTCAGCAGCAGAGATTGCAGCAGAATCAGTTGCAACAGGCAATTATGCAGCAGAAGCTTGTCCAACAAACTGGAAAAACTTCTCCCGTTGTCGGTCAGGCTCCGGCATCTACTCCCACCCCTCCGCCGAGACCTTCGTCTACTCAGTCCCAAGCAACTATATCCAGACCACAGACTCCGGCCCAGGCGGCACAACCTGTTCGGCCTTCTACTTCGCAAACTCCAAGTCAACAACAATCTTTGGCTCCGGGATCCCAAGTCTCTTCATCAGGTGCTAAGACTCTTGGTACTCCACAACAGACACAGGCCCAGCTCATTGCGCAACAACAAGCGCAGGCGCAGGCCAAGGCCCAGCAACTATCCCAACAACACTCCCAGCACCAGGCTGCGCAAAAGGCGGCACACGCACAGCAGGCACAACATGCAGCCCTTTCCCAGCAGCAATTAGCGGCCCAGCAGTTGGCGGCAGCAAAGGCACAGGCCACGGCTCATGCCCAGCAAGTCCAGGCTGCTCGTGCTAACGCCGGGGCTGCAGCGAAACCCGCCGGACAGCCTGGCAGTTCCGCAGCTCTTGCTGCTCAAGCGCAGCAGCCGCAGCAAGCGCAGAAAACCCAGAGATCTCAGATTCCTCCGGCTCAGTCACATTTTGTGCATATGCAGCAACGGCCCCCACCGGTCCCTATCCAGGCCCAGCCCATGGGTGCCGGTGCTACTAAGTCAGTGGAACAAACGGCGGTGGTTTCTGTCCAAGGACAACAACGTCCATCGCTTGCTCCGGCACAGACAACTCAACCGCCAAAACAGCCTCAGCAGTCTCCTTTACAGTCTAGAACTCCTGTTCCGGTACCGAATCCAGGGGCACAGGCTAAGTCCCCGGTCACGCAAGTACCAGTACCGAATGTACCACTGCATGCTGTGACGCCCAGCCAGGCAAGACCACAGGGAGCTCTGGGGCCGGTACAAACACAGCCAACTCCGCAGCCAAAGATACAAGTCCAGACACAGCCTCAAGCGCCGGTCCAAGCCCAACCCCAAGCCCAGACTCAGGCTAAGACGCAGCAAATTTCTGCTCAGCAGAGTCCCGCGACTCCTGGACCCCGGCCTCCGGCTGCCAATGTGTCTGGGTCGGTTCCCGCGCAGCCCAGCTTTGTTCAGCAGAGACCTCCGCCAGTGCCCGTTACCCAGCTTAGTGGCCCTGTTCCGGCATCTGCCATAGCCGCTCCTTCAGTTCCCAAGCCTGCTGCCACTGCTCCTCCAGCCACTCCCCTCAAGGCCCCTACTGCCATTCCACCTTACCTGACTGGAACCCCGAAGCCTGCTACTCCCGGGCCTTCGGCGGTGAAACCGCCTGCCTCTAACGCTACCCCCAGACCTAGGACCCCGGCAGCGCAGGTGCAAGAACAGTTCATCAAGCGGGGGTATGGGACCAATTGGACTGTGGAGACGACACCTTCAACACCAGGTCAGTCCACCGCGGCTTTGGATTCCCCATCATGGGAACCGTTAAGTCCGCCGCCGCCAAAGCCTGTACAGTCGCCTCCACCAAGTTCGGCTGCTCCGGCGGCGACTGGTACACCCAGTGTCATCCCGTCGTCAATCAAAGCCACACCTCGCCGGAATATCCGACCAGAGGCTCAGACCCCAGTTCCTCGCAGCACGGTCAAGAGAGCGACTCGGGTGGGCAAGGCCGGAGGGCCTCTGCGTAATCGACGTAGTCAGTCGGTTGTTTCACAACCCGATGAGTTGTCTCTTGACCCGCCCGACTTCCAAGGGGCTGGCAGCCGTATCAAAGAGGAGGCTGGGACTCCGAAGGAAGAAACTGGCGATACTACCGCCGATGAATCTGTCGGTTCACGCCGCCGTGCCCAGTCTACAGTCCGGGCTAGTACCCGCAAGCGGCGCCGCCAAGATAGCGTTGAAAGCGGCGCCATGAATCGGCGGCGCCTGTCCATATCAACGCTTACGCCAGCGGTCCAGGTGGGACCGCCGACACATGTCCGGTGGACAAGAGGTTTCCCTCGTGTTAGTGCCTCAGTGCTGGACCAGATCGGCAGCCATCGGGACGCCAACATGTTTGCGAATCCCATTCGGGAAAAAGACGCTCCGAATTACCGGACTATTGTCTTGCAGGCAGTCGACATCGCGTCGATCAAGAAGGCGATTACACACGGGAACAAGGTTGCCGTGCAGACAGCGGCGGCCTTGCCCGATGGTGATCCAGGGACGGCGTCGGTCGATTTGCCGATTTCGGAGGATCTCGTGCCGTCCAAGGGTATTATCAACTCGGAGCAGCTGGAGCGCAGCTTGGTGCACATGTTCTGCAACGCCGTCATGTACAACCCCGATCCCGACCGGGGACCCGGGCCGTCATTCCTGGTGGGTGCCGGGCACGGTGGGCACCCGGAGAGCTTGGGGTACCAGGTTGACGAGTTTGGGGTGGTCAATGATACGCGGAACATGTTCTTGGAGGTGGACAAGTTGATGGCGGAGTTGAGGGGGGCGGAGATGCAGCGGAATGGCGGTGCGGTTGGAGGGCCCGGGGTGCCGACGGCCAGTAGTGTGGCGAGCTCTCGGGGAGTGAGTTTGGGGGTGGCTGGGGATGAGATGGATGAGGTGGATGAGTTGGCGGCGGATGAGGTGGAGGTGGGGAGTCGGAGGTCGAGGAGGGGGTAGATAGATGAGGGATGGATGAATTAAGTAAAAAGTATTTTATGTGTTCAATTTTTAATGTCCTTTATGTGTCTTGTATGTAATTTGTCTATTTTGCGGTACTTTTTGGTATATAATACACAGATTAATCCCCCACTCAACTTCTTCATTGACCCCCACCTCTCGCCATCCGCCCCAACTCGGCCAACGCCTCTTCGTACCTCTGCACATCATCTTCCGGAAACTCCCCCTTCTCCCCCCCAACCCTAACCCTCTCCACCCAACTCGTCCTCTCCACCTCCCTCCCCTTAACCACCTTTCCCCAAAACCACCCGCTCTCCCCATCCGGCAGCAACGTCCACGCCACCCCTAGTCTCCCCGCGCGCGCCGTGCGCCCCACACGGTGCACGTAGCCCTCGAGGCTGGCGGGGAGATCGTAGTTGATGACGCCATCGAGGGTGGGGACGTCGATGCCGCGGGCGACGAGGTCGGAGGCGACGAGGAGACGGGTGGTGCGGGCGGAGAGGGAGGTGAGGAGGCGGTGGCGGTGGGCGGTGGGGGTGGCAGAGGTGAGGGTAGTGGTGAGGGAGCGGAGGGGGGGAAGGAGGAGGTGGAGGAGGGCGGTGAGGCGGAGGGCAGATTCGTTGGATTTGGTAAAGATGAGAAGGGTGGGGGGGAAGGTTTTGGGGGTGAGGGCGGTGCAGAGGGGTTTAGAGGTGGGCTTGGAGGTGAAGTAGGAGTCGGAGTCGGAGGAATCGGAGGAGTCCGAATCTGACTCTGACTCTGACTCCGATGAGCCCTTCCTCTCCGCAACCTTCTTCCGTCTTCTCTCCACCTTTTCCTTCCTCTTCCTCTCCACAAACTCTCCCGCAATCATCCTTAACACCTCCACCAAAACCAACGGCTTCAACCCCGTCTCTCTCACCCTCACCACCTTCTCCCGCAACCCCGCCGGCAACACATTCCGCAACCCCCGCCCCTCCTCCTTCTCACCCCCCCCTTCCAACACCACCAACGCCGGCCTCCGCAACCCCAACCCCGCCAAAATCCCCAAATCCCGCGTCAATGTCGCCGATAAAATGACCTTGCGCACTCCGCTGAAGCTCCCGCCCGGATGATCCCGGCGGGAAAAAGCCCCGCTCGTCGCCGCAAGGCGTACAGATAATTCGGGCAGCCACCCCTGGAACGTTTGCCCCAAAAGCTTATCAGCTTCGTCGACAATAAGCCAGCGCACATACGAAACGTCGAAGCCCGGCGTCACGTGCAGGTGCTCCACCAGACGCCCCGGCGTGCAAACCAATACATCAACCTTCCAGTTAATCTCCATCCCGCGCTCCCCCCGTAACCGTTCCTCCTCCTCCTCCTCGTCAACCACAACATCCCCTTCCTCGCCTTCCTCCCCCCCGAATTTCTTCATCCGCTCAAACAAAACCGACTGCTCATACCGCAATGTCTGATGCCCCACCGCCACGCCAACCCTAACCCTCTTCCCCTCACCATTCTCAAAGACCCTCGCGCAAAGCTCGAATGCCTTCGCGGCCTGCCGCACCAGTTCTCTTGTCGGCAACACGACGATCGCCCGTAGCCTCGTCACGATACCGCGGGAAATATCCTGCACCACCGGCACCGCGTACGCCATAGTTTTCCCCGAGCCCGTGGCCGCGGCGACGAGCAGGTCGCCCTCTGTGCGCCGAGCCGATGGTGTTAACAACAGAATGGCCGCCGTCTGCACGGCAAAGGCTTCTGGGAAGCCCTTTTTCGCAAGTGCCTTTGCGTGCATCTCAGTCAGCCCTAGCTCTGCCCACGGGGCCTTCTTATCAGCGGGGACCCGAATGGGCTCTGCGAGCCACGGAGGCAACGTCTCAAACGGGACATCTTTCTTGTCGCCTTCAATGACTGGCTGTGGCAACGGTTGCAGCCCATGGACGTTTGAGTGGTCCACAGCTTCCACCGGCAGCGCCAGCGTTGTCAGTTCGGCAGGAAGGGTACTGGTGAGTTGGAGGGATTTCTCCTTGCGGGCAAGGATGGCGGAGTGTCTGTTTGAGGTTTCCGATTCGTTTTCTTGTTCGGTGGTGGCGGCGGGGGTTTTCTTTTTCTTCTCGCGTTTGTGAGGTTTTGGGATCGGGTCGGAGGGCTCCACTGGTTGCCTGGAGGCCTGAGTGGGCTCGTCAGTATCGATGTCCATGGCGTCGGGGTTTGAGTTGGGGGTGGCTTCTCGGGATGATTCGGCGGATTGGCTGTTGGAGATGTTATCGGAATCGGAATCGGAAGACTCGTCGCTAGAATCTTCTTCGCTCTCACTGTCGCTTTCGCTGCTTGAGCTACTGCTTTCGCTCTTCTCCTCCATCTCCACCTTTACCTTCTTCACCTTTTTCTTCTCATCGTCCTCTTTCGCCCTCTTTCTCTTTGAATCCTCTTTCTGATCTTCCTTTTCCTCTTCCGAAGATGACTCTTCTTCTGACAACGAAGATGAAGAAGACTCGCTCTCATTCTCACCAAAATCCCTCCTAATAACCCCCTTCTTCACCCTCGTCTCCTTCCCCATTGTAACCGCCCCTCCCGGCGTCCACCTATTATACCCAAACCCATTCGTCGCCGACAACGGCCTCACCCCGCCATCCACCTCTTCACCCCCCGCACCCGCGACTTCCTTCCCCCTCTTTGCTTCCATTTCTTCTTCATCATCGTAGCCTTCCTCGTAATCATCGTATTCCATTTGTTGTCTCCCCTCTCTGTGGGTCTGATTTTGATACCCGCGACCATTCTTCTCAGCCGGCGGCTGCGTTGGCCGCACTGGCGTAGACAACGACGAACTTGGAGGAACCCAACGAGCGTACATTTTATAACTGTTAGACTATGCCTAACAAATATAAAAATAATTCTAATAAAAAAGGAAAGATAATTTTACTAGACTTTGATAGCTCCTCTCTAGCTATTAAAACCGGCGCAAAATTCCAAACTTCCAAAAAGCAATTCCAGACAGTAATTCTGCCCCCACACACCGCCAAAATTTTTATCCCAAATCGAGCTCTTATCGCTTGTCGTGCAACAGTGGATGCATGAGGTCCACTTTATCTAGGAACTACACCTCAACATCAACCATAACATCATTACTCACAAGCACATTTGTATCCAGGAATGAAGACCAAAATTTAAGCTAAGAATCATTTTTACAGAAAACTAAAACAAATGCCCAACACAAAAAATCATTGTCTAACAGAACACCTTTTGCTAAAAAAACAAAAAACAAAAATAAAGCAACCCTAACATAAAATACCCACCGCCTTCATCACTTCCTCGCCAGTTCTCTTCACAATACCACCAGTAACTGGCAGGTTGGTGTATCCCTCCAAGAACAAATCAATCTCACGAGCACATTGTCTGCCTTCATTGATACCCCACACAATCAGCGACTGCCCTCTGCGGCAGTCACCAGCAGCAAAGATACCCGGAACGCTAGTAGCGTAGCTTCCCTTGGGAGTCTTGATATTTTTGCGAGTGTCCTTCTCAATATCCTCGCCCAGAGAACGCTGCTCAGGTCCCAGGAAACCCATGGACAGAAGAACCAGATCGGCGGGGAAGAACTGCTGCGAACTCTCAACCTTCTTCATGTCCCAGCCACCCTTGAGAGTCTTGGTCCACTCAACACGAACAGTGTTGATGCCCTTGACACGGCCTTCGCCATCGTCGACAAACTCCTCAGTCATGATGCAGTACTCACGAGGATCCTTGCCCATGTGCTGCTTGACTTCAGAGTGACCGTAGTCAACACGGTACACTCTGGGCCACTGGGGCCACGGGTTGTCACGAGCACGCTCCTGCGGGGGCTGAGGAAGCAGCTCAAAGTTGATAACCGATTTGGCACCGTGACGAACCGAAGTACCGATGCAGTCGTTACCAGTGTCACCACCGCCAATAACAACAACGTTCTTGTCCTTGGCCGAGATGTACGCCTCATCCGCAAGTTCAGAG
This sequence comes from Ambrosiella beaveri, assembly GCA_030294605.1. Taxonomy (NCBI): domain Eukaryota; kingdom Fungi; phylum Ascomycota; class Sordariomycetes; order Microascales; family Ceratocystidaceae; genus Ambrosiella; species Ambrosiella beaveri. The sequence continues at coordinate 91,054 of JARQWA010000058.1, forward strand.
TCAAGCAGAGACTTAGTGTTCTTGTGAAGGAACTCCATGGCAAAGTGGATTCCCTCTAGATTACGACCCTTGGCATTCAGGTCACGGGGAACAGTAGCACCAGTCGCGATGACCACGGCATCATTCTCAGCCTTGAGCTGGTCCAGGGTAATCTCCTCGCCAATGGTCACACCAGTCTTGAAGATGATACCCTCAGCAGCCATGAAGTCGGTACGGCGCTTGACAATACGCTTGTCCAGCTTCATGTTTGGAATACCGTACATCAGCAGACCGCCGGGGCGGTCAGCACGCTCGTAGACAGTGACAAGGTGACCGGCCTTGTTCAGCTGGTCAGCGCAGGCAAGACCAGCAGGACCGGATCCAATGACAGCAATTGTGCGGCCAGTCCGAACGACAGGAGGCTGGGGAACCATCCAGCCCTTCTCGAAACCACGATCAATGATGGCACACTCAATCGACTTGATGCCAACCGGCTGCTCGTTGATGCCCAAAACACAGGCACCCTCGCAAGGCGCAGGGCAAACACGACCAGTGAATTCGGGAAAGTTGTTGGTCATCAAAAGACGGTCAAGAGCATCCTTCCACTGGCCCTGGAACACTAGCTCATTCCACTTGGGGATAATGTTGGAGATAGGGCAACCAGTCTCGGACTGACAGAAGGGAACACCGCAATCCATGCAACGAGCAGATTGGTACTTGAGCTCATTGCTGTCCAGACGAGTGCTGATCTCAGCCCAATCCTTGGTACGGGACTTGGCCGACCGGTGCTTCTCAGCACGACGAGAGTACTTCATAAATCCACGAGTCTTGTCGAGAACCAGAGCACGCTTCTTCTCTGCCGCACCATCAGTGATGGTGTCCTCCATATCCAACAGCTTTGCAGCGGCGGCCTTCTTAGCAGCTTCCTTCTTGTGCACTGGCAGAGAGTACTCAGCACGACGAGCCTCGGCAGCCTTGGCAGCCTCCTCGGCAAGCACACGCTTGTAGTCAACGGGAAGAACCTTGATGAAGCGGCTTAGCGCACGGTTGAAGTCGAGCAAGATACGAGCAGCCAACTCGGAACCAGTGTAGTGGTGGTGATCCTCAATCAAACCTCTAACATAGCCAATCTCGGCATGGTCAGTGATCGGGCTGGCCTCCACCATTTCAGCGTTGAGCTTAGTCATGAAGTCGCCATTGATGTCCAGGATGTAGGCGATACCACCAGACATACCAGCCGCAAAGTTGCGACCAGTAGATCCCAGAATGACAACGCGACCACCAGTCATGTACTCACAACCGTGGTCACCAACGCCCTCCACAACAGCCGTGGCACCAGAGTTACGCACAGCGAAACGCTCAGCAGCAACACCACGAAAGAAGCACGTACCACTGGTGGCACCGTACAAGCAAGTATTACCAATCAAAACGTTCTCCTCAGCCTTGAATACAGCATTGCGGGGAGGGTAGATGACTAGGCGACCACCCGACAGACCCTTGCCAACATAATCATTGGCGTCACCTTCAAGCTCAAGCGTCACACCAGGAGCAAGGAAGGCACCAAAAGACTGACCTGCCGAACCCTTGATGTTGACATGAACGGTGTCCGAATGAAGACCAGCCTCGCCGAATCTCTTGGAGATCTGGTACGACAAAGAGGTACCCAATGCCCGATCAGTGTTGACAATATCACACTCGACACGAGAAGGCAGACCCTTGTCAAGAGTGAGCTCGGCTTCTGATATGAGCTTATTATCCAGACGGACGTACAACTTGTGATCTTGCTTGCGAACGTTGAACGTGGCAACACCGGGACGAAGCTGGTGGGCGGGAGTCAGAAGAAGAGACAGATCAATGTTCTGGGTCTTCCGAGTACGGAGGTCATCGCGGACCTGAAGGCATTCAACGTGACCAACCATCTCATTAACGGTGCGGAAACCAAGCTTGGCCATAATGGCACGCATCTCGTTGGCAACATAGTAGAAGAAGTTGATGACGTGCTCGGGAGTGCCCTTGAATTTGGCACGCAGCTCAGGATCCTGAGTAGCAATACCAACAGGGCAAGTGTTGAGGTGGCACTTGCGCATGAAGACACAACCCAGGGCGATGAGGGGGGTGGTAGCGAAACCCCACTCTTCAGCACCCAACAAGCAGGCAATAGCAACATCACGACCAGTACGGAGTTGACCATCAGTCTGAACGACGACACGACCACGGAGATCGTTGAGAACCAGAGTTTGGTGAGTCTCAGCCAGACCCAACTCCCAGGGCAAACCAGCATACTTGATACCAGTCCAACGGGAAGCACCAGTACCGCCATCATGACCAGAAATCAAAATGTGATCGGCCTTGGCCTTGGCGACACCAGATGCAACAATACCAACACCGACCTCAGAAACCAGCTTGACCGAGACACGCGAGCGAGGGCCGGCACACTTAAGATCGTATATGAGCTGCTTGAGATCTTCAATGGAGTAGATATCGTGGTGCGGAGGAGGAGAGATGAGACCGACACCAGGAGTCGAGTGACGAGTACGAGCAATAGACTTGGAAACCTTGTGACCGGGCAGCTCACCACCCTCACCAGGTTTAGCACCCTGGGCCATCTTGATCTGCAACTCATCAGAGTCCGCCAGATATGCAGAAGTCACACCGAAACGACCAGATGCAACCTGCTTGATAGCAGAGCGCATGGTGTCGCCGTTCTCCATGATTTCGGAACGCTCGGGGTCTTCACCACCTTCACCAGTGTTGGACTTGCCACCAAGACGGTTCATGGCAACAGCAAGAGTGGAATGGGCTTCCATAGAGATGGAACCGTAGGACATGGCACCAGTACAGAAACGACGGACAATCTCGGTCCACGGCTCGACCTGGTCGATGGGAACGGGACTGCGCTCATCAAATTTGAAATCGAGGAGGCCACGGAGAGTGCAGTTCCTGATCTGTTCATATTCGGCACGGCTGTAGGCTTCGTACGACTTGTCGTTCTTGGTACGCACGGCATCCTGGATATTGGCGATCGCAGTAGGGGAGTTGATGTGCGCCTCGCCACCACGACGCCAGTGGTACTCGCCAGACTCGGGAAGACCAGGGACGGCAGTAGTAGAACGAGTAGGGAAACCGCGTTCATGGAAACGGAAGGCATCCTCAGCAATCAACTCAAAGGTAGAACCCTTGATACGAGAAGCAGTACCGCGGAAGCAGCGTTCAATCACAGAGTCATCAAGACCAAGTGCCTCAAAGATCTGAGCACCCTTGTATGACGCCAGCGTAGAGATACCCATCTTGGACATGACCTTGAGGATACCACCATCGCAAGAGTGTTTGTAGTTGCGAATGAGAGCATCATCGGTAAGCTTCTTCTTGACCAAACCCTCGCGGTTGAGTTTTAAGATACACTCCATAGCCAGGTACGGGTTGATACCGTCAACACCGTAACCCAGCAGAACACACATGTGGTGAACCTCGCGAGCCTCGGCAGTCTCAACAATCAGCGCCGCCATAGAGCGCCACTTGTTGCTGACAAGGTGGTGGTGGATCATACCGGTAGCAAGCAGAGTAGAAACAGCAACCCCGTCAGCCTTGGTATTCCGGTCAGACAGGATGATGATCTTGTCCTGCTTTTCAATGGCATCGGTGGCCTCCTGGCAGATGAAGTCGAGGTGCTTAAGATAGCCGGCGACACCAGAAGACTTGGGGAAGGTCAGGTCAATGACCTTGACAGTCCAGTCGGGGTACTGCTGGCTCATGTTCTTGATAGCGTTGAATTCGGGGATCGACAGGATAGGGCTAGGAAGCAGCAGACGGTTGCACTGTTTAGGGTTCATTTCCAGCAGGTTACCTTGAGGACCGACATAGCACTCCAAGGACATGACGATAGATTCACGAATAGGGTCGATAGGGGGATTGGTGACCTGGGCGAAGAGTTGACGGAAGTAGTCGTAGAGCAGACGAGGGGCATCAGCTAAGCAAGCAAGAGGACCATCGTTACCCATGGAACCTAGAGCTTCCTTCTCATCAGAGGCCATAGGAGCAAGCAGCAAGCTGACCTGCTCGTGAGTATAGCCAAAAGCTAAAAGGTAAGGGTCAGTCTGAAGAGAGAACTCGTCTGGCTGAGCAGCCAAGTCAACCTTGGCACCGATAGCGTCGACAACCTTGCTGAGAGTAATGAGTTCCTTGTCGATCCAAGCCCGGAAGTCGTAACGGTTGGCAACAGCATCCTTCAACTCTTTGTCATCAATGATACGACCGGCCTCAGTGTCGACCAGAAGCATACGGCCAGGCTGCAAACGACCCTTTTGGATGACACTTTCAGGCTCGACAGCAATAGTACCAACTTCGGAAGCACAGATAATGCGGTCGTCATCCATGACATAGAAACGGCAGGGACGCAGACCGTTACGATCGAGATTCGCACCGCAGAAACGGCCATCGGCAAAGGTAAACAGAGCCGGACCATCCCATGGCTCCATCTGGCAAGCCGCCCATTCGTAGAATGCAGCCTTCTTAGGATCCATCAACTCGTTGCTTTGCCACGCCTCGGGAACCATGAGCATGACGGCCTCGGGCAGCGACAGAACACCGTTGATGGTGAGAAGCTCCAGAACATTGTCGAAAGCGGCAGAGTCGGAACCACCATCTTCAACAACAGGGTACATCAACTCAAGCTCCTCCTTGAAGACATTAGACTGCATGATACCCTCCCGGGCTCTCATCCAGTTCTTATTGCCACGCAGGGTGTTTATTTCACCATTGTGAGCAGCCCACCGTAAGGGTTGAGCACGATCCCATGAAGGGAAGGTGTTGGTAGAAAAACGCGAGTGCACGAGGGCAAAGTGCGCTTCGTAATCGGCGTTGACAAGATCGTGGTAATACTGGTACACTTGTACAGGAGCCAGCTGGCCCTTGTAGACAATGTTCTTGTTGGACAAGGAGCATAGGTAGAACCAGTTCTGCAGGCCAATAGTGTGGGTAGCCCTTTTCCGCAAAACGAACAATTGACGCTCAAACAGCCAGTCATTGAACTTGTCGGGCGACTTAGTCGGCGCATTGCCAGTCGCACCGTACGCCTCGGTCAGTACGACAAAGGGCTGCATGATAATGGGCTCACGCGACTTGGCAGCAGGACCAAGAAGCGAAGAATCGACGGGCGGACGTCTCCAGCCCAACACCCGAAGGCCTAGCGTTTCAGCCAACTCTTCAAGTTGCCGGACAGACTCCTGGAGAGTCTCCTCATCAGGCTTGAAGAAGAGGTTACCAACAGCGTACTGTCCAGGTGGCGGTAGCTTAATGTTTTGGTCACGCTCAAAGTTCTTGACAAAGAACTTGTGAGGGATCGAAGTCATAACACCAGCACCGTCACCATCACGGGCGTCAGATCCGACAGCACCACGGTGCGTCATGTTGCACAAAAGGTTCCGCGCTAGAACAGCAGTCAGTCAAAGTATTCTTCATGAAACGGCAGATCAGAGCAGACAGTTTTCAAACTTACCATCACTAACGATTTTGTGGCTAGGCTTTCCTTTGATGTGGCACGCAAAACCAACACCACAAGCATCTTTCTCCAGATCAGGGTCATAAAGACCCTGCTTCACGGGAAGTGCACCAGCCCAGGAACCATTGTTGGCAGTCTGGTATTTGTAGGGAACATATTCTTGCTCCAACGAATCTTGGTGAATATCGCGGTCGTCAAAATCTTCGCAAAGGACCATTCCGGGCCTCTCGACTTTGGTCATTGCCTCGGTACTTGGCTTTGTACAAAGACAAGAGATCGAGGTCTTGAGTATGAGAGGCGGGATTATAGAGTCGGGTGTAATCGAAACCCCGATAGCGGCACCGAAAGCGTAGTTGTAGAAGCTGATGACTTAGTTCGCAAATAGGAAGTTGGGATGAATGATCGGCTATAAGCGATCTATAATATGCGAATCTGGGTTAGTAAATTTTTAGTGCGGGACAAGTTTTCAATGCTAATTACAAGAACATGAAGATAACGGCAATGACAAAAACAACATCGTCAAGAGCTGGCACTAGCCATGGTTTTATTTATATCACTCCATGATCCAGCTTCCACTGCTCCTCAACCAGATATCTAGCATCCCTCCGACGAACACGGCACTCATCCTTGTTAAACAAGATTCCCTCTGTCAGACGATTGGACCCAGCATGCCAACCCAAGCCCTTTTTGGAGGCTTCGAACCACATTCAGCATACGACGAACCCAAAAACCCCCACACACAATGCGTTGACATATGCCTGACAACATGACGCTGACTACTCTTTGCCTCCATTCTTGTCTCTACCGTCACATCCATGGCTTCCATTTAACTGTCATGTCGGCCGGATTTGCGTCATGATATCTCATCTGCAGGCGTGTGTGTACTAATCGCACACCCCTTGCCCCACCATGAACTTGGTCCATCCAATGAGGTGGAACCTAAATCTGCTGGTCAGAGAAAAGGATCGACCAATCAGAGGTCAGGTATTGGGCCGATATCCTGGAGCATGCCGGGGTAACCCTACACCCCCCCCCCCAGATACAGATACACAACGAACAAATCCTGCATTCGGCGGGAGAAGATGCGTGAGCGGGGAAGACAGGTTTCAGTCGAGCACCGCACCTATCGCATTGCGGGTTTAGCAACGAAGCCTAGATTCTCACTAAATTCCCATACAGCACTTGTGATGCGAAGACATGTGCAGAGGAATAGCGACGTGCAGGGCCGGGGACCGGACTTGCATGAAGGGAGGAAACAGAGGCAACTAATGGCAAATAGAGAGATAAAGTCGTAGTGGCTTGCGATAGGCGGGAACCGGCGAACATCGAGCGACGCGGCAAAATTGCCTGTGAGCAGGTGGTGGGGAGCTTTTTTTCGCGTAGGAAACAGACTGAACTGGAGCGAAGAGGTGGCCTTTGCTTGCATATGTAGTTGATTTGATCCGGACTCCACTGGTAGACGGTCGAATAGCAAGTTCAACCAGAAGTGCTTTGTCGGTGGATTTCCGAATGGGTGGAATGCCGACAATGGAGATTTTGTGTAGCATTTGGGCAGAGATGGAGCGTTATACGAGTCTCAGACAACGGGCAGTTGGGCTGCTTTGACAGTTTCTTTGACACATCTTTTCATCGTGACAGAAGATATAGTAAATGGCAAAAAAGGACGTCGTTCACTTACCAAGAGTACTTTTGATGGCTGCTGTTAAAAATCACGATAACTTTTTGGAGCTATGCACTCAATAATAGATGAAATATGACGACACGCAAAGCTAGCTCAGAGCTAGTAACAAATCGAACAAATCGAAAAAATCGTGGGAGAAAGGCAAAAAAGGTATATGAACAATGGCGATGGTGCCGATAATAACACAAAAGCGGAATCTAGTCGTTAAAGATACGCTCACTACATCAAGCAGAATTCAAAGATACAAAGATGAAAAGAAAAGAGAAAGCAATTGAGATTTCAGCAAAGGCAGCAAAATCTAGAAAAGAGGGCAAGAGCGTAGTAAAAAAGGAAAACATTGACAATTCCGGCAGAAGGGGATCGTCTCTTTATGAATTCCAGAAATTACCCTATTTATCTATGTTGGTCGTCATTCATTTCTCCGGTGTCCACTTCATTCACACGCAGGAGATTCTCCAACTCTGGTCCCGCTCAATGGCCACCAGTTCCAGCTACCTCGGGCGAACAAAACGGACTTGACCTCTGTCTATCTATCGACACGCCACCAATTCCTGCCATACGACTGGTCTTTATCGATATATTAGATAATCACCAACTACGCCGGCGGATAACGGAAGGATGGAGATACAGGGTTGTGTGAGCTTGCTGATTAGATTTGTTAGTGTATTAGTCAAGTTCATCCACCTAGATATTTGGTCGGGGGATACGAAGGATATGGAAGGTGACATGACATGGGTGTGTTAGAAGGCTGCAGAGCGTCACAGGAGACGTTTATTAACGGTGCCGTTAGCGGAATGGTAAGACTCCGCATAGAGCTGCTTTCACAGTATATAGGTAAATATTCATGTATCAATATCAGAGAGTATATGTTGGTAAAAGATATATCCAATATAGAAAACATTATTGGCTGATTCATATCGCGAAAGTCATCTCGCCGCTAAGCAACACATGCATCGGTTGGACGCCGCCACAGAATGCTGATCTATACCAAGAATACTCTATCTGACGTAGTGGGGTGTCATTTATTAGGCGGCGGGGTAGGCCAACAATATGTTCACCAGGGTGTCTATAAGGTATATACAACATGAACCGCGGGCCAAATGCTGACAGAAGCAATGTTCTCCTGAGCACTACGTCATTGACTCATTGATTAGAGCCCCTTCCTGGTATATTGATAGTCAAGTACTAAATTTTGTAGCAATGCTATTGAGTATTAGCAAGACTAAGGATGCATCTTTTCACATAGGCTACACTAGAAGCATCAGGCCCACATCCGCCTCCGGCGCTGGCTCCACCCCCCACGGTGTGCTCCGTCGTTTCTTCTTACCAATTCCATAAAATTACCTTTTCATTCCCTTTTATGAACAATTCCCTGTCATTACCTGCATCTCTTTTCTCATTAATTATACAAAAAAAAAAACAGATATCTGTGCATACCCACCTCATCCATCCCCACCCATCCCCTAAGGTAACGTTTACTGTACAACCTTCTATCTCGGCTGTTCACTCCCAAGACCACCAACCAACCGCTGCCACTCGTCTGTCGGCTGCATACGACAGGCGACATCGGAACAAGGGCTCCTCCAATGACTCCCCTACAATCAACCAACCCATATCCATAATCAAAGCATACGATCACCACCTGACATTCACTTCTCACATCACAATCACCAGATGAATATATATACTCGCAAAACTTGCTCCCCAGCCTCCTCCACAAGAACAATTAAAAAGAACACAAACTCCATACGTCCATATAAGCTTCCTTGCAGTCCCAAGTGGACACCGCAATCGTGGCTACCACCAAGAATACCATCCTGCTTCTTTTTATCACTACGCGATGACCCTCCGCGGCTCTTCCATATTGTGTTGCTGTCGTTTTTATTTCATAACAGCAACTCCCCGTTGACCAAGGGGATCGATTCCATATCGCCTTTGTGAGCTATTTTGCTATTTAGTTCGAGGGGAGGAGGAGCATCCTGACAAGGGGGTGTGCGGGGAATTTTAAAGAGGGGGAGGGCGTCATCGGAGTTGTAATCGCCGTAATCGTCGGGTGGCTGATTCGCTGTGAAGAGAGAGCGCCGGCGAGCAGGTGAGGTTGGAGAACTGGCGGTGTCATGGTAACACGTAAACGATCGGATTTTGTGGATCTAAGACTGGGAAATGGGGCATCTAATGGTTTGTGAGATTCAAATCAGATTAATGTCGTGAAAATTCATGTAGAAAGTGTCTTATACGTGGCCAATGTTCCTTCATAGTATCAGCATGTGTGAGTGTAACCATAAACATTGCTTCGTCTTGGTTTAATTTATGGGAGAGAAGGCATCGCGGTGATTATTGCGGCATTTTAATAGCAATGGAAATGTCATGATTAGGGTTGGAAAATGCTATAAACCCTGGACATCCGCGGCTATGACAAGCACGTTAAGCGCGCAACCACAGCAACCGCCGCCTTCCATGCAGAGCATGACCCTCTGGAGTTCGACGTCATTGGTTCTCATTTAACATCGAATTGCTTACATCATCATATCAATCTCACAGAGATACTTTCACGAGAGATCCTTACAAAGCCCGGTCTATCCATATTCTTGCCAGGTATTTTATTGAGGTAAAACCTAGTCTGCTTGTTTACAATGTTTTCAGTATCCCATCTTGGGCCTCTCGACGTAAGTAGAGTCCTATAATATCCATCACTCGCCCCCACTGACCATTACTAGGCACACAATCTGTGGTACACCTCCACTGAGCATCCCTCCCGCCAGACCACCCTCTTGCTCGAATCCGAGCCCCAAGCCACCGACCCCACCAACACCGCCACAGTCCCAGCCCGCTCTCGTGCCCATCTCCTCAAAGCCTCTCGCCTTGGCCGCCTCACCGAAGAAGAACTCCTCTACGTCAAAACCCGCCATGCCTACGCCAACTTTGGCTTCCACTGGCTGAAACCCCCCGGCATCGGCAAAACCCTGGCACAAATCCGTGATGAACAGCGAGAACAAGCAGAGGCTGAGGAGCAGGAGAGACGAACCAGGTTACAACAGGAGCTGGCTGAGGCTGAGGCTGAAGCAGCGATGAGGCTGGAACAAGAGATGGCCGAGGAGGGCGAGGAGCCAGTAGATTTGGATGATGCGATTCCTGATGCGGACGAGGGGGTGGAGGATGATATGGGATTCGCACCAATTGAAGATAGCGACGAAAGTGAAGAGAGCAGCGAAGAGGAATCAGAAGAAGCCGACGAGGTATCAAGTGCGGCTGCACACGAACAGACGGCCCTAGATGCCAACCTTAGTCGTGTCACAACGGTCGGCAGCGACGAAGATGAAGCCGACCGGACACCCACGATGTCAACACCGGACCAGACGGCCCGAGAACAAAGACAGAATGTCCTCCTTGCCCGCCGTATGCACCAAGAGACGATCCGTCGCAACCTCCTCCGCCACGGTGCCGAAGCGGATTCCGCCGACGACTTCTATGGCGATGGGTCCTTTGTCGGTGGTCCTGACCTCGACGCTGAAGAGGACATGGATGGCGTGATGGAGGAAAATGACGGCAGTGAGAATGACGATAACTTTGAGCGGGATCTCGATGACGAGATCCCCGAGGGCGAGCTCAGTGCTGTCTACGAACACACGGATAGTGATGCTACGATTTCGAGTAATGGGGATGATATGGATGTGGACGAGAATTCAGAAGAGGACGATAACGATGCAGATGAGGGCGGGTTTGATCGGTTCACGAGGAGACATGGGCAGCAGGCGGGGTCGCCGAGTTTGGGACCGAGGAGGATGTTGCATCGGGCTGATGTCAGTGACTTTTTGGCACCGCATCAGGAGAGTTCTATCTTGGAGAGTAGTCCACCGACGAGACGGGCGGCGAGACAGCTGTAGATGTGTGAAAGAGGAAGCACAAAAGTCATTGAAGAGTATCATCATCCATAGACCAAGATTAAAGACCTAATATTAATGACATGCACTTTTGATACAAACAAGAGATAATGGCGTAGGTCTTTTTAGACCGACAGTATTGTATTAAGTAACCCGACATATAATCCTAACTGCATCCCATCCCAACATCGCAATATCTAACCACCAAATCCACCTCACGACTCGCCTCCCTCTTATATCCAAACCCAAAAAAACAAAAAGATCACCGCCACAAAAAACCCCACCCAAACCTTCCACCCCACCCCCGACTTCTGTGCCATAACCTTCATCCTCGTCATCGCCCCTTTCACCCTCCTCTGCATCCCGCCCATCTGCTCATTCAACCGATCAGCCAATGTCGACCCCTCCTTAATCTCCACGCCCATCGCCACGCCCAAGTCCTTCAAAATCTTCACCTTACCTAGAATCAACGGGATCTCGGCGTCATTTTGGTTCTCGAGTTCGTTGAGCGTGGCGTCGCTGTATTGCCCGCGGCTGTTGGGCGTGGCTGAGCGGAAGCCGGAGGAGGGGCGCGAGGGGGGTGCGGAGGGGTAGGCGTAGGAGTTGTAGATGGTGGTGGTAGTTGAGGGGCCGGAGGAGAAGGAGGATGGGGGGTTGTAGCCTTCAAAGAGTTGGGAGCGGGGGTCGCGGTGGTGGAGGTTGGAGGCGAATCTGGAAGGTAGGTATTAGTAACGGAGAGGCAGGTAGGTGGTGAGGTCGGGTAGAGACAAGGAGAGTTCATACCTGGACATGGTTGCGGATTGCGGTGGCGCGAATGCCAGTGCTTGTGCTGTAGTGTATGTGTATGTCGCGCAATAAGCGCTTTTATATCCGGTTCAGTTTGTCACCAGCAAAAGCGTACTGAAAATTTGCCTGGTTTGTCGCAAGTGTTTCTATGCGCTGGGAATATATCTTCACCGATACAAAAACCAGGAGAATGGATGCTTTGTTGTTTTGTTTTGTTTCTTTGTGGAGGTCAAGGCTGAAGTATAGCGTGCCTTGTCGATGTTTTCTTTTCTTGATCGGGGGTATAATTTGATTGTATTTTGCACTGGATAGGAATCGATCAATTTAGATGCGGCAGCTTGTTGGTCGTTTGTAGAAGTGATGATGAGAAAAGAATAATTATGAGATAATCAAATGGAAACTTAAAAACGAGCTATACGGGGGGGGGCAATTTTGGTGGGTTTTCGAGTGCCGACGCTAAAGGCTTAGAATAGGATCGCCTTTGTGCCTTTGTGACGGGATCAATAGTTAAAGCTGATTTGACCGAAAAGACTGAAATCCTGAGAATGTATATTTGAACAGTTCATATGTGAAAATTTAAGAGAATTAGAATCTTGAGAACAGTCTTCATTTGGGTGATTCAACAATTGCCGGCAGCCTGATCAGTTGTTCGCATGTCATGTCATACATGTTATCATCTTCACATGTCAAATCCAGGCCAGTCAAAGCACGAGTCAGCCAACTGTGAAAAAGCCAGATTCCCAACGAAATCCCAATTCGCCACCAAACCAGCGAGGCCACTCGCCAATTTTTATTGGTCCTGATATGACTCCTGCAAAAATGAATGTGATACAAATATAGTATATACCTTTAATTTATAAGATACTTATACTGGATCGTGGCCTCAGCTGTCAATACCAACCTTAAACGCCAGCCCATATCAGCTCCACCGCCATGAACGGTTCACGGTCCACATGACACGGAAAGACTGGTAACATTTGATAGCAAAGATGCATAAACTTCATTAAATTTCAATTCAAACCCAAGACAGCCTACAAGAACCAAGGTCCGAGGAAATTAGCCAGTTCCTGGCTTTTAGGTTCCCATGTCATATAGACCGCTTGAGAAACACACGAGGGATATCACGCATCGAAAGCACATTTCAGTCCTAAACCCATCAATTCATCGCTGGAGTTAACAAGGTTAGTCTTCCTCCATGTTGTTCTCCTGGAAGTCCTCGTCATCCTCATCCTCCTCGTCGGCGGGGGTCTCAGCGGCGGCCTTGGAAAAGTCAATGACTTTGCCACGAGTGCGGCGACCGCCCTGGATGATATTGCTGGGGTCGATCTCCTCCATGCCGTCATCCTCCTCCATGGCGTCTGTCTATTATTAGTAATCTATGTGTCTTGATGTATGTGTCGGTGTGGTGATCAATGTGGAGGAGGGGTATCGCGGGGTATGGAGGGACTGATGCCACGAGTGGGGGGTTGAAGCCAGGGTCATGATCTTGACGACATTGTAAAATAATGCATCGGGTAGTACGTGAACATGAAGCGGGTATCATATAACCGTATACGTACTAGGGTCAACGGGCTATAACAGAAAACGGGTTAGTAACTGTTCTGAATCTTCCACACCACGTGGCTGCATGCGTGTAGTTTCCGTGCTCCATATCCACCCATCGCCAAATATCGCTGAACAAGCGCGTAAACGGCACCCACTTGATACGGAAACCTCAATAGCATATCTTCCGGAAGAATTGCAAACCATCAACTTACTTCTTCCTCGTAGTCCTCATCGCCCGAGCTCTCGGCTTCATCCATGGACATCTCAACGACCTCAGCGGCCTTGCCCTTGTCCTCAAACTCCTGGATATTGGTATTGGAAGCCGACATTATCACCTCGTTCGTAATCATAGAGTTTTTTTTTTTTTAGTAAAAAAACAGATAAAATTAAGCCGTCGTGTATGCCGTCAAAATCACAACGTTGTGCTTATAACTAAGGAGAGAGAGAAGAAGAAAAACACAGGTTCTAAGCCCTCCCAGAAAAGAAAAAAAAGAGAACAGACGCCAGACCTGTATGCCAAGCCAGGGGCTGTCGATGATACAAGGGAAGGCGTCCGGGGGAAGTCCAGCTAAAGAGAGCTCTTTCTATGATTGCTTTTTTTTGTTGTCTTCTATTGCTTGTGGCACACTGCGCTGGTGCATGCGCCGTAAAAAAAATAGTTGATTGGGGCGTACACAGGGAAGGCCCTGCGCTGAAATGGGAGAGCAGCGAGTCGCGAGATTAGCCCTGTGAGGTAGTTGCTTGTAAATATATGTTTATATCATAAATGTGAGGCTGAAAATTGGTATGATCACAGGGCTGAGATGTTCAAGTCCATATATGCTTGGGTTTGTTGTCGACATATGTAGTGATTGTTGAAACCGGTTTCAGAGGCTTGGTGACACCAAGAAGCAAGACGGTTATCAGATAAACTTTACAGGCGATATCACAATAAATTCAAATTGCCACCAATCGAAAAGCATGCTGCAAAATATCATGATTACTTTTAGGACCGGAACTATCCATAAACATTGCAAAACGTAACCAAGAATAAAAACGTAGAAACCGAACACCTTGAAACAATACCCCAACTACCAGTGATATGAACGATATAAGAATACCGAAGCATGACGTCTCTCAATCCTCATCAATGCTCCCACTGTGATCCAAATCATATCGAGATGTACCTCCTACTTTCCATCACTACCACCACCAGACATTAACAACAGAACTCCAACCAAGATAAACATCCAGTACCTGTAGCCACCAGTTAGCACATGATCATATAATTGACAATTTCCCCTCATGTAAACCACCAAACTTACTTTTGCAAAAATGTCTTCTGCTCCTCCTCCTCCTGAATCTTCTTCCCCCCCGGCAACAAAACAATCGGCTTATTCAACTCTGGCTGCTTCCCCTCCCCCGAAACCAACACCACCACCTTCGGCCAACTATCCCTCGTCGCCCCCGCATCCACCCGTACTCCCTTAACTGTCGCCCCCAAAATCCCCCCCCTCTGATCCACCGACAGCAAAATCACCGGCTGAAACCCCTTCTCAAAGTTCTCCACACCCGCCACCGTTGTCGACAGCTGCAACAGCGACAGGGCCTTTCCGTTATCCGGGAGCGCCGACTTGGAGGCGGCGATGCGCACGAGCTCAGTATCTTCGGGGAGGAGCGGAGCTTCGTAGGTGGTGACCGCGGCAGTGGCGGGGAGGAGGGGGTCGTAGGTTATTTGGGCGAGGAGCGAGGTCTCGGAAGCGGGGAGGGGCTGCAGGTAGATGTTTGCGGTTTGGAGGGCGACGGTGGTAGCGGCGGTGGCGAAGAAGCCGGAGAGGAGTGTTGAGAATCTCATGGTTGGCGAGATTGCCGATATATAGTTGCTTCGGGCGGTGCGAAGTGATCAATGGAAGAAAATAGGAATGTTTTAAAAATGACAGGGCCGTCAAAAATGTTGAATTGTTAAAGATTCCAATTGTCGAAAATAATCAGAATCGTCCACAAATCGGCAGCGGAGAGATACTGAGGGAACGGAAATCGAGCAAATAGATTCGCTAATCCCAACCAAATCGCCCAGCGTGCAGAATTCCCTCTATGAGCTAGTGTCTAGAATAAGCCACCAATGGATTAATCTTGATAACCAAAAGAAAAACAGAGAAAAGTGAATGGTAAAATATCCTCAAAATGCGTGTCGCCTATATTTGGATGTCGTCAAAGCGAAATCCCTTGGTTAATATCAATAGACGGATTTTTTTGTTTGTCTTTCCGCCAGGTTGCGTGTGTAGGTGATGTGATGGAATATCAAATCGCAGGATTGCCGTAATCAACACAATTCAAAATTCACTAAAAGTCATCTTCAAGTCAGGAAAACCAATCAGCATATAAACTCCCGAATAATTTCAAAATTGCCCTCCGTTGGAAAGCCCTACCGTTACCTCGGATATTCGTTTAAACTTCTAGGCTGCTGAATAAAAAGAGATCGCCAACTCAACCGTATCCGTTGTCCAAAAGCGACAAGCGACGAACAACTGTCTAAACAGATTGCGTTGTAACAAAACAAAGCTGTGCTCTATCAATTTGTACCTCAGAAGGAAAGGAAAGGGCACATAAATCGAGCTGCCCATTAGATATCATGCATTTCCACTCGGTTTTATATATGTATAATCCCCCCTCTCCTAGTTGCCCGTGGCGACGCCCGCTCAACATCGACTATGTCGCTGCCCGCCAACCTTCACCCTACATTGTTTTGCCCCTCCATGCCACAGAAATACATACAATCTGGCCCTACTACCCACGATACGCCCACACCCATCAATCAACCTGCCACCGGGGTTGCGACATAGCATCAGCGACACGCACAATGGGTGGTTACAAAACACGTGCGAGGGGGCTAAATGCATGCGAGAGATACGGATGATTGTCGGAGATACACAAAAATGGGAGGGCGAGGGGATTGCGTGGATGGCTAGCGTGAGTGCTGACGTTGGTTGTGCAAGTATTGGACTTTGATCATGATGGTGCATCTAAGGGATCACCGACGATTCCCAATTTGGTTCTGTAGATGGTGCGTGGCCATCGACGGATGCACCGTAGACGGGCAATATATTGAGTGCTTTTCATGAAACGTGATGGCAAATCTAGTATCTCATATATCATCTGGTTATGATGATACATATCTATCATGCTACCCAGAAAATCAAAGTGCAAGAAATAAGTGCCCAGGGAGGGGGGGGGAGAAACACCTCCAACGCCGCAATTGTAACAAAAGTAATCCTAAAGATGCAACCCAATATCAAACAAAAACCAATCCTGAATCATAAAACAAATCCAGCAAGATACCCTACTCTAAGCGGTATAAACCAACTTTTCCCATGTCTCATTTTCCACCATAGATAGTCATCGTAACTCCAACATATCCTTGAGATAAACTTCCAATAGTCGGTAGTCATAAACCTTGTTCAACTCCAAAGTCGTGCGCCCGGAGAAACGCCTTGCCAAGCCAGTGATTAAAAGACAAGACATCCCTCTCGAAACAGAAATTGCCATGATGCGTAGTATCTTAATTTTCGGAATATTACACTGTCCCCTAAAACATCCGTCGACTAGCCACATAATATCAGATCTTGATCCATCCGATACAACGGCACTACGGGCCTTGGGCGTCCGACACCGACGCTGTCTGTGATAAAGATGGAGCGGTGGCCTCAGCTACCGCCCTTGACCCAGATGCTGCAGTAGACCCAAACGCAGAGAATACTGAATCGTCACTAATCTCAGAATCGTCTTCTACATCGAGGTCATCTTCGTCATTCTCGGAACTTTGGACAACATAACCTGGACATCTTTCCACAAGTCCAGAGTAATATGCTGCTAGAACATCCGGATTAGGGACGATGCGCCAATCTACACGGTATAGGAACTCCAATTCCAACATTTTGAGTTCATTCACCCTCACGCCACCAACTCTAGCATAAGTTGAGTTATTCCAAAACGAGTCGGATAGACCCTTTGCAGCTACTGTTGCTGCCGTAATAAGGAAGCGATGCACAGTAAGAGTGTTGATGGTGAAGTCGGTATAGAGCACACAAAGACGGTCGATGTAATATACCATGGAAAGTAAAAGTGGTGGCGTCAAGGTGGCATGTTTTGCTAGTCGATTGAGATAGTCACGAACCGATATACCTGGTGATGTACTAGATGTTACACGAATGTTAGCAATGTGGTCGATGGGGAATAGTCATGATCAAAGATCGACAACTGCCATAAGAATGTGACAACAGATGTAACGCCGGAATGGAAGCATACCGTGAATGGAACCGCGTGAGGTTACCAGATCCTCGCAGCGCCAGAGAATCATTAGTCTCGATAAGTTCGGACAGCATGTGTGAAATCAGTATGACCATATCATCCACTGGACATAACTCGTATCGATGTGGTACCACGATTATTGGAGCGGCGCTGGGACGAGCGCGCTTGGCCGGAGACTGTCTAGGACTTGCGGGGTTAACCGCTGGTTGCAATGATTCGGCGGATGGCGATATGCCTTCATTTTGTGAGTTACGGCGTTTATTTGGCGACAGAGCTGACTCTCGCGGACTTGTACGGAGTAATTGCTGTGGGGTGCGCTGTCCACTGGAGTTTTGAGGTCGACTTAGAGGGGAGGGGCCAGGATTTCCCCTCAAAATTGAAGATGGTGTTCCGGATGTCGCAATTTTGGGCGACCCGGTTGTATCTCGTGAAAGTTTCGGAGAAGTCATCGAGGCAGATGTCGCATTTGGCATCGTGAGAGCGACCTTGGAACCATGATCTATCACTGATGGTTTGGTGCCGTTGGTAATGATTGGTGCATAGGATGGAGCGGGGCCGCCACCAGGCGAAGTTCGAGACAAGGCTGACATAATCGGATCACAAACAGAGTTTGTTGTAGGAACGGAGCTAGTGGGGCCGGAACTTATGCTCGCAGCTAGAGACGGGGAGACAGAAGTGGATTTGTTGGGAGAGCGACGGATAGTTGGTGCCATGGGAGGTGATCTATTGGCTGCGGGGGCGGCAAGCCCATAATGGAATGTCCTGGGGGAGACAGCGGCCGATCTCGAGAGGTGTGGAGAAGACGTCAACATGTTAATCAAAGCATCTCAGCTGGAGAATAGTCATGGTTTTGGGTCTGGCAGACCCAATGAGGCATTGGTTATCGGGATATGCAGACGAAGAGGCCAAACAAAATTATACAATGAATTGATTTCTGCTGTTGCGTTCGAATCAAATCTGGTCGAGGGGATGGGGGGTCGAGAGTTCAGGCGAAAATCTGAGGTGAATTAACAACTTCTTTATAGCACGTGTGTGCCCAGGAATTTGGTGAAACAAGAAAAACGACGTCAACGAAAAGTGCAAAGGACGACCAAGACGTAAAGTCGAGATTAACTTAGTGCGATTGGGGTTGGCGAAGTGCAGCCAGACCAGATAAACAGCCCTAGAATATTATTTTATTCAGCTTAGAATAAAGGCGACGAACAAAGGCCAAATAACGCCTGGGGATGACCACAACTCGAGCACAATAGTGGTTTGTGCGGAAGCGATCGTGAGGGGCACAACACTCGAGAAAGATAAGTTAGTGGAAAAATGACGATACCCTCCCTGCGAAGGATAGTTGGCACAACTAAAAAACAACTAAAAGAGTACGCAATGGATGTTGACCTAATGAATGGACGGGATCAAAATGTATGAAAAGAAGACAAAAAAAATTCCATTTTGGGTCTCTGTCGATCACGTACATTTGATCACTCATCACTATCTACAAACTTTCAAGGGCAAGAACTTGCGCCAGCAAAGCAGGAGTTTTCCTTCTTGGGTTATTCCCATTATGGGGACAGGCAAATTCCGTTGACATGTTTGTCTAGCAAATCAAGCACGATTCAACCACAACTACACCCGGGAATCCTGCTTCCTCTCCGGGGCAGACCTGACCCACTATAGAACCAAGCAGACGTTGACTGAGACAGTCTTTAGGGCCCTGTAAAGCGGTGTCTTCAGAGCCTAGTCTCGCTACGACAGAGCCTCACAAAAACTGGAGATTTTGGGTATAGTGAGAGAAAAAGTGCATAATGCAAGAGTAAGATCGAGTACAGAGGACCAGCACATAGCGCTTTGGTCGAGATATAAATGAGTAAATGTTTTTCCAAGGGATACTGACATTGATTATCAAGAAGAAACTGTGACGATATGAGTATAAAATCTAAATATTTAGGTAGAAATTAGGTGAGATTCTAGGTAATGAGGCGATAACAGTGGGAGCTGTAGACAATCTAGTATCAAGATGTGTCCAGTCACAGATATTATGTGAGTATACCGCATAAATCAGATTATAGAAGAGACGTTTGTGCTATATACTAGTGTAGTGGACCAATCAAGGATTGCTTCTTCTCACCAAACATCATATGTGTCTTGTGATGGTTTTGCTCTTGTGTCCACTATCTCGATTTGAAGATATATTGCTTCAGTCTTAGAGACTAGAGTCATGAAGACTCTATGAAGCTTGGCTCTATGATGTTTCAATTACATCTTCGGGATTGATGATCCCACAACACTGCTATGAACCAACAGCCATAGTACTGAGTCAAACCGGAATATCCTGTTAACTGGGGTATTCATTCATCATCTTCCAGACCAGGTAAAGTATCACGTGGGGGGATACGGCGACATTTTTCTTGTCCACCAGATCTGGAGGATTCTTGGTTCCAGGGATTATATCTTTATGATAACCCATACGTATAACCCTAATATTATTCACCATCTGAAGCGCAATGTTTTCTTTTGATGAAAATTTATAAACTTCGAGAGGTTAAATATTGCCTCTAATTCGGCGTAAAGTTTGCTTGGCAGTGAAGGTGGTTTCATGGTCATAATCAGGAAATTTATTTTGTGATATTGGGAACTGACATAACAAAACTTCCATCAGTAGGATGTATATTAGCTAAGCAGAGTAGGAGGTGAAGCCCTATGTGGAAACCAAATACGTCAAGAGGTCTAGCCCTCCGCAAGCCTGCGACAGTATTGATCCCAATTAACCCAACACCAAAGATTCGGCTTATCCCGAACAGCTGATTGAAAACTACATATACTAAACTTAATGTCCCGTGACTTTTCTCTCATCTAATCTCTTGTCGTCAATATCTGGGCTTACATGCTTATCGCAGCCTTGCTTCTAGCCTCGCCAACTCACCCCTTCATATAGAGTTAAGCTCCCGTGATCGCGGCAAAAAAATTCGTTAAGCAGCATAGGTTGTCCCGTTCGAAACGTTGAACCTAAATTTTCTCGCCTATTTCACAACCCTAGCTACGGCGACGTATATTAACACTCCACGAACCCAGATTCTTTACCACCCCTATGACATCAATCGGAGCGGACCACTATCGGCATCCTGGACCCATGATGACATTCGACTCTTTTGACCCAGATGTGAAGGAGGTGGTCACCAGGCTGGATGACCAAATATCAGATCTCAAGCTCATTGAGCTCCTTCGGTTAATCAAGAATTCCATGACGGGTAATGTCTTGATGAAGGAAGAATGGCTGGATGCCGGTCTCCTCACGGCCGTGGAAAGCATCTTGTACCGTGGCTATAAGACATTAAAAGACTGCCAGGCACATGAGGATGAAATTGAGACTATAATTATGTTGGCTTCTTCCCTGGTGTCCAGTATCGCTTTTGGTATAAATAATTCAACCCCTCTTGGATGAGCAATATACTAACCCTTATACTGTAATAAGCTGGTGTCGAGTTCCTAGCGCCCATCTATGATTCCAATGTAATCAAGACACTAGCCCGACTTGTCAACCTTAAAATTTTGCATCAGAAAGCAATTCTTGCTGCCATCCAGACTTTGGAACACTTGGCGTCTGCCGTGACCCATATCTCTGAGGACTCTGTCATCTCGCCACCCAGCTTCAGTGACCTCGTCTTCAGATATCTAGACCTGGTCTCACTCCACCGCATCATCCGTATCGGAAGTTACGAGAAGGTCCAACCTTCAAAGACATCAGAGAGTCTCATCACATCGGCACTGAACCTCATTGGACTCTTGGAACTCACCGACGACCGCCGGCTTTCTTTTGGTCCCTATGGACTTATTGATGTGGTTGCGATGCGGGTTGCAAGATGGGGTGTCAAGACTGGATTTAAGGCGCCAGGTAATGATGGGTTCCGCAAAGCGCATGACCTCAGAGACCCCATTTTCCCTCTCGAGGACCACGTGCCGCCCATTAGCATCTTGAAAGCCGCCGAGAACCTGATCGGCGAGAACAGACTATTGGCTTCTATGTTTCTCTTCTCACCCGGCATCGTTACAGTGTTTGGAGCCGGCGAGTATGACAGGCATACGGATGACCCCGAATCTCACGAGGCGGAAATTCAACGTCGGTTACCGAGTCTTGCGGCGGAGACTACCCTGAGCCTATCTAAACAGTCAGCACACTCCACAATGTTGGGAAGATTGATAAGTTCACAAGGAACTTCTGCTTCTGGATTATCCCAGTTAAATCAAATGTCCTCAATATTTACTTTTCTGCTGAGTGCATTCCGAATCAGCCGCAATACTGTGGAGAGAGTGATGATTGCGTCTCTGCTAGGAACATTTACCCAAACCTCTTGTGTTGCTGAGAAGAATACCATTATTCAGATTTCAATCATCATACTCCCAGGGATTTTGGAGATTCTGGGAGACACTCTCGAACCATACAAGGGTATAACCAAACATTCCGAACGGCTGGTTGACTCCAATGATTCTTGGTTTATCCTTGAGCACACGCCCTACGTCATAGCCAAAATATTTGGTGACAGCCATGCTATGGGCCGAGCAGGCGCAGTCCTTAACATCCCCGAGATGCTATCTCGGGTTATGGAATATGCATATGCTGCTTGTGATACTACCGAGATACCCAGATGGACTCCTATTCCAGCATCCCAACGCCCTGCTCCAGACCCCTCAAAATCCCCGAGTTACATTACGAGTTGCCCCAAGCTACAACCTCAGATCGTCCACAAATTGATAGTGCGTTACAGTGGTCTTCGAGCTGTTGCAAACCTTGGAGCTGTATCCGAGGAATATCGCAAGAATCTCTCTCAAGAGTACTCGGTAGTACCCATGATTATCGAGTCTCTGTCAAAGTACCCGTCCAAGTGCGCGCACCGTGATCGCCCCTCTGATATTGTCGACGATTTCAAGCGGACATACAACGAACAATATGGTATCAACACAACGAACATCATTCGTGCAGCCTGTAACTGCGTCCGCATTATTAGTCGATCTATTTCTATCTTGCGCACTGCGTTGGTCGATTTCAAAGTATATGAGCCTTTGGCAAATCTGTTGAAGAAGGACGATGAGTCGTTAGTAATAAGTGCTGTGATGGCGTTGAGTAACATGGGTGTTGAGTCTAGTCCACATCGACAGGTAAGTTCACATGCGGATCGTCCTCGGCAAACACGCTGGCTAACATGATGATGCAAATAGCTCTTGGTTGAAAAGTACAATATCATTAACACTTACTCCAAGTTGACCCATAGAGACAACCCCGACCTCCGGCTTGAATCCATGTGGGCCCTCAGATCATTCGTAGACTATTCTTCACAACGTATAAAGTTGCAAGTGCTTGACACTCTAACCCCGATTTGGCTACTCAAACTCCTCAGCGAAGACATGGAAGTTGAAAAGTATAAAGCCTCAGTCAAAACCAACCCCCCATTCCATCAAGAGTTTGACCTCATTGCAGAACATCGCGAATTCGGCCGCTACAAGCTGTACAGCGCCATGTTTAATAAAGGTGGTCTTACGTGTTCCCAGAAACCCCTCTTTAAGTCCTTCGAGGGCATCCTTTGCGACATCACCCTGGAAGACATCCATCCACTCTGCCGCGCCCATTTCAAAGACCAGGCCATCCAAAACATCACCCTCAGCTTCATCTGCAACCTCTTCGGCATGTCCCAAGACGCCGAAGACCAATCCGACCTCCCCAACTCGCTCTCCCCCACCATCCGCCCCGGCACCTTCAGTCTCATCCCGACCTTCCTCGAGACCATCGGCGCCGACAAGTTCGTTGCAATCCTCAAGAAAAAACTTAGCCCCCTCGAACTATCCAACTCCCCGCTCCCCGCATCTAGAGAACCCATCTACCCAATGCCAGCCACCGCCGCCTCCATCTTCTACATCCTCCTGCACATCGCCGGCCACAGCGAAGAGCTCCGCGATGAAATCATGAAATGGGACATTATGCCCTACTGTCTCCCCTTCCTCTTCTCCTCTGACCGCGAGCCGCAATCAGCGCTCTGCAAACTTGTGTATGGCTTGATAGAGAGTGACGATGATGTTGCTCGCGGTTCTGAAATCGCCGATAGTATCAAGGAACGGGCCAAGATTCTGCGTGATATAGGATATAAGGATGGCCTCACGCGGCTGGTCCAGGGGAATAGTGGTGTAGATGTGAAGGATAGTGCCAAGTTGGCAAGAATGCAGATGAAGAGAGTGCTGGATCAGATTGCTATGGAGCCGCCTTCTTAATTTAGATGATGATAATAAGAGACTGGACAAGGAAATTAGGATGCCAGGATGCCATAGACTGTAAATAGATTAAATACGCATAGCCCATTAATTAGACGTCTCAACTAACTATTATACCAAAGCACTCAATCGACCGGCTTCCGCCCCTTGATCTTTCCCTTCGGTGATATCTTCAATGCAACCGCCGGGCCCCAACCCTTCGTTGGAAATAGGGAAACTCCCCCGTAATTCGTCAATGAATCATCCTCTCGATACTCCTTTCCAGTCGCCTTGAATGCAGCCGTCACACTTCGGTGATTCGAAGGCAGTGATTCTGATTTCTGCTTAGCAGCAACTGCAGCCCACGATATCGATCTCATCTTGTCTGGACTCTTCCTCTTGAAAGCCAGGCCAGTACTGCTGTCTTCTGAATCTTCATCTTCCGACTCGTGGCCCGACTCATCTTGACTTTCAAGATACAGGCGGGATGGTCCAATGTTGTCAGAATACCCAGAGTCTTTATCGCAGTTGCTTTCTTTAGGGGACTCAGGCTTCAGTTTGTCAGATTTATTGTCAGGCCGATGGTCGAGGTCTAGAGATGTGGATGTCGCCTTCATTAGACCAGAAGCAGAAACCACTGACGCGAGTCTGGTGGCATTGCGCGGCAGGAGGAAGGCATCTTCTTTGCTCTTATTCTCGATTCGAACCCCAAGAGCTTCAGGCCACCAGCTTTGCATAGGGATCTCTGATGGTGTGTTTCCTATAGTGCTCGACCAGTACGAGTGCTCGTACCAGTTCATAGGATCCCGTCCGTAGTTCTGGGGACCTAGTGTTATGTTGCCTTCTTGCATCCAGGCTCCGGGTTGGGAATGGCTATACCAATATTGGACCCCAGAAAGCTTAGGATCAGCTCCGTAAAGGCCATCAGTGTCATCAATTTGGAAACCCAGATCTTCCGTGTTATCCATAGTAGTACCGTGGTCCATATGATGATGCCAATCAACCTGAACCAGAGCTGGTTCCTCAAGTAAGCTTTCAATGCCTCTGAGCAGATGACTAGTATGATCAGTGCTAAGATCGTTGTCTGGTTCTTCTGTGGTCTGCTCAGTGATCGAATTTCTTGCGTTATCGTGAGAGGTCGGGCATACATTTGAGGGCTTCACCCGATTCTTGGGAGGCACAATAGCAGAGTATCTCGAGCGTGGAAATCCTTGTTCAGGAGTAGAATGCATCACGAGCTCTTCCAAACTAGTAGGGGTTTCCGCAATCCGATTCTTATTGCCACCCGGGGCTGAGAGTCCGGAGGCATTAGACAGACTGCCTTCGAAGCCAATCGGCCGTGGTAAGAAAGGATTCTGTACAGATAACCCGAAAGAGTCTCCAAATTGACGCGGACTGATATTCGGATCGCAAGTGGGTTTGAGCGATAAACGGAACTGACTGTATATAAATCAAAACTCAACATGTTAATGGCTATGTTGCTGGACCAGCTTCAATAGTCACTTACAGAGATTCAGTATTGGCGATAGTGTCGAGGCTATTATTAAAGGAAACGTAGGACATGGGTGTCAACCAACTCTTGAAACCTTTTCCATAATCAAGAGACCTCGATACTAGCCTGGTCATACTGGCTTTGTAGTCAAGACGCTGGTCGTAGGTCCATTCATTACCTTGGGCAATGGTACGAAGACGCGGGCTGAAAATCGAATGGAACTGGTTAGCACCATAGGATGTATTTTGCTTATCCCAATGACTTACATCTTTGACCAAAGTGGCTGTCCATCAGCATGAGCCGCCAGTAAATTATCAGTCAAAAAGTGCTTAGAATTCGGGGGTGTCTTCTGGGAGACATCATTTTGATCGCTTGGAAACAAAGGTATTCCTGATACCGACTCAAATGTTATCGAATCTCGATCACAATGCTGCGATGTATCGAGAATGGGAGATGGATCCAAGATTCCTTCCGACGGCGGGACTTTGGTGCTTGCCTCCATCTGCAGCGGGATCGACACATTGATATTGACACTCGGCCGGCTCTCGGGACTTTGATCCCCGTGGCACTTGTTGTCAATGAGACTCTGCAGTTCAATCTGCAGCTTACGTTCGGTAGGACTAGTGATAGTTGGGCCGCCATCCAAACGAGCTGACGTTGAAGCCACTGGAAGGATATGAGGTATATCAGCCTTATTCCTGAGAGGCATGATAGCAGGTTGAAGGGATGGTGCTGTATTTCGATAGTCTTCGCAAAGCAGTCGATTGGTGTGTATGTGAGATTGATGTTCAGCGTAGATATATCGAGTTGATCATTGGTAAACCAAGAAAAGCGTTTGAAAGTTGATGTCAGGCAGATATACAAAGACAAAGGATGCGGGATATGAGCAAATGCTTTGAAACACAACAATTATCCGATACGGGGAGAAGAGTGGAAATGAAGGTCAAGAATGAATGAAGCGTAGTTTAGGGTCAAGAGAAAAGAGACTGTGCTTTGTATAAGTAACGAGAGTAGTGGATTGATGATGAGAATGTGAATACGTTGTTAAAGTATCTTGAAGTTGAAATTCGGTAAAGTAAAGCGTTATGGGTATAGATCATACAAAGTGGAAGAATCATCACTGAGGTGCGATGAGGCTGCGGACTCATAACCCTGTTGCCCGGTTATGTTCTTTCCCAGACCTAGGTTGTGTTCACACGGGACTCCCGAAGTAGAAGTTGCTTTGATGGCTCCACGTCCGCGAAAACAAAGGTAATAATATTATACAGTTGACTATCTATTTACTACAAATAGTATGTAAATTAACATCTTGGGATAAGTGATGTTTGAGTTGCCACGACGGAATGGATAATATTAAAGTTAGACAGGATTCAATTCGACACGTCGGATTTGATAAATTTCATCTCAAGACCTTGAATTATGACCGCATCGCAGTTAACGGCCGATATGAAAGCGAAATGTTCAAACTTAGCATTATGATTCGTGTGTTACGGTAGCAGTCTGCCAGCTCTCGATCGAGTTCCTCCTGGGTCTTCTTCTTAGCTGCGGGACTTCCTCCTACCGCCACGGCTGAGATGCTCTCGCCTCAGCTCCGCTTTCTTCGTTTTCGGGAGACGGACTGGGAAGTGGATGTTTCCGGCGACCATTCCCCAACTTCTCTGTCTATTACAGGACTCATCTGAACGGGATTACCCCTTAACATTAACTGATCAGGTGGCGGCAAGACTGGAAACGGACCCATGGAAGCGGGAAAATTTCTCTGCATGGGAGTGCTGAAGTCAGACCCATTGGGGTGGGATGGACGAGACATCATATTCGGAGTTGAGGACATGCTGCGCATGTGATATGATTATTCACCCTCCATTAGTAGCGGCGGTCTTGGCGGGCCTTTCTGGTGGAATCCAGATGTCATACGATTGGCACAACCTCGGATTGAGATTTCGGGCAGGTAGTCGGTTGATGGCGACGTATTGGGACCACCTTGGGGATGAAATGGAGATCCTGTATAGCCATAGTTACTGCAATGTGGTCCAGATCTGTCCATGGGAACTGGAGGGTAATAGCCTTGGGGCCCGGAGTACGCAAATCCCGTATTAAAGTCATCCCTATAGACGTTATCACTTCGAGAATCATTATAGTAAGGATCGCCTAGTCCACCGTCATCCCGTGAAGATGGGCCATGATAATGGTATGGATTTTCATATTGTTGTGTGATAGGGACTGGACATTAGTCCCTGATCATTAGTAGGTAACAAATAATGTGAGCCCCTATCTGATTTGTAAAAGGGTTGTCGGAGCTGCAATGGTGGCAACGGTTCCGGTGGCACCCCTCTAGACAGCAACGAAGACGATCGATGAGCCCTCATACTTGATAGACCAGTCGGGATGTTATCAACCCATTTGGCGGGCTTCATGAAAGATCTTTTATTGACATGCTTCGCAGACTTTTCACTCGAAGGATTTGATTTCAATGTCCGAGTCGGCTTCGGAACCTGCTTGGAAGAAATTTGAGGAGTAGTGTTGGTATTTGGCCTTTTCTGTAGATTCGATTGTTGAGAGGTGGGTAGAGAAACAGGCTGTGAACGCGGCGTATTTGGAGTCTTGGTGGCACAAGCCCGGGTAGAGTGGAGAATGGGAGCGGGCGCTTCTTTGTAAGTAGACTTTCTTTCCCGTTGGGGGGTTTTGGAAGTCGGCGTCGAGGCTAATGGAGGTTCCAATGCGGGGGTCGATCTTGATTCAGTCGCAGTGGTGGGTACAGATTTCTGCTTGGCTGAAGAGGCTGCCAGGGACATCTTAGGTCCTGACGGAGGAATCAAGCGGCTCTGGGGAGTACCAGGTCTAGACGATGGCAACAAAGTATTCATAGTTACTGTAGATGTCCTCGATAGACCTGTGGGCTTAACAGTGGATCCAGTCAGTGGTCTCAAGGCTTCATGTTTCTGTTGCTGTTTCTGAGCTTGCAACTCTGCTTTGGCCGCTTTCCTCCGTTCCTTCTTTGTGGCCGCAATAGGCGGAGGGTTCAATTCAGTCTTCGACTTCTTTGTAGGACCAGTTGGTGCTCTCAAGGGCGATTGAGATCGTAACTGTACTGGGACAGAAAGCAAGGTTTCGGTGGACTTTGGCGGAGTCTCGTCTATC
The DNA here is from genome assembly GCA_030294605.1 of Ambrosiella beaveri. Lineage (NCBI taxonomy): Eukaryota > Fungi > Ascomycota > Sordariomycetes > Microascales > Ceratocystidaceae > Ambrosiella > Ambrosiella beaveri. Next base: position 119,565 of record JARQWA010000058.1, read on the forward strand.
AATTTCCTAATTGCAAACACCAGACCCGAAATGCCAGTTTTCACTTCTTTGGTGTCAACGGTTACTGCAGTGGAGCTGTCTGTGAACTACGCTGGAGTAGGCTCCGTAGATAATGTTGAAGTTGACTCATTAGCATGATCATCAGGGGCCGATGAAGCACTAGGCTGCACGACATCTTTGGCTTCAGATTCATTAGATGGGGCAGACGAACTTTCAGATGGGCTCAAAATTGACACAGCCAATGTCTCTGATACTTCTTCCTCATCTATATCCATAGCCTTCTCTGTACTCTCAGGTGGTTCAACAGAAATTTTACTTGGAGAGGTTTCAGAACAGCTTACGATATCAGAAGCGGTGGAAGCTGGTGTGTTCTTGGCACAGACTGAAGAGCTCTCCAATGCAGACGGTGTGATGATGTCAGTGAGAACCAATGGAACAGGACCAGGCGCTTCTGGTTCGGGCTGTTCAATGTCTTCGAGGTAATCATCGTCGCCCAACAGTCTGCGCATCTTCCACTCGGCTATGGCTTTGCGAATGTGCACAGTCAAAGAAAGTTCTTCCTGCTTCTCGCGAAGTGTCGCCATCAACTTCTCGATTCCGGCGCTGAGGGTAGCATTTTCCTTGCGTAATTTCTCATTGTAGTTTATTATGAGCTTGTATCGGTCTTCAATAACCTTTTCCCATGAGCTGTTCGCACGCCTCTCAGGATCAGGGCAGGCAAACTAAGGTAATTTGGTTGATTCCATGTTGGAGGTAGATGTTATTGTTACACTGGGAAAAGTTAGTCAACCTGCCGAAACTTTCAATGTGTAGATAAGGATGATTACCTATTGGTACTTGGGCTGATATATGTGGCTATTCCAGGTATGATGATGGTGCTGAAAATCAAGCATTCCAAGACGGCGCCGCTCAGATGTCAACTTGGTGCTGCAAACCTAACAAACCTGCGATCGTAAAACTTCCACCCAGTCAAACTGACCTTAATCTTCCATTCCCCGCCTCAACAAACAATGTACAATCTGAGACAAAAGGCTTCCCAGCAAAAGTCTTGATCAAACTCAATCTTGCCAATGCACTCAGTTGTATCTACAGTGTGCAGCTACCAGCCAATTTTTGATGACAGCCGAAATTCACCCGTAATGGCAAGCAGTTCTCTCACAGATCCGACTAAAGACGTTGATTGTCGTTTCAGGAAAGAGTAGTATTAGTGCCACAAAAGGGTGTGGTGTCTGACAAGAAGCTGTGGCTGGTGGTATCAAGAATGCTAGGAAAGATCATATATGTGATTCATACGGAGCACTCGCTAAGATTGTGACAAGAAAAATGACAGTTTGGGCCAATTTTTTCCGTCAATGAACACCCAAAACTCAGTTTTCCTGATCAAGACTCGGATTTTACTGGTAATATTAAATTTTGGTGGCGGGTACGGCGCGATAACACGACAGGGATGAGGTTTGCAGGGGGTAAAAGGAATCCTGTCCGAAGTCAAGTCATGTTCGGTGAAACAGCGCACATGTCCGGACTGCCGGATGATAGAAAGATGAAGGCCAGATGTATTTCTTTTCCACTCTTGTTAGCGTCTGTTCTAACTATCGTGGATATCCCATCTTCACCGTTTGCACCGCTTATCTATAGTGAATCCCACTTGACATGGAAGAGGGAGAGTGCGAACCACGCCCATGCATTTTACTCATTATTAGGGTTAGGGAAGATGATTGCATTATGATATTTAATATTGATAAGATGCTTACATACTCCGGTCTTCTTGAATGCTATGTTTGACGCATCTCCAAATAGAGTAACCATCAACACAGACAACGTAAAAAAGAAAAGGAGGGGGGAAATGATCCGAAAGAAAAAAGCAACCTCCCTATCTGGGAATCAAACCCAGGTCACCTGCGTGACAAGCAGGTATGATCACCACTATACTAATGAGGGTTTATCGTTACACAGCGTCAGCCTAGAAATCTTATAGTCTAATGACAATCAAGAAAATTCATTGCGGACCTAGCCACTCGTGATCACTTTAAAAATGTTTAAAATTTTCATTAGTCTCAGGGGATCCCGCTGACTTTTTAGTACTTCTATTTGCAGCTTGTTGCTGATCCTAATGGTAGAAATTTTTAAAAGGGTTACCAGGGTTTTCTCATACATCATGATGCATCACAAACAGGAATATGACGAAATCATATATGGCTATACCATAAAGCTCTAGGACTATGAAGTTGAGTTCAAATTTTCGGCGTCTAAATATCGAATCTAGAACACTATCCGCACATCCCGAATGATATGGTTTTTATATCGAATCCCAATATAGATCTCATCTAGAAATCATGTGATATAGCACCAAATTCAGAGTGGTGAAAACAAGATCAACGAGGAAAAATAGCCTAGAGTCTAGTTCCGCAAGGCTTTAATATATATGTAAACCTTTGATCCCCGTACAAGCTTCAAGAATCTGTGCCAATACCATTTTCAAAGAATCATTATTCTTTTCTGACACATCGTTGATGAATGCACCTAAAAACTTTTGTCAAGACAAGGGGGCATGGGGGAAATAATTTCCTTTTTAGGAAATTAAACATCATTGTATTACAATGTAGGCCACATCGCATTGAAAATCCTTCATTATCTTCGACCAATTAGACAGAAGAACTACATATGAAGCTAGTTTTACTGTGGACACATGAAGAAACACAACAAATTATAAAATTTTTGTTTTAATTTTCACTATTAAATGTCATAATCTAATAGATGACGTTCAACCATCAGCGAAAACCAATGTGAACGCCTACCCATTCAAGATGTAAGATCCTCCAAGTTAGGCACTAGCACGTCCACGTCGACGGGAGCGAGTGAAAATCAGACGGGTCAACGCACTGAGCTCTTGCACCAATCTGGCGTTCTTTGCAGCCAGCTTCTTATTTTTCTTCTGAGAAGTAGCGACAGTGGTCTCCAATTGTCTGATCCTGATTTCTTGCTCCTTGTTGATCTCAGTCAAAGTGTTGATGTTCTCCGTTGCCTCTTTCTCGCTCTCTGCCAACCATGAGCGATAGCGCTCGTTTGCTTCGGCCCAGTAGAGGTTACTGTCATGCCCCCAGTGTTCCTCATGCTCTTCCCAAGGCGCCAGTTCATGGGGTTCCCAGCATTCGTGCTCAAGTAGACAGTGCTGGCAAGGGTTGCAGCAGCGTTTGTAGCCGAAATTATCAATGTAGGTTTCTTGGACGTAGTCGTTGTCATAATTGGCTTCGTCGCAACTCCTATCCATTGACTGATCGGCGCACTCATTAGCGGACTCGGTTAGATTGAGATTGTCGATTTTTTTGGAAGCTGAGTCCAAGAGAGTATCTATTGAACTCTTGAACTTCGCAGCTTGAGAATCCAGTGACTCAGATGAATCAGAAGGTGCCTGAAGGACATCGGGAGTCGTGGCCCTTGACAATGATGGAGGAGTGGTGCCCGAGTGCTGGTCATCATACAAGCAAAGACGCTTGCATATTCGGTCTCGGCAGCCTATGCACCTGTACGAGTCGCTAGTAATAAGTGAAACAGGAGTTGGGTATTGGCTCATGTTTATTGTAGTTTGGCAGATGAAGTTGTTGTGAGATACGAAGAAAATGGAAAATAAATGTTGGCAAGGCACATCTATGGCTTTACATACTTTTGAGAAGACTCCGAAAAATCTGCAAACGGAGACTTTTATCAATTCTTGCGTGAGTGCCTTTCAAAAATACCAATTCGTTCCTTCCAGGATACCGCCACGGCCCACTTTCAGTGAATTTCCATACAGTCGCTCAGTGGCCATTGGCGGAAATGTGAAGCTAAATTTAACACTAGTTAAGATTTGAATTAAAGATTGAACATGTGATGAATCTGACACTGAGTATATCCCAATGCATTATTGATATTATTACCTTCGTAACCGATTATGAGGGCGTTAAATGTGGTAAACTCCTCCATGTACTGCTAGGTAAATATTTTCACACGCTCAAACCTAGGACGAATCTGGAAAATTGCAAAGGCTGCATCACGACGTGCTGCAAAAGGTCGGAGAGTGCGGATATAATACTCAATCTAAGGACACGAATAGGAAGCCCAGAAAACTCACGACATTCTTTTACTAACTATACACGGGAGGAGCCTCTAGTCGGCATCCTGCTCTGATTTCTCTGGCATCTTACTGACTGTAATTTCCATTGTGAAAACACATCCTATTAGAGACATGCATCTTGTTTACTAGCGCGGTGTATCAGCAGCCATATTGGGAAGACTCACCCCGAAAGAAGCAAGAGTATATGCCGTAAACATCGTTAATAACAGTTGCTCCATGTTCAACCTTTTGAGAGGCAAGGATATAAATATCCTCGCCATCTAATATTGTTGAGGACTAGTTATTCTTGCTGTTTCATATTCAGCTGCTCAACATTCACGCCTATACATTCTATACCATTTGGTCATCCATACCATCATTCGTTGTCAATTACACAAACATCGCTTCATAGCATTGTGACAATTCCCAACATTTACTCAGTAAGTAGAAACATCAATACCATGAGCTGCTTAACAGGCAATAGAACTTAATTGATCCCTGTTTGTTCTATCCAATGTAAAGTAGCCAGAAACATACGAACCAGACAACCTGTTGTTTCCAACATTTGGTGATGTTGGTTTGTTCTAATGCGTCCACACTGTAAAATACAGAGTCTAACAATTAATATCAAAATCAGTCCCTACGATCAATAGACATACACGAATATCCACAAGTTCTTTGAATCATTGATACGTCGCACCGAAAGCTTCTGGTATGAACAAATTATCTTAGACCGATTGTTCCGAAGATACTAATGTATCCAGTGTCCAAGATAGCGTCCCTCCAGAACTTAGATTCCTTCTCTACGAAGACCTCGACTCCACCGATAAAGCATGTCCGGTATTCTTTCGAAACCGATATCAAGAATTGCTCACGTTGCCAACAGCATATAAAATCGGGGCACTCGCCGGAGCCTCTTTCTGGCTCTAGGGTTGAACAAGAGTCTTCGATTGACTACACAACTGTCAAACACGAGGAATCTCTCGACGACTATGAATTTATTGGCAAGATTAACTCGAAGACCGTGACTGCTGCCTTTAGAGGCCAAACTGTGAGCCCGCTTGAAGTATCCGCACAGGAGCATAGTGCCATTCCCCAAAACCCATTGGCTACATCGAAACAAGAGTCGTCGTCCGGAGAGTCTTCAGCGAAAGAGGGATATAATGCCACGATTCCTTTGTGGATGAGAGCGAGAGTATATCACCGCTCAAAATCGGACAGACCAACGCATGCCATGAATCTAGTGTTGATGTGATCAAGGCCGAGTTCACACAATCACTTCTCTCTAAGATAAACAGGTACAGTAAGGACTTTTGTACTGCACTTCAGCTGGTCATGGAATCAACCGGGTATACAATTCCATCCGACCTGTTCCCAGAAGACACATCTTGTTCTGCATCGCCAACACCGAGCCTTGTCATCGAAGATGTGAAGTCGGAAGGAACTTCCACTCCTCCCCCCTCAAAGCGGCTTAGGAGTTGTTTGGCGGAAGGTATTGACCTGGAATCTGTTGGAGGGTCGCTATATGGCGAGAACAGCTGGCTGGTGAGCAGGATCCTCGTTCTCAACCACCGGGTCCTGCTTCCGACACTAGGACTTGCGCACCACGACTTTATGTTTGTTGAGCCGGGGGTGGATCGCAGCTTCCGCTTCCACAAAATTGAATGGTCCAATGCGTATAAAGACAGATTCTTGTGAGAAAACGTCCCTGCCCTGGATGAACTACTTGTCAGCCTAAAGTGGGATATAAAAACGCCAGTCAGCCAACTTGAAACTGGTCTCCACCAACGGCTCTCAAAAGCTAAATCCTTGGCCGAGCGTGTGAAGATAATGCGGGAAATTGCCAAATTGTTCCTCCAAGATGACATGGCCTGTACCGTCCACGATCGGATGTCGGCCGGTGAACTTGTTCTTGAGGTCGTCTACTGCCAGAAAAAAGCTTCTGCGCCGGAATATCAATTATTGCATTGTAAAGCACCGAGAGTCAGCAGCCATCAATGGCTTCATTGCGGATGACCTTTCACGGCAAAGCGCCAACATCGTCGCCGATAAATTAGGGATGATTCGTGCGCAATCGTATTTCACCGCTCAAGATATTGCCATAGCCGAGGCTATTAGCTTGGCACCTCACTTCTAAAAGGATACCAATGATTATTTCTTCGTCAAACCCAGTATCACTGACGTTTGCGGGAACAATGACTTTGAGACTCGAAATGGGTGGACCAAGGGGTATGAGGCGTGCAGATTGTTTGTGATAGAAGACTGGGAGTCAAGACCCGACGAGTTCATGATCTGGGAATGGTTTCTATGGATCTCCAAGCTTCTTAAAATGGTGTACTTTGAGCTCCTTGTCACCGAGTACCGTTAGAAGGAGGACTCAGGCTTTGGAGAGCGACGAGTCCAAGGGAGCCCCAGGGATATATGGGATATGGAATATGAGAGTATTAAGCCCAATCATGGATCCAAGAGAATGCATTAGAAACACTGAAAGGTCCTGGGAAGTGGGTAGAGTGGTGGCCGTTCGATATATAATGGAGGTTTGGCTTGACGTTCTGGTCTTTTCGTGGATGACTTGGTCTCTCTGGAATCAGGGCTGTTTAATGTTTGGTATTAATTGATATCTTGATTTTTTTGTCCAATTATTCTGTCACAGTTTCCGAGGATCAGGTTCATATTTTACGTGTTTGGTCAAGTAGTTGATTGATGAACACAAGTTGAATATTTCCTGGCTGTCGTCTTCCCCACATTTTCGTAGTTCAGTTTAACGAGCAGGGGTGAAAGTGGTCAAGGCTCAGAACTGTAAGTCCACATTTGGCAATTACCAGCGTATCCCAGCAACAAAATCGCACAAATGGAAACAACTGAAGCTCCTTCCTTTAACTTTCTTTTAAAAGGCGTGAGGCTGACTAAAACTCAAAGATGGCGATTTTTTCTTGGATGACTTTGTAAGAGCAAAGATACCTTCTTATGTTTCATTTCTGAGAATTGACGTCGCTGCACGAACACATTTTTGCAAGATGACGGTTGAGAATACGGAAGAGATTCCCGTTGTTTTGTCGGATGAATATTGCAAATGCGCCGGGCCTTGCCGCGAAGACAAGAAAGCCCTCGACATGGCCAAGAAGCTCGAAGTACGCCGTCACCCCGCCACTCTGTACTTCCCTCCTCTCAACCACAATCTAACGATAAGTTCTTCAATAGGCCAAAGACGCTAGTGCCATGCACGAGGCCGTGACTACTTGGATCAACTACCGGCATCTCCGCGACGTCTTTTGGGAAGCTAGGGAAGATGCGTTGAAGTTGGCGGAGGAAGTGGAATTTTGGAGGAAGGGGGTGGAGAAGTTGTTGGGGGATGAGGGGACGGAGAAGGATATGGAAGCACTGGAGAAGGAGTTGAGAGAGAGGTTGGAGGGGCCGGGGGTGGAGGTGAGGGGGGTGCGGGAGATGGCTAAGAGGGAGGCGCCGAAAAGGAGGGATAAGAAGCGGGAGAAGAAGTGAACAGGGGAGGTAGAAGGATAACGACAATGGAATTTTGCCATGTTAGTAATGCTCAATGTTTGTACTGTGGGTAGCTTCGACCAATATGCCTTGCACCTGTTTCAATTTGGGCTCACTGGCCATACTGACATTTATACGTACGGCATGACAAATGAGGGTGCAGCATACGAGAGCGGCTGTATGCCGGAGGCTGAGGACCCAATTGGTTGGCCTTATACTATGTGTCTGTGTCTGATGAATTGACCAAGGTCATGATTACTTAAATATGTAAAACTTGATGCTAGTATGTTTATACAGGCAATGTGCCGTATCACAGTAAATGTAAACTTTGTTGAATTTAAAATCTACATCAAGCCATGGTATTGGAATAAGGCTATATATATTCCATCAACCTTTACATGTCATATACTAACTGCCCTCGGTGATTGGTCAAGTATATGTGGTTTGAAAAGTCGATAGAGTATCGCCAATTAGTGTTATGATGTAACTTCAAAGGCGCATCAGGATATCGACTGTGTTTAAAACAGAACCTTTCGTATATTCTTTTTTCTTTTTTGATAGGATACCTTTCAGATCTTAGTACATGTATGATTACATCCAAGAGACCAATGATTCCCCAAATAGCCTTTCTATGAAGTGGCTGCCTCCAGACTGAAAGCATGTGGGATATAATAAAAAGAAAAGGAGGTGAACAAGAGACAAGAGGCAAAAAAAGGCGATCTAGTTTATAGTTCTGTTAGACCAGGATAATTTCATTGGGCTGTATATTCCCAAGACGACCGGGAGTTTAACGTTACACCAATTCTCAGCAGCTTTGAAACAACTGTTTTCCTGCTTCCAACAACAGTCAGCTCAACAGAAAATTACCACAAGCTTGCAAGACAGGCAAGAAAATCATATCATCACCATCATTATGATTTTCCCAGGTAAGCCACCCCAATGGAACATTACCCAAAAGATCATAACATGCAATTATTGTTTTGCAAATGGCCATGAAAAACAAAGGAATGAAAAGTCAAGCACTGATTCATCGCCTTTCCATGAATCTTCCATAAGACACATTTACACAGCACGCGGTGGGGATGATACTAGTCTTGCGGGCAGGTTGAGAGGCGGTGCTATCACACTTCGTGATATCTGTTGACTGAGAGAGAATATTGTACATACGCAAAACAAGTCGACGAGTGAAATCGCTATTCGGATCCAATATACGGAGACTTTAGTTAGCAATAGTGCAGAGTCGAAGCATAAGCCTTGCTAGAAAGGAGACATGGGAAGCACTTCCAACCGCAACCGGATAATGGAGAATGGCCGTGTATAAGACCCAGGCGTCACCCAAGCCAATTGACAACCAATATTATTTGACAAGCACGTACACATTGAGCCCATTCACATCAATATCTTGACAGCTCCTTTCGCCTCATTCACATAGAATGCTGTCCTGATGACCATATGAAGAACAACTGCCATCAATTATCATTTTTGAAGTTTGCACGACTCGATTTCGTTTGTCAAATCCTCATTGTGTCTTTGCAGTGTTATTCACTTTTTCCTTTTCTTTTATTTTTTTTTATTTCCTGCTTCTTGTTTTGTTATTTGCTGTCTTGGTTTCACTTCCCCAGAAATCCTACTTTATTAACATAAACAATGCCTAGAAAGGCATAATCATTCTTGAGGCACAAATCCTCTAAGCGGCAATTCAAAGAGGAACAAACAGATAACACGCACAGATCCCATGACCCCCCCTTCGACACGACCACATACGCATCAGACTCTCAAGTGGACTCGCAGGAAATAGTTCATGCGAATGGAAGTGAACGCACCCTACTTGGAGTCCTCTTCGAATGGTCATCGTCAGATACTTCACACAGCCCATCGAAAGCAACCAATCCCGCTCATCTATACACTGGAATTCCTTGCTTGGCTGAAAATCTCCATCCCCAGCCTGACGTATTGTCTAACGATACCAGTACCACAATTAATCACAACTACTCGCCCGTGGACATATTGTAGGCTCAAGCTGCTCATGAACCCCCACAATCGGGCCATCCAATTCAGATATCTTCTACTACATCTACTACTGTTCAAAACTCTCACGGTTCCGAACAATCTTCTGCAGAAATATTGTGGTCACAGGCCTATAAAAATGCCAAAACTTCACAGCCAGACCTATTCCAGAAACTAGAGAAGGTCGTAGATGAGTACGCTATTCAAGATGATCAGTTACGCTCTCACAATCGTCCATGTGATAGAATAATCAGGGCCATAAAAAGAAGCTTCCAGAAGATGGAACTGGTCGAGCGTGTCATTGCGAAAACCGAACCCTCTATCAAGGTTTATCAGACATTTAAAGGGACTTTATATGAAATCCTCAAAACATAGACTACAATAACCCTTGGCTGTCTAGTAGGCGTGTTAGCGCTGGAGTTATGGAATACTCATGATTGATGTTCTCGATCTGAATTATGGCAGCTAATCGATAGAGACAAGCGGTTATAAATGTTGTTGACGAGCATAAGGCCTGCCAAAATGCAATTCTCTTTGCTGTTGATCGAATTAATCCACACATGGAGATGTCCGCGTCGCTTACCCAAAAGACTTCCCCTCAGAGTGATTATTCAGGCATAAGGCGCCAGAGGCTTGTTGCCCACTTCAGCTTTCTCCTGTAGTTCCAGATCAAATTCATCATTGCCTTGTGTAGATCAGGCAAATCCTTTTTGCGAAATGCCTGCAAACTAGATGACCGGCATGCATATTATCGGGATATCCAAGAACGTGAAACCACCCTTGTCCGGGATCTGAGTCTGTCAATAGTCTGCGGTACTCAAAATTTCTGCGTCCAAAACATAAAACGTTTTGAAGATTCCACCCAAAGCAATTCTCCAAGACGCGATTTCCTAAGCGAGCTCAAAATCATAGATGTCGAGAATTATGAGAAGAGAATCGAGAAGCTCAAAGGTGGGCTGATTTTATCATGCGCTGACTGGGTCTTTGGAACCCGTGAATACCAACAATGGATGGGTCCTGAGCCGCAGCACCAAATGATGTGGATCAAGGGTGATCCAAGAAAGGGGAAAACCATGATAGTCTGTGCAATCATCAACAGGTTCCGAGGGGAAAGCTAATATCAACTCCATTACGCCCTTTGCTGGGCCACAGAGCAAGATCTCCGGGGAGTAGAGCGAATTATGCGCAATATCCTGTCGTCGATGCTGCAAACCCAGCCAGAACTTTGTCAAAAGTATGAGGGAAGGATGCGCAACGGGCCAGAAAACAACATTCAACTCAAGCACCTATATACACTACTTGTGGATGCGGCAAAGGAAACAGCCGCTGGGCTGAGCAACAGTCATGAACAGCACATCTTCATCGTTGACGGCCTGGATGAGTGTACGGAGCACTGGTAGGTACTGGTTGAATTCATGTTCAAAACATGTTCAAAATCCTCCGCAAGATCCTCCGGAGTCGCTGGCTCACCAGTAGTCGAAACTACCCCGAAATTGCCCGCGAGTTAACCAAAGAAGTAAATGATGTCATGAAGCCTTTCAGCTTGGAGGTCAACCAACAAAGTGTCAACAGGTCGGTACAGTACTACATCGAGGCCAGGTCATTGGATCTACTTGAGCACTATAAAGTATCTCGAGAGCAACGAGCCAAAGTCAAAACGGAAATACTCGCAATGGCCAAGGGCACCTTCTTCTGGGCTTCAATGGTGTTCAAGATTTTGGACGACTTGTGCAAAGAGAACCCTTCGCTTGATGATGTTTGCAAGATCTTGAAGGAACTTCCATCTGACTTGGGCGCCTTCTACCTGTTGATGCTTCGGAGAGTCTAGAGAGTCTAGACGCTCAATGTCAGAAAAGAGCAGTGCTTCCAGATTCTCCGCTGTATGGTATTGGTCAGTTTGCCACTCTGTGTATCGGCGCTCGCGGGCTATCTCTGTGCCACGGATCAAGAGACTCGCCGATTTCAAGAGGTGCGGGTGTTTTCTGGCCATTAGCAACGACCGGGTCGAGTTTATACATCTCAGTGCCAGAGAATTCCTTAAGAGGGTAACGTCAGAGTGTGCTGCTCTTAATTCAATGGCGCATGGAATCTAGCAGGCATTGGGATCGGAAACTATTTCCACACGACCTCAAGAATTCCCATAAAGAGCCGTCACATGCTTGGGCTGGCTTCCTGGTTAACATGAACGTCGAGAATGTTCACGACAAATTTATATCCAAAGACCACCATATTTAAAACGAGGCCGAATATATCTACAAAGGAATCTCAGACGTTAAGGATCTTGAGTATTTATTTGGTTTTGACGGAGTTCTCTTGTTGCCATCGCTGATGATGTGTGTGACAAATGCGGGGGTATGCAATTGTACTGTTCCAATATTCGACCCGGAATGGTGCTCTGAAGTAAGCTAGATCCTATCAATCCAGTACAAATATCAGGATAGATAGATGCTGACCTATCCATTCCTTATAGAGTTATATCTGCAGCAGCGTCTGGGCCAACTGACTGGATACTCACAAAGCTTCAACTTTGAACGCTAGATATGCCCCCCTCAGAAAATACAACGATCTCCGCAGCTGCATCATCAACTCGACCGATCGCATAACTTCCAAATGTTAGCAATACAATCTGCATGTGAAGAGCACTGATTGTTCCAAAAACTGCATTGGCGCTTACTATCTGCGTTCCTATATTAATAGGGTTTCATAGGGTTTCAAATTGGGCGATCCGCCTTCAGGACGATGTAAACGGATATGAAACTGGCCCGTCATTTGCTGAAAGTTATTGGGGAGTATTATTTTTGTCAGCATTTCCTTGTCCTCAACACGATGCGGACCCTAAAGTCTTTATCAGTAGCTTTAGTTAAACCCGGCCTCTGCAGATAATTGATGGATTTGTAGGGTAAGTCTCAAGCATGTTAATCTTTGTTGGCGCTCTGTCCTCTAATGAGTTCAAGGTGCAAGTGTTTGATTTCACAGACCAGACCTCGTTTTTTCTCTGGACTTACGAGATACATACTGGAGAAGCTAAGCTAACTGCAGAGCTTGCTTCTTCGTTTACATGGAACAATCTCTATGGCAACATCCACTCTGGAAAGTCGTACAGAAATCCAGAGCTCACCTCGACCCAGATACGAAATACTGGGTTCATCGCCACTAGTGGCCCTGGTAGCATGATGCGCCCTCATCCGTCCGGCTACTGGCTGAATAGCTCCGATATCCTGTGTAACATGTCCAGCCCGGGCATATTGAACTCACTGAGAGTCCTACCCACCGTTAAGCGTAAAGATGAAATTCGTTGGAACCTCATCATGTCCCCAGATGCGACTATCTGCGTGTGTCATACCCCCCCACGAGGTGTATCAGATCCAACTTCACAGCAATGGCATCTTTGGTACGCCCCAAGAGATTGGAACTCAAATTATGATTGATGCCAAAAGACCTCGCAAGGAAGGATTCGCATGACCCGAGGCTTTTCGAGCCCCTGGAAAACTAGTGTACAGTCGAGCTGTCGGTAATGTATTACACGTAGGCACACATCGTCATCGAGTGGGATATCCTTTCTCGCCAAGGCTTTCGGGCCTTCTCCGGAAACCTGGTGTACTGTTGCGATGATCCTATGTGACTTGGCACGCGAGTCTTCTTCAATTCTATCTCAGAAAGCGAATGGAAAATTGGTGATAGTTACTTGCCGGTGAATTTGGGAATCCGCGAGATGGACACATTTGATGAATTTGAAGTCAGGCCACCCCGCGTCTGTAGACCGATAATTTTATAATCTAGGACAGTTGACATTCACTTAAGTCGGCAGATAGGCTCATGGTCAATATACATTTTGAGACAGTTTACTGGTGTATCACTGTGTGTTATGGGTGTGGGTTGTGCCTGTTATCAAAATCTTATTCAGTTAATGTAGATTGGATCTGATTGGATCCCTGTCATTACAATGCTTAGTCATATCATTCCCTTACTTGCCCATATCCATCTACATCTGACGTCGCACATCCTCCAATCCCCAATCCCCCACATCATCCCTATTTCCATCCGCCAATCACCCCCAAAACAAACAATGAGCAACCACTTCTTCACCGCCGCGCACTTTGCGCGCCCCGCCACCCGCACCCGCTTCTTCAACTCCTCCGCCCGCCTCCTCCGCGACCCCGCCCTCCCCCAACAACCTCATCTCATCACTACCACCTTTCCCATCCACTCCCTCCGCATAGCCGCCCTTGGCGTCATCACTGGCATCACTACCGCCTCCCTTTCCGTTGTCCTACCGACTCTCAATCTCGATGCCCCTGCGGGCAGCCACCCGCTTCAAACGACGCGCACGATTATTACGCCGCCGCCTGGGTCGCCTGGGCCGGCATTGGTCGAGACGAATAACTCAACGGTCCCGACGATCCCGTTGGCGATTAACGTTAAAGACACCGAGTATACGTTAGTAGGCTTCGGTGTGCGGACTGTATCCTTTTTATCGATCCAGGTGTATGTGGGTGCCTTCTACGTCGCAACGGCCGATCTCCCCAAGCTGTTGGCACCCCTCATCCGCCATGTGAACCCCAATGCGTCCACCCTGTTACCCTCCGAGCGCGATGCCCTTGGCGACGCCCTCCTTGGTGCATCAACCAGCGAAGACATCTGGGATGCCGTGCTAAAAGACGGCACCATCAAGTCGGCCTTCCGCATCGCGCCCGTCCGCGACACCGATTTCCACCACCTGCGCGACGGCTTTGTCCGCGCCATCAATGCCCGGACGCACCCCGGCAACCGCGAGGACTGGGTGTTCCAGGACGACGGATTCGGCGAGGCGATGACGCAGTTCCGGAACATTTTTAGCCGCGGAAAGGTGCCTAAACAGAAGGAGCTGGTGATGGTTAGGGAGGAGAAGGGGGTGTTGAGGGTTTTGTATGATGATGGGATGACGACGGGAGGGCGGTTGGATTTAGGGACGGTGGAAGATGAGAGAGTAAGTCGGATGTTGTGGTTGAATTGGCTTGGTGGGAAGACGGTGGCGTCGGAAGCTGCGAGGAAGAGTATTGTTAGGGGGTTGCTGAATCTTACGGCTAGGCCTCTTGGCACCGTTCAGAGCATCTACTGAGTGACATGTTTCTATTCTGACGTCTTTTGTACCATTACTACAACTACAACTGCTCCTACCAAGTAGAAGAGCCACACATAGCTTCATCCGCTACCAAATTTCTGAGGCTGCTGTAACGACTCTCGTGTATTATATAGTCATTTTCAATCAATTACCTCGCTTCTTTTTGCTTCTTAATCAACAACATATTGGTTGTGCCTTGCTAAACTTACATGCATATAACTTGTCCGATGCATAATCCCAGTAAATTATGTCATTATGAACGACATGCACTTAGCCATCCGAATCCAATTATGACGTTATCGTTGGTGGATTATAAAGCAATATTTACAATATTCTATAACATCCGCCTCTCGCACCCATCACATCTCCACATCCTGCTTACAGCTTAGGAGCACCAGCAGCCTCAAGCAGACGCTTCAGCTCACCCGAAGAGCTCAAAGCCTGGAGATCAGAATTCCCACCGACCGACTTGCCGCCAATAAAGTTGTTGGGCACGGTGCGCTGGCCGGTGATTTGCTGCAATGCGTTCTGGATATCATCGCCCTCCTCTGTAGCGAGTTGTTAGCATCTGGGTTTTGACAAAAATGTAACCAAGTAATTATAACTTACCCATCAGGTCAAGTTCGTAGACCTTGGGGGCGTAGCCGAGCTCCTTGAGGAGCTTCTTGCTGGCGGAGCAGTAAGGGCAGTAGCTCTTGCTGAAGACCACTATTGACAACAGAGTTAGCAACCAGGCTCGGACTTCTCTCAAACTAGAACAGAACAACAAACAACATACCGAGGGGTTCCTCAACAAGCTTGAGAACGTTAGCCTGGGCAGACATATCGACAGAAGGACTACTTCTACTATTCGAAGAAAACACAGCAGGTGCAAAAAACCTTTTCAAATCAATCCGCTTCTTTCTCAAAAAAAGAACACCAGAGTCAAAAATCCCAAAGGAAAAAAGCAGCCTCCGAGAAAAAGAAAAAGAAGATGAAGAAGAAACAAAAGAACAAGAACCACTCGTTAACAATCTAAATGTAACAAAAAACTTGAAATAATTTCTTCCAAAAGGAGAAACCAACCACGGCACACTCCTTGACAGCCCGCGCATTCTTATTTATATAAACTGCATAAACAACCCCTCGCCAAAAAAAAAAAAGTCAAACAGCCTCGGGAAATCTGTGGAAAAGTACCCCGCAAGTTGTGGGACCGGGAAACGAGGAAACAGAAGGCTATGGCTGAACTTGCGGTCGAGGAGTATGAGATGGCAGAGGGAATGGGTGATGGACGAGGGAGATGATGCAATTAGGGAGGGTGAAGGGAGGTGGGTGGCCGAGGGTTTGTCTTGTTCTTGTCTGTCTGGCGAGGATTTGGGAGGGAAAGAGAGGCAGGGGCGGAGATAATACTCGGTGGTTTGTACAGAGGGACTGGGTTTGCGGACAGGTGTACATAAATCAGATCATGATAAGGTGGTATCATCATAACACTGGTCATCTGCCACGATACTTTACATTACCACGGTGCTCTTTTCAACAACTATGCTCTTCCGATATCCCATTTACCAAAAATCTTCATCACACCCGCGAAACCCTATCATGTCTCAAAAGCGGGTCACCAGCGTCACCAACGATTACTAAGTCATTTTCATAAAAATTAAAAAAAAAAAAGACAAAATAAAAATAAACTATATACATATCAATTTCCAACTCCAGCAGGGGTTTTAAACTCAAGCAGCAGATCAGATCAGATCCTCCCCGACCCAGATCCCCGATTCAAACACACGAGAGAAGAGAGATTCCCCGAGTCAGGACTCCGCAGCCAAGTCCCCGAGACTGGGAAGCTTTTATATAGATCAGCAGCATAGATTGCCGGATAAGTCCATACACACCATTACCAAATTTGAATTCACTGGAAATTGACACCGTACGCACATACTCACTCTTTCCGCTCAAACGCGTTGCCGAACAAATAACTGGAAAATTGAAAAAACGACTGTTACTCTTTTTATATCGTAACGAAGCAGGACATGACTAGTCAAGAAACAACCAAACCGATAATGACGCTTACCCCCCACTGCTACATATACTATGCTAACCACGACCAGTCGGTAACGAAACCACTATTGATCTCGCGCCCACCCAAGAGACCTTCTCAAAAAGAATGTAAAGTCGGTAACCTTAACCTCCGACAGACAACCTTGACCGCTTATCCATCCCCATTGAATGCAAATAAAAAAGATAAAGGGAAGCCCTAACGCCGAGTTACATAGCCACCTCTTGCCACCTCCAACAAAATTTCCATTGACTTCACTCAATATCATCAAACCACCATGTCATCATCCTCATCGCCTCCAATCATTTCATCTTCCACCCCAGCCACATCCACTGGTGCTACAGGAGTATTGTTACCCGCAACCGGAACAACATTGCCGTGGTGAGCAAGCTGTCCATGTATCCCCTGAGGATACAATTGCCGCATCTTCTCCTCGTTCAACTCGGTCGCGACACGCTGCAGATGCTGCTGGGCGACCCACTCGATAGGTGGTTCGGCATGGTGCTCGTTGATGTAGTTGTGGTGGATTTCACGATGCCAGGTAGCCAATTCCAGAATATATGCGGGGACCGAATTTGGCGGCGGTGGATCCTCAATGTTGCGCATGAAAATCTGCGCCCTTGTGTGTTCGAGCATGACAGCATGACCCTGAACAGACCGAATAAGCTGCTGGAACTGCAATTGAGTCGGTATATGCTGATCTACTCCTAACAATGGGTCATACGGAAGGTTAGGCCCAGGAAAGCCATCGAGAGGACCAGGCGACAGCTGATTTGACGCAGGAAAGAAGGCAATATCTTCGGGAATATCAGGACGAAAATCAATGGATCCATCAGCGTGGACTCTTATGCCAGCATGGATGCGGATGTTGTGGTACTTAGGCGACTGGTTCAAGTAGCTGCGTAGCTTCTCCACGCACTGTCCCGAAAACACACAGAACATATCCCGCTGGTTGTCGTTAAAATCTCGAGGAGGTTCTCTGCCGAAACGCTGAATGTCATTCAATAAAAATGACGGAACACCAGTAAGACTCAGGTGCGTCAATCTCTTGCATGCGTTCAGCAGACGGATAATGCTCTATATGTTATTCATGGAGTCAGTTTGCGTGTATAAATTCAACAACGTGACCAATGTTCCTTCCCTACCTTCATAGTAAGGTTCATACAGTAGCTCAAGTGAACTCGCTCTAACGATGAGCCGGTAGACCCATCGAAAGCCGCGCGTTGGGCCCGCATGAAGCAGCTGTTTGCGATTTTAATAATAGATGCATCCGTAACATGAGCGCACTTAACCAACCCAATTCTCTTTAATTTGGGTAGCGTTGAAAGGTGGCAGACGGAGCTGTCGGTGAGGTTCACGCAGCAAGCAAGATCGATATACCGTATCCTATTGCAGTGCGAAATCAGAGTACGGAGACCGTTGTCTGTGAGGTTGGCGCAATGGCCAAGATGAATGTAGTGCAGGTTTTTGCCCAGTTTAGCGATGGCGGTAACTGCACGATCCGTGATCAGCCGACACTTAGCAAGAATAACATTACGCAGCCTCGGTGCAGCTTGAATTATTGTGCAGACGCCAACATCAGTCAACGCAGCGCAACCTGTAAGATCCAGTATTCTGAGAGTGTCGTAGATACGCTGGGGCCTCAGATCCAAGAATGCAGCATCCGTGATTTGATTCACGTGCGGCAGTCTCAGCTCTCTAATCTGCTTGGAGTTGTTGAGCAAGGTCGTGACCGAGATATCAGTGACTTTCTGGCACATTTGTAGGTCTATTTCCAGTATGTTGGGGCAATTCTCTGCAAAGGCAACCACGCAGGAGTCGGTCACTTCCACACAGTCGTTCAGTTTGAGCTATAAAAAAGCGTTAGCGGGTGAAATGCACATTGTGAACCATGTTGATGGTCTCTGATTCTCACCCTCTTAATGGATAGACATCCTGTAGCCAGTTTGCGGAGGCTTTCCGAGGTAATGGCACTGCACCCAGCGACATTGAGACCCAGTAAGCGCCCGCAGTTTTCGGCCAGGGCATTGATAGATACATCCGTGATATTCATGTTTAAACTGACATCGACCGTCGACAACCGGGGATTGACTTTGATCAACCTAGCAAGCGCACCATCCGTGACTTGATTGCACGCTGCTAATGTCAATTTCTCGATTCTCGTACAATGACTTAGGGCAGTTATGGTGCCATCGTTGACCATATCGGCAATAGCGGACAGGTTCACCCGCTTGACATAAGAACCGTAAGGAAAGAAGGAATTTGGATCATTGAGTGCATTGCAGATGATTTCAAGTCGGCGCACGTCAGGGCATAGTGGTCTATGCCAGAGATACTCGACGACACAAGCAGCCCATTGTCTACACACCTGCATGATGCAAAGAAACTCATATTGGGTTTCGATATATGAGAAAATGGCGATAAGCATCTCATCTGGCAATCGATCGATAGCGCGATTGCCAGGCCAGATTCTACTAATGATAGGGGTACGATCGCGGTAGGTCTCGTCGCTCAGAGAAGAGCCTGTCTCATCGGTCTCCTGGAAGTAGTCGGACTCATCCTGGCAGGCCCCCGTTGGAGACGGCGCGGCACTGATAGTAGATGCCGTTTCCAACGTGAGCGGGGCATCGAACCCGCTAGCTAGAACTGTAGATTCCATGTGGTGAAGAGACATGAAGGAAAGGATGTCGTTGAGGAGGAAAACGTGAGCTGAAGTCGAGGGCGGCAGTTGAAGGCGAGATAACAAATACAGAACGGGTACTGAGATATAGGTATGCTAATGATGCTGAAAAGCACGATAATCTGATGGTCCTGATGGCCCTTGACAGAAAGCCTAGAAGTATGATATAGATCGGCTTGATGCTACCAGAGAACTATGTGCCGGCGATCCATATGGCTGGCACGATCGGGTAAATTCTTGGAGCGGGGTTGTCCGTAAGCGGGCGGTCTTCGGTCGGTAGCGCTGGAGGCGTTGAGCCAATTCTACTAGCTCTTCTGAAGTTTTTTCTCTTTTTTTTCGCAGCGACCAAGCCCTTGAATGTAGGATATGAAATGATATCAAAGTGACAATACTTAGTTTGAAGGTCGATGTTTACAAGATTATTGGTTAAGATCGGTCTGGTTCCGTATGTGTGAGGCGCAAATGAGGTTTCGATGTTGGACATCAATGAGGCACCGATGGTTTGTATGGCGCATGCAGTAACAAAAATAGGTAGATATTTGCAGGTTATGGTTGGCCCAAATTGGTATAATGATGGCTATATTAAACCAGTAATCCTGTGTAAGATGGCCTTTTTGGTAAAAAAGAATGATGACAACGACGCTGATTATAAGTGACAAATTCGTGATAATGACATCAACTGGAAGATGGAGTCGACAATTCGCGACTGACAAAGAAAAGGCGGAGAAAAAAGACGATAGCATCACACAAGCCCCCAACCAACTAAAACCAAACTTCAGTAGCTACCACAGGGAGGCCCAACACCCATCTACCTACCTCACGCGCAACATCCCAGCGTCACAACCCAGAGCTTCCATGGCCTGCTTCAAAGTTTCAAAGCCTCTGATTGTCTCTATTACAGAATAGAGCCCAACTATTGATGATTGTTGATTCTTGCCTTGATGGAAGATCCTGGGCTCCGATCACAGGGAAATACACTGCGTAATGGTGTGCAGTTTCAGGAAGAAACGGGACAATATGGGTTTTACGTCGCGCTATGCTTCAGGCTGACGGTGTTTTTTGGTAGTAAAAACAAGCCTCTGTCACGAGCGGATATCTGTCACTATTTGTAATGGATACCTCAGTTGATACCATTGTCAACATCTCATTTCCAGGTCCTCTTCAACTGCTGTCCGCTAACCTCAGCAGACAGTGAAGCATGCAAAAACAAAAGATCGTCTAGAATATCTACCAGAATATCTACCGACCACTAGTTGTTACAAGACTACAGAGGCACAGCATCAAAATGGCATCAACCCAATGTATGGCCCACCAAAGTCACCAGCATCGCTTCACACCTCGTACTGACAGGCCACGTCAAACAAGCTGTCGCCTCCCGTCATCGCCGTCGCCTTCGCCTTCGCCTTAATCTAGAACTCTTAGATTCATCGCCAACCCACAAGCACCCCACAATCAATAATCATCGATATCGCCCTCCATCATCAAACCAGCTCGAGCTCGGCCTGCTGCTGAGAACCCAATCGCCTGTGCGCCAACGCTTGTTTCGCGAGCGCTATTTGGGCCAACCCGAATGCCACTAATTCACACTCACTCACTGTTCATGTCTCGCATCCTTGGTTCCCCTCACAACATTCATTGCAATCCCATCCATCATGCTCGTTGCTTACTCAGATACAATGTGTCCTCTCTCGCTTCGCTTCGCTAGTCCCGTTCCCCTCACTTGGCAGCAAATGATACTCGGCCAATCATGCCGCTGTATTGTTGAATTGCTAATATGTTGCCCTAGAGGTCCATAAAAGGCTTAAGTTGCCTGACTACTGACAATGTTAAATCCCTTTGTGAATGTGATGGCGCTGAGCCCGCATGGTCACTAATATACCAGTGTGGCATGTCATTCATTAGTCCTCTTGCCCAGTCATCTGCTCCGAGCTTCCACAACGAAAAAGAACAAACTCATGACTTTCTGCTTTTGCATCGGCAAAATCATTTCCTATGATTTCTTTCATGCACATCGTGACCTATACTGAGGTTAAGAAAGACCGAGTGACTTCCGGCATCCTTGTCAATGCAATCATCCTCCAAAGTTCTACAATTGAACCCTACCTATCGATAAACCTTAGTGGCCAAAAGAAGGGGAGAAACAAATTTCCTTTATATTTATTTTGTATTCATCCTGTGAACAATACTTTACATGCCTGACTTCACTTTGTGAAATTGCGTAAAGTCATAATGTATAGTGGTTCCAGTCTGTGACCACATAGACAACAACCATCCCGAAACCCACAAAGCACAGCCTCTTATCAGGGCAAATTCTTCTTGTCGATTCTGTTTCCTTGATTTCTGATTTCTAATGTTTCAAGCCAAACAGATCCTGTATGAGAATGTTCCCATCTTAATATCAAGGTCCAAACAAATAAATATCCGTTCGTTCCGATCGCTTTTGGAATTTCACAATGAGGCGCCCGGTATTACTAAGTTGAAGTTCGAAACGCCGCTGACATTGCATTGATATTTTTTGCTCAGCGCACATAATAGGCAATGTTGACCTATAACATCTCGTTTTGGCTTGTGACACTCCAGGTTGGTCACAGAATCCCACAATGCTGTCTTTTGTGGATTGCTTCCTGTGTTGTGACGTTGATCAGGTCGCATTACATGCATCCATGAGAAATGCAAGAGAGTGATAATGGTAGTGAGATTATCGATGTGTCTTCCACAATTTAGACAAAGCAGGTAAAGATTTACACATTCAACAATGTAAAAGTCTCCAAGTAACATTAGCATGAATGCGTACATTTCATGTTAAAACATGATCTTGATATTGTTGATATTGTTGACTATTAGGGTTACGAGAGCATCAGTGTAAGCCAAGAACATACCAAAGCTTTTGTCACGATTTCATTGCCACAGTAATTATCAAAACCAAAAATAGGCATTTGAATTTTTTTTGGTGTTCTTTATTGTGTTTTTTTGTATCTACCAGTAGAAAGCCTTAGATCTGGCTCCTGACATCAACAAAAACAACTATCCGCCTTGTCAACAAAAGAATTCTGCAATCAAGAAAACAATGTAAGACGTCACACATAAAAGGCAGAGAGCACAGATAATTTTGTTCATTCATGTCATTCCATTTCCATTTCCCGAGCCCTCTTTCTTTTTTGTTACCGAATCAATGTTGCCTTGCTATCAGAGCATTCCCTCATTCTTTGTGAGTCCAGCTCAGAGCTTCAGACAACAAGAATATCCCTTAGTCGCTGCACCCAAATTGATGAACACTGCGCAAAAGGTGACACGGACTATTCCTCGTCAATGTCTCGTGATATCCCGAACTTAGTAACCGAAAGACTCCAGAGCAGCAACGGTCTTGGCGTCGATGGTAGCGCTCTTCTTGGCCTCAGAAAGTTGGCGGGCAGCAAGCTTCTTGCGCTCGTAGTAAGCGGCACCCTTGGCCTTGCGACGCTCCTCCAGGCGGGCAACGACGTCCTGGTACTTCCAGCCAACCTCGTGGGACAGGCGACCGACAGTGCAGTACTTGCGGCCGGGCTGAAGGCGGAGTACACGGAGAGCCTGGGGAACAACGACCTTCTTCTTCTTATCGTAGGGAGGGGGGACACCCTCGAAGACCTTAAGGCGCTCGAGAGCAGCAGCACCACGGGCAGTCTTGTGGGGGATCATGCCACGGACGGCCTTGTAGAAGATGCGAGAAGGAGCACGGAAGTGGAAGGGACCTATCGGTATAAGTAGTTAGAGGTTGATCCAGCTTGAACGAGCCAGCCAGTTCCAGGCGACATAAGATATCGGCCATTATAAGGCCGAAGGTTCGGAAGAGCGACGTTAGCTCAGACTCAATGGGAGGGATGGACTTACCACCGCGAGTGGGGTTGAAACGGGTAGCCTTGCGGAGGTAGGCGTGGTACTTGACTGTACACCCGGTTAGTTTTATATATAAAATAGCCCCGAAGGGCCCTTGATGGCTTTCGCCTGAATCAGGAAAACGTACGCTTGGCGCGAAAGAACTCTCCGGAGATGTTCAGGGCCTCACAGCGAACGATAACGATCTTCTGACCGTTAAGCAGCTGCTTAGCGACGATGCTAGCCAGACGGCCCAGCAAATGACCTTTGCCATCAATGACAACCTGTATTCAGTCAGCATCTCCATGAGATATGTGTTATGGGGGCCTAGGTATATGTATCGATTCGATTCATCCGTCCAATTCCGAATAAAGTCGCTAGATCTCCGAGGTGTATAGCCAGCTCAAGACTGCATGATCTCTCTTTGAGATATTAAGGTGTCGAGAAAGAGAGAATTGGCCAGACACTACGGATGTGGATGTGGATTTCGACGGTTGACGTGAAGACAAAGCCAGTTTCCGATTCGGTCCGTACTGATGACAAAGCGAGACCCGGCATTTCCAGAAGAACTAAAGTTTCCAAGACTCCTCCCAATTGTGCTCTTTGTAAACCAGATGGTGTAAAATCGAGGTCGGCGACAGGTATATGCGGACAGATTTCGGCGATTGGACGGCGGAACGATAATCGATAACAATATAGCCTAGCGTAAGGACAAACTTACAACCGACTCGAAGGTGGACATCGTGGATATTCGTTTCGTTAAAGGACGGGATATGAAAGAGGAAAAAGAAACAGTAGACAAAGACGGATCAGAACAAAACTTGCGGTGATTGATCCCAGGCCCGATAGCATACGCTGGAAAATTGTCAAAATTCAGTGTCCGGGGAGAGGATTTGCTCCACTGATTCGTGGGTGTGGCGTTACTAGTTCGGGTTGAAATATTTTGCTAGAGGGCTTTTGGCAATTCAATGTGGAATGTCTAAATCCGGTAAGATCCTCCACGAGAATCGTGACCTTAGTATGGCTTAGGGCTCAATACGTGTGGCGTCATTTAAGTTTGGTCTGATAATTTGCAGGGATTTACTCGATGTCTTGCATGTGGAAAAGCGGGGATTTGCCAGGCCTTGGCTACATAGCAAGGCTCTACGTTGACAGGGACCATCACCCCTCCTCCATGCCCCGCTTTAGTTCACATGGAAGAGGTCTTGAACAACTTTGAGAACATTTCCTTAACTGACCGTAGTTTAAATTGGTCTAAGTTGCTGTATGAGGTTATACACCCTTTTATCCCACGCCAACACTTTCATGAGAAGAACTAATCGCATTGAGATAGTTACTCTTTGTTTCATAAGGATTTAGATTACACGTCAGTGTAAACATGGAAAACCTCGAGAACGTTGCCAGTTATGGGCATGATTTATGGACAAGGTAAGTTAACGCAATAAATATGCTTGACGTCTATTATGCATGTATACTTTAATCTTAGATTTTCTAGCCTCAATTGCTGGGTCTAATGTAATTCCTTGGAATGTCTGGTTTCATCCAACTCTTTCATAATGCCCTCAATCCGCTTGGTAACTTGCTTGCGTCTGGCCCGAACTTTAGCATCGCCGTTTGGTTCCACAGCATCCAGCTTCAGCGTCACATGTTGCATTGTAGTTTCCGAGAGACGTCTCCACTCCTGATCCCGAGCCTTGGGATCCGCCGGGGGCGCCTTGATGTAAGCTCTGCATAGCTGTTCGAGCTCGTTGTCAAACCACTTCTCAATGAAATTGACCTGTTCCAATGGGGTATTGGCTTTGGGAAGAGGCTTGGGGCCGGAGTCGACGCGTTCTGAATCAGAGCCTGATCCCTTCTTGGATTTCTTGGACTTGATGTAGGCGGCAGGAACTGTGATGGCGATTTCACTCTTGTTCTTGACACCAAACTCAGCAATGGCTGTTAAGTCTGGGGAATTGCCAAAGTCTTTGTTCTTGTAGGAAAACTTGGCATTGCGCAACGCATCACCGTTGATGCCCAATACCAATCCGGCGCGTTGCCGGATGGCCCCGACAGTCACACCTCTTTCAGATATCGAATAGGGCGGGAAGCAAGAACGGTGCTTGTCTCCATTGTACATGAAGTAAAGCACATCGTCTTGTGTCTTTTCGCTATCGCCATCTCTGTTGGCCCCAATATCACCAGCAAGAGCATCTCGTTTAGTGATATAGCCATAGTCGTCTTTGTCGACAAAGTTGGGTCCCCTGTAGATTGAACCATCAAAAGAGTATTTCCGTAAAAGTGCCATGGCGACGATAGAGGTGGTGGCGATTATAGCAAGAGTGGTGGCAATGATTGTTTCGTCAGAAGCGCCCGTAGCTTTCGAAATGTCGCGGAGTATGGATGAGGTAATTGTTGATATTTGTGCCAGGACGTCGCAAACGTATGACTGGATGGAATTTGTGAGTTTTGCTATTAATGATTCCAGTGCACCATCACGGGATGCAACTGGCAGGATATATTTGGAAGCCAGTTTGGCGGATGTGTGCGTTGCGGCGGTTCCTGGGGAAAAGAACAACCGAACGGGAAGCACAGAGAGAAAGAGGAGGGGCGCCTATTGGCGTGGGATAATATAAGGCAAATGATGTCAGCCTGTTTAATTACTCAAAAAGGTCAATAGGCGATTAACTGAAAAATCCGGCGCCTCCTCTGAGTGGTGTGATGGCTTGTTCTGTGAATGGGCCAAATGGATCGGTGGACAGACAATGGATTGATGGAGAAAGAATGTCGGCAGTGCTTAACGGTTGGTAACAATGCTTGGTTGAGGCCTCCTGGTCTATCTCCGGCGAAAATACTGGGGATGTGAAACTTTCGACGATCGATGAGATTCTTCGATGTGCCCAGAAAAGGACAGAAATACTAACGCTTCACGCGATGGCTTCGATGATCGTTTTTTAGGCCTGCATGTGTTCAGTGATCATTGTGTGTCAGAGCACGAAATATAGGTCGATTAGCGCTGCAAGTAATTTTCGCTCAGGCGTTACAAGAGCCTGCACATAGAGGACAAGCGACAAGCAATGTATGCTGCGTGTCGTCTAATTAGTGCTGGGACGTCAAAAAAGTAGGCCAGGGTCAAGATACCCTTGAGGCCCACAATCACGTGGAAACGTTGGTGTAACTAACAGAACAACGAGACGACTGGGCGACGTCATCCGAGATCATTTAGATCTTGTTTATATGTCAACGTCAGGCCCCTAGAAACTCGACTGCTACATGAGGAGCATCTATAGAACCTCCGACTTCCACATAATGCTTCTATCTTCCCCAGTGGCGCTGAGTTGATACAGAACTATGGAACAGGTACCATCGAAGAACAACATGACCATTGCTTGACATAGTATGTCCACATCGACACTATCATATCCAACCATGATTCCTAAAATCACAACAGATACACTGAACAACTATTCACAGAACATAGCACAATATGAACGACACACAGGATGAGAGCAAAAGTAAAGCCTCTGTTGAAAACAATAACGCCAAACCCAACCCTCATATCCAATTTTTTTCCTTTTTTGGTTGTCTTTTCCATCGACCTAACAGGCTTCCGGACCCAGCATCAGCAGCGAGCACTCAGTTTTCGCGCCTCATGTTAAAACTGCTACCGGTGTTCCACATACCCACTGGACTCCGAATCAGTTAAGATCCATAACGCACTTAGGTGGCAATGGTGACCTCAACCTCAACACCAGCCTCGATGTTGACAATGATGCTCTTGACGACCTCAGTGGGAGCACGGAGATCAATGAGACGCTTGTGAATGCGCATCTCATAGCGGTCCCAGGTCTTGGAACCCTCGCCGCAAGGGGTCTTGCGGGTGGTGATAACCAGGTTCTTGGTGGGAAGGCGGACGGGGCCCTTGACGGGAAGGTCCTTGTTGCGGGCACGGTCAATGAGCTCCTTGCAGACGCGCTCCAGAGACTGGACCTTGCGGGAAGACAAGGTGATGCGGATCTTGTGGACCTTCTGTACGGAGAGTAAAGATATGGTTAGTGGTCTAGTGTGGCCAATACGGAGTACTGTTTGTATAATGAGAACTATCACGAGTCCGGTTATTGGTCGATCTTCCGGCGTCCCCCATCGGAGCTTGGTGAGCTTCCTAAATCGAATTCTAGGATACGACGGCATGATACGGCAAAGTTGACATCGGATGTCTTAATACATGGCAGAGGGTATCATCAATAACATACCTGGGCCTCGGAGAACTCCTGCTTATCATTCTTCTGGAAAGACATTTTGAATGATTTTGGTTTGTCTGGCTAAAGAAAAAAAGGATTGGTGATTCCGTCAAGACTCGGAGCGAAGTATATCAAATGCGTCACGGCAAAGTGATGGCGGTAATGTTTTCAATCAAAAGAGAAAAATCGAAGATTTCCTAGGATCGCAAGACCTATTATTAGCTGTCGACCACCCGGATGGCGACAATTGGTTTGGTCGCCCCACAAATATCACTACTGGGGGTTTGGCCTGCACACAATTTTGACCGGAGGGGATGTGAACAGTGGGGCTCTGGTTATTTTTTTTTTTACAAATTGGGATTTTGTGGATGTGGCGTATAGTCGGATTTCAGCCACAAGCGTGGAGCTTGTCTGACAGGGATAATAGATATGAACTTAAAGGGTTTTCTTATAAACCCTAACCCTGGTATTGGACAACATTTTACGAATAAAAATTATTGAGTTAAATTATGTTGTTATGAAGATCGAGTTTACGATTACAGGGTTAACATTGAGACAGGATTTCACAGAATTATTCCTTGTTCTTTCAAAAACAAAAATACCCAATGAATTTACAACCAATCCCTTTCTGCTGATCTTGGCTTTGACAGCATCTCATTTTGGTCCCTGAATCACATTACTCTTTCTTCACATCACCAATCATGTAACTGCTTAACTCTACAGTACGAGAGGCTATCATGATACATTGAACACAAGGCAGATAAAAAAAAAGCAGCAAGACCCACTGGAATGCCGTCACCAGACAGACGGACAGACAGCGAGGCTTAGTAACCAACCATGCCAACCATGGCCACCACTACTGGCAAATTCTTGGAAAGTTGTGCGTGGCAGGAGTGGCCGAGCCCTGGGATGATGGGTGTTAGGGGGTAAAGGGAGGCTGAAAGGACAGGCATGGGGCCGCTAAGAAGACAATAGCTCAGAGGCCGGGCTGTTCTGGAATGGCGGTCTAGAACGTTGTTTTTTGTTTCTGTTACGAGGTTTGTGACGAGTACAGAGGCTTGCTTTTTAGGTGCTTTTTGGGGGTGTTGATATATAATGGGGAGACAAAGGCATGTGGTTGTGTGAAGAAGGTGGCGGACGTTGAGTGGTATTGCGAGGTCGACGGCGATGGTGATGGTAATGGCAATGGCAATGGCAATGTAAATATGCGAGTTTCCCATAATAGTGAAGATGGTGAAGGTCATTCTGGTTTGAATACGACAAGTTGGTGATCTTGGTGGCACACACTTGCGCATATCAGTCAGGCTAGATTGGGCTGTTGATTATTTATTTAAGAATAGTTTAGCAACCGAGAAATGCGGGGTTTGGTCAGGGTAGGCGTTTCGTCGGCTGTCAAACTTTCCCCCGGCTTCTTATATGATTATATATATAATATTACAGTGGGCTTGTTTTGATGTTGGGTGGATGGGGATTGAGGTGATGACATACAAGAAATTATGCGTGGTTTAGTAAACACAGTTGATGTACTTGTGTCAATATCAGCGAATCAGTAAATATTATTTGTAACTAAAGTACTAATCATCATGGTCTGACCTTTAATACCATCCAAAGTGAGACCATGATATTCAACCCCGACATCATCAGACTCTATATCCTCTCATTATTCATAGACTTGCACATGGTGTTCACAGTATGATATCAACCTGTATTGATACGGTATAAATCCCAGCCCCGATATCTCGCAACGTCGCTTTTCTCCGTAACATTGCCCGTTTGAAGCAGACGTGGCATGTATACGACATTATTGCCGCCAGGGGCCAATGGACACCAAGTTCTGTACCCCTCTCCCACAAACCTACAAACCTTGGCAGATGACCTACAATAAAGCTTGATTGATTTTTGTATATCTTGTTAATCAAAATTCCTTTGTATGCTGGCTCAATCCACCAACTGACTCAACATGGTGGCGCAGTTTAGAAATATATATGTACAGGTTCATTCGGACTTTCCAATGTTTTCTGTTGTTGCCACATGGGTCTAAGAGTGCTCAAGTGTTGTCTCAAACTGCCGCTGTCCCCTGTGTCAAGAAAATAGTGGCTGAGACTTGTCCTGAAAGATATTTGAAATTACGTCCTGTCATCCCATTGTCAACAACGGAGAGAGCATTAAGGCTTCCTTGAAGAATAACTGGTTGAGGAAAAGTGATTAACAGTTTTTACTTTTGATTTGTGATTGTTGATTATCGGGATGATGCACAAGATGGCGGAGACACACAATGATGTTGTGATTTATGTGATTGTTCACAGCCGAAAAGTCAAAATTCATCACATGGATAACCGAATAGAAAATCGAACGCAACTCATGGCAGTATCTTGACGTTCCGTCAGCATTCAGAATCTCTGGGCTACATCAAACACCTACGATACCTGGAATCTGATTGACCTATGTACCTATCGACGGCCGGATACACGGCCAGACGGGTAATTGGCCGATCCCCTCTAAAAATAGACCTCACTAGCCCTTTCTGGACTTGGTTTCCGATGCCAGCGACAAAAAAAAAAAGAATTCCGACAACTCGTTACGTTGGCAAATACAGATGCAGAGACTATCTCTTGAGGCCTCATCCGCTGCTTCACTCGGGATGATCACTACTAGCGAAGTGGCACAGTTTGTTCAGATATTACCCCAGTCTCTATTATCGTCGAGAATCCGAAATCAACATCACCAAGACATTGGCATCAATGAGGACGGCAGTTATTCTTGCCTGACGATATGACATGAATCTGTGGAACTTTCCAACATGATCTTGTCCGTTTATTCGCGCTTATCTATATATTTAGACCCCGCAGTTAGCCATCTCTGTTTGGCAGTCAATCGCCCGAATCACAACTTGCTGCCGCCCACAGAATCCTGTAGGACCCTCTTGTTCTGCAGTTAGTATGCATTGTGCATGATTGGCGGAAAGATAAGAAATCAAAGATGTTATTGGATATTTTGTCTGACTGGGCATTTTTGTTGGATTGTCGTCGTTAGTCATTGTCATTGTTTCTTTTGCTGTTTTTTTTGCATGTACCTCCAAGATGGTACTGGAATAAAAAAGCGGGGAACCTAGAAGATACCATGGTTTGGTTCCTGGAAGCACAAAACTACGGCTTTTATTCACTTCTCTTTTGGTTGGTTTGGCCGACACTGACTCTTTATCGTTCCCTCCACGACTCGAATCTTGGTGGCTGTCGTCTAATAGATTGCAACTTGTAAAATCCTCCTTACCTCCTGATCACCATCCATACATCTTCAAATATACTGTATCTTTCTGTCTAAAGATGAAGTCCACGCTATAAAGACACTGTAAAAACACTGTCGTTTTTGTCATGTTATAGTGGCGATGATCCTCTGATTGTGTGTCCTGGATCTGCGATGCCCCAAAGTCTTTAACAAAAAAAAGTATGTTTTTGTATTTTTACTACTTTTGGGCTATTCTGTTACAAGACGTCGTCAGTAAAGTCGCGATCTCCACCAATGTTTCAGAGTCATGTATCTTTGTGTGATATGTGATAGATCCCCTCAACTAGTGCTGTGTCCAACTGGAGAGAAAAAAAAATGAAGGACATCATCCGATAATCACTAATGCACTAACTAAATAAATACACTAATTCTAGCACTAAAACACTGCCATCGTTTCATACCTCCCTCGGTGACAAGACCTTGACGACAGATAAGATGTACAGGTTGACAAGAGATCAACTGATCTTCCAACTATTCACAAAAAAAATCTAGCCTCGAGCCATTGCCAAACCGATCTTTCCTCAGAATATGATTGTTCCTCTTCCTCTTCTTCCCTTGACATCCTCACTCTAATCCTCCGCCCCAAACTTCATTACCCCCGCCTTTCCAAAGACATGGTTTGATCAAGCCTAAATATGAGTCGAGATATTCAGAAATATTTTGCTGCACATGCAGTCTGGCCTTGCAGGCACATGGGAGATTTTCGTACAGCCCTGCGCTTACTTACACGCTATTCACACATACGTATGATCCGGTTCTTGAATAATGTGGTTCAACAACCCCTGGGTAATGTTTATATACATATTCTAGTGGATGTGAATATATGCTCGCTGATGGTGCAATCGTGCAAATATTCCCTCAAAAGCTTGCGTCCCTGTTGGGTGGAACTCATTTTCAAGGGCTTCCGTTTTAAACATTTTCAACCAGAAGTCTGTGATCTTACTTGGAACTTCTTCTGAAGAGCTTGTCTCTAGCATCTCGTCCGAACCTAAGAAAGGTTATCAAGGGCTTGGACAATAGGAAGAGGGTCTTTCGATTGAGGTATGCACGAAGAATGATGTGAACACACTCCATGACTTTTCCAGACCTGTGATGATACATGTCTCTCCTTGGATCGCTTGCATTCGTTTTCCAGATCAGCACAGCAAGTGTTGGGTTGATGATTAGAGTATGCATCATGTTCTCTAGACCCAATGGATAATGCTGTGGATTACATCGTCATATCTGTTTTGCTGGTCAGAGTATTCAGAGTTAATGAATGGGATGGAACGATGATCTGTTATTGGAATTTTAAGATGGGCTATCTTGTATGGTAACATATTTGACGAATTTTGTACACAAAAGTGATGGTTTAAACCCAATTTTTGATGGGGAGCCGTCGTTGAGATAGTATGTCAAAGAAAAGCAAGATATAAAGATGTTTCAGCACAGAAAGATTGAAAAAAGCAAGCTTTGTGGTCTACAGGATGTGTTATTTCCTAATATAGAAAGAAACTATTAACGCCCACAACCACAATTGCCCATATAACCCTATTAAACCACAAGCACTCAAGGGTTGAATGAGAAGCAAAAAGTCTGAACCTCAGATGTTCATCAACACATGTATTGACTAATGGTTCTGTTGTATCGCTTTTGGAGATTTACCTACTGTAGAAGGGTCTAGACATGGGACTTATTTTTTGCTGCTGTGACTGTAACTGTATCCTGGAAACCTGGGTTGATATCAGCATGATTGATGAGAATATCTGATGAATCAACACACAATCATGAATAAACATCACCAATCATTATTCTGCTGTCTCTCCTGAGTGAAGCAAAAATAACAAAAAAACATGCTGTTACAACTGCCTTGAGCAATCTCTCTCTTCTCCCCAGACCTCCATCAAACCTCAACAGCCCTCAAACCACCACTCGGTCCGTGGGGCGCCCATGGGTCCTTTCCACGCATGATTGTCAATTCTGGAGTTTCATCAATCAAGTTTAATTCATCGAATTAAACCTTTTTTTTTACCTGTCCACCACATCCCGGTCCATCTTGTTCCTCACCTTTACCTTCCTCACACACCCCCTTCTTATCCTCCTCCCTCCATCCTCTCTTGTCATCCCCTCGGGTCCTAAGAACGGGCCCGGACCTCGTTGCTTGCTTGTCTTGGCACTCGCATAGCGATGTTCTTTCCTATATGAAGCGCAGGGCACCAGCACCAATGAAATGGGGGTCGGTGATGATTTTTTTTTCTTTTTCGAATCATTCATATAAAATCTCCTGGTATAGAATCTCTTTCTCTGCTTGAAAGATTTAATATTTTCTTTTTTACTTCTTTTCTTCAATCTTTGATTATCACTTAGTTCTTGTGTCGTCATTAAGCAAGAATTTACAGCTCGCTCTTGCTTCTCTCTCGATATTGGCCATTGCACCCAAATTCCGCTTGTCCTGGTCAATTGTCATTTTCCCTGACTAACTGCCTGGCTGGATACTTGGCTTGCCAAGGTCATTGCAACTGTGCTTTGCTCAGTCTGTACCATATATATTCATTCATTGGACTCACACGTTCTCATCGTTCAGAGACCTGGCTCTATAGTTCCAGGACACGGCCTCCTCTTTACTGTCTGCTATCTTTTCTTGCACTGTTTATCTTGCTTGCTTTCAACCACGCCGAGTCGTTGATATAGAAAGCCCTTGATATCCCGACTCTATATTTCCCCGCTCTTCTTCCATTTCCCTCGAAGGTTTAATACCGTCTTAGCTATTCTTGACTGAACCTAGCTATTCGACTCCGAATTACTCAGCCCTTCCACTCTTTGAATACTCGATCTCCTTCCACCAATTCACCACCTATATTTCTTCTTCTCCTTTTGACCATCACCACATCACAACTCAGTAAACACATGGCCAATATGGGTTACGACAGCGGCTTTGTTCAACCCACTGTCGCGGTGCAACCACCAGTTCGCACCCGCACCGAAGAATCCACTCACCACCGCAATGCCTCGGCCCAAGCCGAAGCCATTGGCCTCTCCATCGACGCCACCCGCCAAATCTCAAACACCGGCACTATCCAGTCACCCCTCTCGCCCGTCCTCTCGCAAACGCCCAACCAGCTCAACCGCGTCAACTCAATGGATCTCGAAAACTACTTCAAGGGTCCTCGTGACATGACTAAGCACTCAAAGTGGCCTATGTTCATGCAAATGCACGGCTCCATTCTGCCGTCCATGATTGTTCCTCTGTTGTGGATTGGTGCTTGGTCGAGTTGCATTACCGTTATATCGAAGCATGTCTACTCCCGTAAGTTCTCTCGCCCACCGTCAGGTGACAATCATCGTCGCTGTTTTACTAGATTCTTGAGATGCAAGAAAAAAAAATAATCTTTTGCTTTGTTGATTGGCTGTATGATCCTTGCTTGCTGGAACTCGATCTTCGTACTCGAGTATTCCTTCCCTTGTGGGGGAATTGGCATGGCTTAGTCATACCAACTTCTCAAACGGGAAGCTGACACCATATGGTTGGCAGATATGTCAATCAGGGCACATACAGATATGTGCATTATGCTTGTTAGTAGCATAAACACCATGAAGATCGCTTTAGTGCACATCGCAAAGCCTCATTACCGACAATTAAACCAACATAGCAGATCAATCACCATGATTTCATGAAAGCAGGTTATCAGAAAAAGAAGTAAACTAATACAAAAATACAACAGTCGGTGTCAACTCTGTCCTGCTGACCGTTACTGGTTTCGTCGTTTCTCTGGGTCTGTCTCTGCGCAGTTCTACGGCCTATGAACGTTATACTGAGGGTCGCAAGTACTGGGCTCAGCTCATACTATGCTCACAGCAACTTGGCCGTGTCTTCTGGGTCCACGCCAAGGAGACTGACCCCGAAAAGAAGAAGCACCATCTTCTTCACACTATGTATGTTCTCTGACAATGTCGTTTATTATCCTTGTCAGAAGGCCCCTTACTGACAAGAATTCAGGACTGCCACCAATCTGCTGGTTGCCTTTGCTATTTCCCTTAAGCACAAGCTCCGCTACGAACCTTACACTGCCTACCCCGACCTTGTGCACCTCGTCGCCCACCTCGACACCTTCGCTGGTCGTGCCTCCAAAGACCTTGCTCTTGACGACCTCGTGCAACGCAAGGGCTTCTTCAAGGGCATTGGCGAGCATCTTGGCCTTTCCTTCGCCGAGTCTAACCCCCGCAAGTTAGTCAAGCGCGCCGCCAAGCCTCTGGGTAACCTCCCGCTGGAAATCCTCAACTACCTCAGTCACTACGTCGACACCCTCATTGCTGATGGCAAGTTGACTATTCCCATGCAGCAGACGATTGCCTTCAACAACCTTGTGACTCTCAACGATATTCTCACCGGCACTGAGCGTGTCCTGACGACGCCGCTTCCCATCGCCTATGGTATTGCCATCTCCCAGATCACTTGGGTGTACGTGTCGGTGCTGCCCTTTCAGCTGTACAATTACCTAGGCTGGATCACGATCCCTGCGACCGTTGTTGCCTCATACATTATCCTCGGAATTCTCTTTATCGGTCGCGAGATTGAAAACCCCTTCGGCATGGATGTCAACGATCTGCCCCTCGACATGTTCTGCGACCAGGTTGCCGATGAGATGGACATTATTGCCGCGCAGGCTATGGACCTGGACAATATGTTGCACCGTCTGGAGTCGGATTACAACAAGGTTTTCTACCCGGCGTCGAGCACTAGTTTCAAGGCTTGGATTCACCGGGATGAGGAGAAGTTGAAGGCGGCGATTCGCAGGAAACCGGTGCAGGTTTTCGAGGCGAGACATGCCGAGTCGAGAGAGGGGTCAAGAGCAGGAGAGAAGGCCTACTCTACGGGGAGTGATACGATTGTGTAGGTGGATGGATGATGTTGAAGTGTTTGTGTAAAGGTGATGACGTGATTAGACGGTGTTGATTTCTTTTTGTGGCCTCGCATGCTCTCATTTCTCAAAAGCCACGTAACTTTTTTTCTTTTTCTTCCTGAGACTTTCATCACCCTCTTAGATGATGGATTAACGTCGAGGTTTGTTTTCCATTTCTTACTGCATTGCGCATATTGTTTTTCTGTTTTTTTTTTTTTTGGATAATCAGGGAAGTCTACGGGCTGATCGTTTCCCGTTGTGCTTTATATAGCTTTTTGTGATGTTTCTATTTTTCTTTCTGCTGTCATGTTCAATATATATCAGGTTACGTTTTGGCGTTCTTCTGTTTGTGTTTATCAAATTTGCTGTTTATATATATTACACTAACATCGTGATGTGATGAGATATAATGTTGCGCCATGATACGTCTTCCAGACTTAAGAGCCTCGTATCCATCCCCTTATTCGGCCTTCTTCTCCTTGTTACCCTCCGACTTATCTTGTCGTCTCTTCAAAATCTTGTCAATAACTCCATTCTCCATAGCCTGCTGCGCCGTCATGTAGTTATCCCTCTCCATAATCTTCTCCACATCCTTCAACGTCAACTTTTTCCCCTCCGGCAACGCCTTGTTCACATGCTCCATATAAATCCCATTAACCTGATCCCGAATCCGCTGAATCTGATTGGCATAGATCAAAATGTCACTCGTCTGCCCCTGCGTCCCGCCCAAGGGCTGATGCACCATAATTGCACTATGCGGCAGCGCAAACCGCTTCCCCTCGGCACCCCCCACCAGCAACAGCGACGCCATCGACGATGCAGCACCAACACACACAGTCGAGACGGGCGAGCTAATGTAGCTCATGGTGTCGTAGATGGCGAGACCAGCCGACACCATGCCGCCGGGCGAGTTGATGTACATGGTGATAGTCTTGTCGGGGGCGTCAGACTCTAGCCAGAGAAGCTGGGCGACGACAGAGGCAGCGGTTGTGTCATCGATGGAGCCGTTGAGGCAGATGATGCGTTCTTGGAGGAGGCGGGAGAAGATGTCGTAGGTGCGCCAGCCGCCGGTCTATGCGTGAATTAGTGGGATTCCAGGGGGAGGAAAGAGAGGATGGGTAGACTTACGGTGACTTCGGTGATGTAGGGCATGGGGATGTTGGCGGTGAGGGGTAGAGATGGGAGGGTGAAGGGTGCAATGAGGGTGCTGGTGAATGAACGGGTGGTGGCGGGGAGGGCCCGAGGGGTAAGGGTCCGGAGGCGGGCGGCCATCCGGGTGCTTAGTGAAGACATTATAATGAGAGTGGTGATAGTATTATGATAACGAAGTGAGGGCCAGGAGCAAAGCGGAAAAAATGAGTAAGGCCAACTGCCAGATAATATATTGAAATTCAGCCTTGTGATGAACAGACAAATGCATTTATTCAAGTTTTGATGATCCATCCATACCCAGCAACAACCAAAACAGGCAAACAGCGCCAACGCCAGCACTTCCCTAGTCTGTCTCATCCGCACCACAACCCCAATGAAAACCCGCCTCATCTCAGCCTCATCCTCTACTAGCCTCGCTGCCCGGTCTCTGCATTTACTGTAACTCTATCTTGACTCCATATTCATGATCGTGAGATTGAGTTGATTGACCTCGGCCTTGTCCCCAATTGGTGTGCATAGTTTAGTGGGTGGTGAGCTTTAGGTGAAGGGAACGGCTACCCCCAGAGCTATGTGGTAGGAAGAGACCCTGACCCTAAAGAAATTTCGCCCCATTGTTGACCTCACCTTTGGCTGCTAACGATGTGAACGGGGATATTGGGTTGCGAAAGTCATAGCATGATATCAAGAAAGTTGTAAGTGAAAGTTGAGGGATCTTGGCGGCATTGAATCGAGTTCTGACCTATTTTACAGGCTGTCAATCTAACATCACATCATGTCCGGCCGCTTAGTCACCCGGCAGGCTGCCTTCCGACGTTGCTCTTTCGGCACCTCATCAATCCCCCAAAAGTCAGCACCAGACTCCCAAGATCACATCAAAGAGCAAATACCCTCCGGCCCCCCACCCAAGCCCTCCAAATTCATCCCCGCTACCTACGACCTTCACCCCCTCTACAACCCCATTACCAACACCATCTCCGTGCCCCCGGGGCCCCTCCCGGCCTCTCCCGTCTTCTTCCCCGCCTGGCGCGAAACCCAGTACTTTTTCCGTGCACCGAAACCCCGCGGACAGCTACCGGTGGGCCGTTTCCGGAAAATCCTCAGTCGGAATCCGTATGCGTGGATGCTGGCGAGTCCGTTGAGGTTGGATCCCATGACCAGGGTGGTGTTGCCGAGGGAATTGCTGGCGGAGTTTGGAGTGGTGGGGAAGGAGGGGCGGAGTTGGTTTGTGCCGAGGGTGGGGGAGGGGCCGGATGAGGAGAACGGGTGGGGTGAGAGCGGTCAGGACGGAGAGGGGAGAGAGGGGGAAGGGGGAGAAGTTGAAGAAGTGCAAGAAGCGGTGGATGCTTTGACGAGGGCGGAGGGATTGGAAGTTGAGAAGGTGGATCTTTGGGAAGGGTCAGAGGACGCCGTGGGACCCCGGGAAGCAGAGGGAGAAACAAAGAAACTACAACTTGAGGCCGACGCTCTTCAGGCACTTCTCAGTGTTGTTGACATACCACCGGATGACCCCGAGTACATCCCCACCCCCCGTCTTCCCGGTGCACCAGACCTCAAATTTTTCTCTTCACAATTACGATCTGGCACATCACAAACATCGAAATATACAAACTCTTCATCCCCACCTGTAACCACACTAGCCAACAACCCTCCGGTCTCCCCCCTCCCCGAACTTCCCCTCGCCATCCACTCCATCCCCCTCCTCCGCGGCTACACCGCTCTTTCCCTCCCCTACCTACAATCCCTCGACACCCGCCTCGCCGGCCCCCTCCGCAACTCCATCCTCCTCATTGCCCGCCGCGCTAGCTACGCCCCCTGGTTCACGACCACCCCGCCCATCTGGCGCCACGAGATGTCCGCCGTGTACCTCGACATGCTGCGGGATCGATGCCTGGAGGATTTCCTCTTGTTGGATCGGCCGTGGGTCCTGGGGAAGGAGACGAAGGAGGGCGTGGGGGCTTTTTTGGGGGTGGACGGGTTAGAGGCGGTGGAAGAGCGGACGCCGGAGGGCCTGTTGAGGTGTGCGGTGTTGGCGGTGGATGATGAGGTGGCTGGGGAGGAGGATATCCCCAAGACTTTTACGTATTCAGATACTTCATACAACGGGACGATCCCTGTGCACTCGCTCCTGCGCCTCCTCGGGCCAGTCCACCTGCAGAAACTCAAAGACGCCATCCCGATCTTCAACGAGAAGAAATGGATCTTGCTAGTCCGGCCCATGAGTTTCCACTTACGGATCCGCCTCTGGAAATTGGAAGGCTTCCTGAACGAAGAAGGATGGTCCAAGAACAAGAGTACCCCGGAAAAAATCCGAGAGAAGAAAGCCACTGGGAAGACTAACAAGGCAGAAGTAAAGAAACAGGCGAAACCAAAGCCGGAATTTGAGATCCGGGAAGTTTCCTTTCAGCCGGAGTTGATTGATGAAGAAGTGGAAATAGTCCAGGAGGAACTGAAGAAGACTGTAGCTGTGCAGGTTGAAGGCCATGACATTGCACAAATCATGATATCCTCAGAACCACAAGAACAACCACAAAAACAAGAACACTCAAACCCTACCGAACCCGAAACACCGCCATCACCACCACCAAAACGGCGAACCCGTCGCGTCAGCATCATTTAATCAGATCTCAAAATCTCTTGTACCGCCATCTACCATTAGACTTGATACCATACTGTATTATGTATACAGATACATAATAGAATCAGACAGTCACTTATATCATAAATAAAACCCAAGAATTACTCGGATAATGACTCTATTCCAGAATCAATCCATCTATCTAACAAAACACAAAAACAAAAACTAACACAAAAACCCAACTCAGCACTTACTTGGACCATTAGGACTCGACGTAGAATCGCTACTCCCACTGCCCATCGGATCCTCGGCACCCGTCGACTGCGTCAGCCCCGACAACTCGTTCAACATTGAGCTCGAGCGACCCCTTGCCTTGGCCGCCGCCGACGAAGAAGCGAACCGGGTGCCCCAAGTATTAGCCTGAGCTCCCAGCATTGCCGGGGCAGCAACAGACACACCAGGGGGACCAGTAGTGAGGGATGTATAGCCAGCAGTTGCATTAGAGGTTGTCGTAGTCCAGACAGAGTTGCCACCAAAGGCGCTAGACCAGGGAGTAGAGCTGATAGTCGTAGCGGGAGCAGCGACCGTACCTGGAGGGTACAAGCCGGGAGGAGCGGGGAGACTAGAGGAGTGCGAAGACATGCTCATATCATAAGTCTGGGTATGCAAAGAAGCTCCATAAGCAGAGGCGCCATTGGCAGTAACATAACCATTGACATGAGAAGCAGAATTATCATGGCCATCAACCGGGTAAACATGCCCCATCTGGGCAAGAGGGTTGGGAACACCTGGGACCATCGGCTGTTGAGACTCTTGGGCCAACATATAGTTATAGCTGTTCTGGGCTTCCAAGAGCTGGAACTTGTAGGCTTCGACCTGGCTCTGAGCGCCTCTCAAAATGGCCTGCAAACTAGTGCGTCGCTTGTAGCACTCATTCATAAAGTCCTCATGGTCACTAACCTTTCGCTTGATTTCAGCCTCAGTCGCATCCATGGCATTCTTGACCGATGTCAGTTCAGAACGAAGCTTAGCAATACGCGCCAGCATCTTGGACTGCTTGTTGCTTAGATTCTTTTGCATGTCCTGCTTCTCCTTCAGTTTCTTTTCCAACGATGACCGGTAGTCGCGCATAGCAGCCTGGGCAGCAGCGTGGAGCTTCTTCTCCTTCTTGAACTCCTCTTCTGCTTGCGCCTTATCCTTGTTCAATGTCGCTGGCCCAGAACCCAGTTCTGCGAGCTGACGGTCCAGTTCAACGCTCTCCTGACGCACTTGATTCTCGGCTGTTTGTTGCGCCCGGATCTTTTGCTGCGTCCGATCATCATTGTTGCTGTTGATGCTGGCATCGGCGTTGTCGAGTTCTCGCTTCAAGCTCTGAAGACGCGATTTCCAATCCTTGCGGTTGCTCTTGTGCTGCAGCCGAGCCTCCTTGAGACGCTTTTCCTGATCAGTTATGCTAAGGCTAAGTGTCGTCACTGGAGAGTCAGGCCGAAGGTGAGGCACAGCGGGAACATTAGTAGAGCACTGAGGAATACCTTTGGTCTGGTTCTTGCGACGGGAGACCTCGGGCCTCGTCATGATAATGGTCGTGCACAGGAGCTCCCTAGTTTTGCAATCCCGAAAGTCAACGACGTACTTTCCAATAGGACGCAAACTATATATGCTACCACACCACCGCTTCTGGCTACTCTTGGCATCTCCCGTCGGCAAAGTCGACGGCGTGTTCATCGATGGCAGAGTAGCTTCGTCATCAGGAATCGTGGGACTGAGAGGCTCCTGGTTCCTAGCCGGGACGATCGTGACAGACGGCCATTGAGCGTTGTTAATCTCAACATAAAATGGCTTAGATTTGTCGATGAAGTCCCCGCTGGACTGTTCTCCGGACCCAGTGTTGCCGTGAGGGCTTGTCGAGTTGGTTGAATTTATGTTTGTGGAGTTATGATTAAGAGAGGTAGAGCCGGCTTGGTTGTTTGGTAAAGATATCGTACTATCCGAAGGTGGAATATAATCAAAGAAACTAGTGCTAAAACAAACTTCATCAGACCCTATAAAGGTTATCCAGATCTGGGATGGTTGCGAAGTGAACGGTGCATTTCCCAGCTCATCTTTGCCCAGAGCATGTGTATCTGACATCTCAGATGCCACCCGGATAAGCTCAAACTCCTTGGCCATGATGATCTTGGTACTGGCCAATGCAGACCAGAGTGGTTGCCTGAATCGAGAGGGGGCATTTTGCCGTTTTCGCCTCTTATTATGGCTGGATGACAGCGTGCTTGTTCCATCTGACACTGCAGTGGCAATTTCGAGATCATTGCTACTGGTCTCACCCTGATCTTGAAAAGATCGGGCGCCGGCTTCGGGATCATTACTACCAGAAGCCTGTCCAGTCGGAGCAGATGTTGAAGAAGACATTGGTCCGTTCAATTCACGACGAAGATACCAGCCCTTGACAAACTTTATAGCGCCTTGCATGAGGATATGGACGGCTAATATGACTTGTGCCCAGCCCACTATCCCACGGGGTGTTATTAGTGGCTTTTCTATTGATGGATTTAGAAAATCTGGTAATGACACCGCTGAAGGAAATGCTTTTGATATCGTTGGCGCCCATAACCGCTTCGTGAGATCAATGACGTGTTTTATGGATAATATGAATATACAAATAAAGAATCCCTCGTGGCTTGGAGCTGATGGTGTTGGGGATGATGTTGATGATAATCGTGGGGATGCTGATCGAGTTCCAGCACCTAATGTTACAGAGATGACGACCTTGGTGATGTCAACTATAAAATCTTGCAATGGTGACCATAAAAACAACCATATGATCAGCACTATTCCGTCAAAGAACATAGCCGTAGGCGAAGGTTTGCTGACAGATGCTTCAAGAAGTTCGGCGATATTGACGCTCATTCCAGAAAAGGTCGTAACAGGGGGCATATACGCCAAGAACGTGAAGGTGAAGTAGATGAGAAAGAGAGCAGTCGGCGGAAGATGTAAAAGGATCATGAGCATAGCAACCGTATCGGCGAGCGGGAAAGAGCTGACCACAGTGTTTGTAGGGTCTACACTAGAAGCCGAGCCTGAATCGCAGTGAACGTCACTATTCTTCATAGCATTGACGTCAATTGAGCGATGGGCCGAGTCAGAAGGATCATACAAATCTGAACTCGAAATCTCTGATCCCGCTCCCACGGAACCACGGCGCAAGGCAATCATATGGGCGTGAGCGGGGTTTCCGGACCCTGGTTCTAAGCGATGGTCGTCAAGTTGAGTCGGATGCGGGAGGGGCGGATTGCGGATATATCCACTAGCTGCCAAGTTGGTAGCAGTGGATGTCATTAATTTGTTCATAGAAAAAGCCGCCGGGAAAGGCGAGATGCCAATCGCGTGCCCATTGGCTGAAAGGGAGCAAGTTGACGGAGACGACGGGTTGGCGGTTGAGGGGGACGATTCGTGAAACTCAAAAGCAGTGGTATAAGCGGTCTGGGAAGTCGAGACAGCAGAGCCACGAGAAGAATCAATGCTCGAACACGTTGTCGAGGCCGAGATGAGCTTCTCACTACTCTTGAGGGATGAAGTCGACGTTTGGGACAGTGCGTGTCTGGCGGTTGGCGACTGATGATCCTTCACAGATGTAGTGGCGACTGAAGACTTGGTGTCAGTGGGTCGACAAGAAGTTAACAGTGCATTACTTCTGCTGGTAGATTGTCGGTTCGATCCGGTCAATTGGCGTTTTGCAGTCCGAGGCATACGCGGAGCAACGAACGTCCAAAAGAAAAAAAAAAAAGGTCGGGGGG